>JAQNBH010000006.1:8662985-9172985 GCA_028752905.1 Cladorhizidae sp. MBARI D1340-BT2
TAGGTCAGGGTTATAGTAGACTAGGTCAGGGTATAGTAGACTAGGTCAGGGTATAGTAGACCAGGTCAGGGTATAGTAGACCAGGTCAGGGTATAGTAGACTAGGTCAGGGTATAGTAGACTAGGTCAGGGTATAGTAGACTAGGTCAGGGTATAGTAGACTAGGTCAGGGTATAGTAGACCTAGGTCAGGGTATAGTAGACTCAGGTCAGGGTATAGTAGACTAGGTCAGGGTATAGTAGACTAGGTCAGGGTATAGTAGACCAGGTCAGGGTATAGTAGACTAGGTCAGGGTATAGTAGACCAGGTCAGGGTATAGTAGACCAGGTCAGGGTATAGTAGACCTAGGTCAGGGTATAGTAGACTAGGTCAGGGTATAGTAGACTAGGTCAGGGTATAGTAGACCAGGTCAGGGTATAGTAGACTAGGTCAGGGTATAGTAGACTAGGTCAGGGTATAGTAGACTAGGTCAGGGTATAGTAGACTAGGTCAGGGTATAGTAGACCAGGTCAGGGTATAGTAGACCAGGTCAGGGTATAGTAGACTAGGTCAGGGTATAGTAGACTAGGTCAGGGTATAGTAGACTAGGTCAGGGTATAGTAGACTAGGTCAGGGTATAGTAGACTAGGTCAGGGTATAGTAGACTAGGTCAGGGTATAGTAGACTAGGTCAGGGTATAGTAGACTAGGTCAGGGTATAGTAGACTAGGTCAGGGTATAGTAGACTAGGTCAGGGTATAGTAGACTAGGTCAGGGTATAGTAGACTAGGTCAGGGTATAGTAGACTAGGTCAGGGTATAGTAGACTAGGTCAGGGTATAGTAGACTAGGTCAGGGTATAGTAGACTAGGTCAGGGTATAGTAGACTAGGTCAGGGTATAGTAGACTAGGTCAGGGTATAGTAGACTAGGTCAGGGTATAGTAGACTAGGTCAGGGTATAGTAGACTAGGTCAGGGTATAGTAGACTAGGTCAGGGTATAGTAGACTAGGTCAGGGTATAGTAGACTAGGTCAGGGTATAGTAGACCAGGTCAGGGTATAGTAGACTAGGTCAGGGTATAGTAGACTAGGTCAGGGTATAGTAGACTAGGTCAGGGTATAGTAGACCAGGTCAGGGTATAGTAGACTAGGTCAGGGTATAGTAGACTAGGTCAGGGTATAGTAGACTAGGTCAGGGTATAGTAGACTAGGTCAGGGTATAGTAGACTAGGTCAGGGTATAGTAGACTAGGTCAGGGTATAGTAGACTAGGTCAGGGTATAGTAGACTAGGTCAGGGTATAGTAGACTAGGTCAGGGTATAGTAGACTAGGTCAGGGTATAGTAGACTAGGTCAGGGTATAGTAGACTAGGTCAGGGTATAGTAGACTAGGTCAGGGTATAGTAGACTAGGTCAGGGTATAGTAGACTAGGTCAGGGTATAGTAGACTAGGTCAGGGTATAGTAGACTAGGTCAGGGTATAGTAGACTAGGTCAGGGTATAGTAGACTAGGTCAGGGTATAGTAGACTAGGTCAGGGTATAGTAGACTAGGTCAGGGTATAGTAGACTAGGTCAGGGTATAGTAGACTAGGTCAGGGTATAGTAGACTAGGTCAGGGTATAGTAGACTAGGTCAGGGTATAGTAGACTAGGTCAGGGTATAGTAGACTAGGTCAGGGTATAGTAGACTAGGTCAGGGTATAGTAGACTAGGTCAGGGTATAGTAGACTAGGTCAGGGTATAGTAGACTAGGTCAGGGTATAGTAGACCTAGGTCAGGGTATAGTAGACTAGGTCAGGGTATAGTAGACTAGGTCAGGGTATAGTAGACTAGGTCAGGGTATAGTAGACTAGGTCAGGGTATAGTAGACTAGGTCAGGGTATAGTAGACTAGGTCAGGGTATAGTAGACTAGGTCAGGGTATAGTAGACTAGGTCAGGGTATAGTAGACTAGGTCAGGGTATAGTAGACTAGGTCAGGGTATAGTAGACTAGGTCAGGGTATAGTAGACCAGGTCAGGGTATAGTAGACTAGGTCAGGGTATAGTAGACCAGGTCAGGGTATAGTAGACTAGGTCAGGGTATAGTAGACCAGGTCAGGGTATAGTAGACTAGGTCAGGGTATAGTAGACTAGGTCAGGGTATAGTAGACTAGGTCAGGGTATAGTAGACCAGGTCAGGGTATAGTAGACTAGGTCAGGGTATAGTAGACTAGGTCAGGGTATAGTAGACTAGGTCAGGGTATAGTAGACTAGGTCAGGGTATAGTAGACCAGGTCAGGGTATAGTAGACTAGGTCAGGGTATAGTAGACTAGGTCAGGGTATAGTAGACTAGGTCAGGGTATAGTAGACTAGGTCAGGGTATAGTAGACTAGGTCAGGGTATAGTAGACCAGGTCAGGGTATAGTAGACTAGGTCAGGGTATAGTAGACTAGGTCAGGGTATAGTAGACTAGGTCAGGGTATAGTAGACTAGGTCAGGGTATAGTAGACTAGGTCAGGGTATAGTAGACTAGGTCAGGGTATAGTAGACCAGGTCAGGGTATAGTAGACCAGGTCAGGGTATAGTAGACTAGGTCAGGGTATAGTAGACCAGGTCAGGGTATAGTAGACTAGGTCAGGGTATAGTAGACTAGGTCAGGGTATAGTAGACTAGGTCAGGGTATAGTAGACCAGGTCAGGGTATAGTAGACTAGGTCAGGGTATAGTAGACTAGGTCAGGGTATAGTAGACTAGGTCAGGGTATAGTAGACTAGGTCAGGGTATAGTAGACTAGGTCAGGGTATAGTAGACTAGGTCAGGGGTATAGTAGACTAGGTCAGGGTATAGTAGACTAGGTCAGGGTATAGTAGACTAGGTCAGGGTATAGTAGACTAGGTCAGGGTATAGTAGACTAGGTCAGGGTATAGTAGACTAGGTCAGGGTATAGTAGACTAGGTCAGGGTATAGTAGACTAGGTCAGGGTATAGTAGACTAGGTCAGGGTATAGTAGACCAGGTCAGGGTATAGTAGACTAGGTCAGGGTATAGTAGACTAGGTCAGGGTATAGTAGACTAGGTCAGGGTATAGTAGACTAGGTCAGGGTATAGTAGACTAGGTCAGGGTATAGTAGACCAGGTCAGGGTATAGTAGACCAGGTCAGGGTATAGTAGACTAGGTCAGGGTATAGTAGACCAGGTCAGGGTATAGTAGACTAGGTCAGGGTATAGTAGACCTAGGTCAGGGTATAGTAGACTAGGTCAGGGTATAGTAGACTAGGTCAGGGTATAGTAGACTAGGTCAGGGTATAGTAGACTAGGTCAGGGTATAGTAGACTAGGTCAGGGTATAGTAGACTAGGTCAGGGTATAGTAGACTAGGTCAGGGTATAGTAGACTAGGTCAGGGTATAGTAGACTAGGTCAGGGTATAGTAGACTAGGTCAGGGTATAGTAGACTAGGTCAGGGTATAGTAGACTAGGTCAGGGTATAGTAGACTAGGTCAGGGTATAGTAGACTAGGTCAGGGTATAGTAGACCAGGTCAGGGTATAGTAGACTAGGTCAGGGTATAGTAGACTAGGTCAGGGTATAGTAGACCAGGTCAGGGTATAGTAGACTAGGTCAGGGTATAGTAGACTAGGTCAGGGTATAGTAGACTAGGTCAGGGTATAGTAGACCAGGTCAGGGTATAGTAGACTAGGTCAGGGTATAGTAGACCAGGTCAGGGTATAGTAGACTAGGTCAGGGTATAGTAGACTAGGTCAGGGTATAGTAGACCAGGTCAGGGTATAGTAGACTAGGTCAGGGTATAGTAGACTAGGTCAGGGTATAGTAGACTAGGTCAGGGTATAGTAGACTAGGTCAGGGTATAGTAGACTAGGTCAGGGTATAGTAGACTAGGTCAGGGTATAGTAGACTAGGTCAGGGTATAGTAGACTAGGTCAGGGTATAGTAGACTAGGTCAGGGTATAGTAGACTAGGTCAGGGTATAGTAGACTAGGTCAGGGTATAGTAGACTAGGTCAGGGTATAGTAGACCAGGTCAGGGTATAGTAGACTAGGTCAGGGTATAGTAGACTAGGTCAGGGTATAGTAGACTAGGTCAGGGTATAGTAGACCAGGTCAGGGTATAGTAGACTAGGTCAGGGTATAGTAGACCAGGTCAGGGTATAGTAGACTAGGTCAGGGTATAGTAGACTAGGTCAGGGTATAGTAGACTAGGTCAGGGTATAGTAGACTAGGTCAGGGTATAGTAGACCAGGTCAGGGTATAGTAGACTAGGTCAGGGTATAGTAGACCAGGTCAGGGTATAGTAGACTAGGTCAGGGTATAGTAGACTAGGTCAGGGTATAGTAGACTAGGTCAGGGTATAGTAGACTAGGTCAGGGTATAGTAGACTAGGTCAGGGTATAGTAGACTAGGTCAGGGTATAGTAGACTAGGTCAGGGTATAGTAGACTAGGTCAGGGTATAGTAGACTAGGTCAGGGTATAGTAGACTAGGTCAGGGTATAGTAGACCAGGTCAGGGTATAGTAGACTAGGTCAGGGTATAGTAGACTAGGTCAGGGTATAGTAGACTAGGTCAGGGTATAGTAGACTAGGTCAGGGTATAGTAGACTAGGTCAGGGTATAGTAGACCAGGTCAGGGTATAGTAGACTAGGTCAGGGTATAGTAGACTAGGTCAGGGTATAGTAGACCAGGTCAGGGTATAGTAGACTAGGTCAGGGTATAGTAGACTAGGTCAGGGTATAGTAGACCAGGTCAGGGTATAGTAGACTAGGTCAGGGTATAGTAGACCAGGTCAGGGTATAGTAGACTAGGTCAGGGTATAGTAGACTAGGTCAGGGTATAGTAGACTAGGTCAGGGTATAGTAGACTAGGTCAGGGTTATAGTAGACTAGGTCAGGGTATAGTAGACCAGGTCAGGGTATAGTAGACTAGGTCAGGGTATAGTAGACTAGGTCAGGGTATAGTAGACCAGGTCAGGGTATAGTAGACCAGGTCAGGGTATAGTAGACTAGGTCAGGGTATAGTAGACCAGGTCAGGGTATAGTAGACCAGGTCAGGGTATAGTAGACCAGGTCTAAGTGTGGTTATTACTTACAAGTGTGGTTACAGGAAGCTTGCTTGAGGCAAAGAGTTTAGGCTGTAATGAGTGGGAAAGAATTCAGGCACTCGATTCTGAGGTGCCCGAACTTTGTAACTTTGGCATGGTTTACATAAGCACCTAGGCAACATTTTTAGTATAATAATAAAAGCTCACAATAAATAAAAGCTCACAATAAATAAAAGCTCACTGATATTTTGAGCAATATAATTATTAGTGTGCAGAATCTATGGAGCTCCAAAGTTGTAACCACAAAAATGTCTTCAGTCTCACCTAATAGAATAATCACCTGGCTAACAAAGATTGTGCGATAGAAGTGGTTATGACTGGAGGAGGTGAAGTTTCCAGTTTCATGGTGACCCATCAAGTGCAGGATCAGTCCACTGCATGTACATGCTCACTCTATCAGAGGACAGGCCACACTGCATGTACATGCTCACTCTATCAGAGGACAGGCCACACTGCATGTACATGCTCACTCTATCAGAGGACAGGCCACACTGCATGTACATGCTCACTCTATCAGAGGACAGGGCACACTGCATGTACATGCTCACTCTATCAGAGGACATGGCACACTGCATGTACATGCTCACTCTATCAGAGGACAGGAGACACTGCATGTACATGCTCACTCTATCAGAGGACAGGAGACACTGCATGTGCATGCTCACTCTATCAGAGGACATGGCACACTGCATGTACATGCTCACTCTATCAGAGGACAGGAGACACTGCATGTACATGCTCGCTCTATCAGAGGACAGGAGACACTGCATGTACATGCTCACTCTATCAGAGGACAGGAGACACTGCATGTACATGCTCACTCTATCAGAGGACAGGAGACACTGCATGTACATGCTCACTCTATCAGAGGACAGGAGACACTGCATGTACATGCTCACTCTATCAGAGGACAGGCCACACTGCATGTACATGCTCACTCTATCAGAGGACAGGAGACACTGCATGTACATGCTCACTCTATCAGAGGACAGGGCACACTGCATGTACATGCTCACTCTATCAGAGGACAGGAGACACTGCATGTACATGCTCGCTCTATCAGAGGACAGGGCACACTGCATGTACATGCTCACTCTATCAGAGGACAGGAGACACTGCATGTACATGCTCACTCTATCAGAGGACAGGAGACACTGCATGTACATGCTCACTCTATCAGAGGACACTGCATGTACATGCTCACTCTATCAGAGGACAGGAGACACTGCATGTGCATGCTCACTCTATCAGAGGACAGGGCACACTGCATGTACATGCTCACTCTATCAGAGGACAGGAGACACTGCATGTACATGCTCACTCTATCAGAGGACAGGAGACACTGCATGTACATGCTCACTCTATCAGAGGACAGGCCACACTGCATGTACATGCTCACTCTATCAGAGGACAGGCCACACTGCATGTACATGCTCACAAGAGGACAGGCCACACTGCATGTACATGCTCGCTCTATCAGAGGACAGGGCACACTGCATGTGCATGCTCACTCTATCAGTCAGAGGACAGGAGACACTGCATGTACATGCTCACTCTATCAGAGGACAGGGCACCATTGCATGTACATGCTCACTCTATCAGAGGACAGGGCACACTGCATGTACATGCTCACTCTATCAGAGGACAGGGCACCATTGCAGGCAGCTTCAATGCTCACTAGGCAAGACACCCAACAATATGGAAAGAAGGCCCTGACAGGAATCCCCACAAACAGCATTTAGAACTTGGCTCCATTGCTTCCATCCTCCATGGCCACTCCCTCTGCAAGGCTCCTTGCTTGCTACTAGTTCGCTGGCCACTGTTGAATCTGCACACGGTATAGCATGAAGTGGACTAAGCATGCCTTGGTCGTCAGACTCCACTGTGGCTCGCTCATCTCCTTTGGCAGATAGTCTTTATCAGGGACTTTCCTGCTGGGCGTGGCATTACCGGTATGAAATTTGGTAGGTTGCAGGCATAGAATTTGGTAAGCTGATGGTCTAGGATAGCTCTCGAGTTGTCTGGAAAGAAGATGCCGCTCATGTTAGAGGCATGCCATTCGCACACTCTGGAAGAATATTTGGAGAGTAGTTATTCTATAATGGTTGCCTGCACAGCCCACACAGCTAGATGTCATTGGATGACTGTGGATTATGGGGAATTGTTGATTTATATGTACATACAAACATATCGGCAGAGACATTAATATTACGATATAACTTTATAGAGTGCACTTAAAACAACAATTCACCACACCACCATCACCACACCACCATCACCTCATAATTACCACCACCATCATCATCATCACCAACACTCATGGTTTCATACAGAGGTAGAGGCGCCCCCCCCCCCCCCCCAGAAATTTCAACAGTTACATAATTATTATAATGAGGCTAACAAATTATTACAAGCTTTTGTGTTACGTCTAAAATTGTCAGCTGTTGAGAGCCGAGGTGCTTCCATAGCAATACGCATTAGTCTGCCAAGATCAATGTCACTAGTCTAGATCGAAGACGATTTTTTGATAAGCTTTATTTGACTGAAGGAACGCTCATTCCAGCTGGCAGAGCAAGCAAGATGTTAAGTTTGAAGATTTCTGGAAATATCTCATATGCACCTGACATCTCTACTGCACACAAAATGTCCACACACCCCACACACCATATGTAACCCTGCCATCTCCACCATCACATCACCATCACCATCACCACCACCATTACCACAGCAACAAACAACAGCACAACTAACCTTTCCTGCCAGGGTAAGAATGGGTGTGGTACTGGTAGTAGAGGTCAGGGTTCAACATCTCGCCGAATGCTTTTAGTTCCAGCTCCGCCTCGTTATAGAGCTTGAGGTGAACGAGAAGAGACATGCGGGCAGACCACATCTGCAGCGTCTTGTGGGTGTGGATCGAGGGCTGGCCCACTTGCCCCAGGCCTTGCCCATGGGCAGACAAGAACCGAGCCGTCAACTCCAGAGCCGAAAACAGACTGCCTGAAGACTGCATACAAATAATTGCACACGGTTACGATGATACGTAGCATAACACAATGTCACATGCTCCACACCAGTTACAATGATACGTAGCATGACACAATGTCACACGCTCCACACACCAGCGCACACGTCAGCTGGCTCCACGTGGGAGGAGCATTGACATCATCAACACTGTCGAACATTCATCCAGAGTACTATGGCAGCAGAAATTTACGCCGAATGTATCCTCGATACAGATTAGTGATCCAAGCTGCTGTGGGTTTGGCATTTTTGTGGGTGGAGTTTAACTCGCAAAAGATAAGAGAATGAATAATTGGAACATCAAAATGTTTAAATTGAGAACTAAGTTAAGCACACGCCATACAGTAGCACGCAAACTGTTAGTGCTAAGTCAACGAGCCTCCCCAAGTTATACAGTAG
Organism: Cladorhizidae sp. MBARI D1340-BT2; assembly: GCA_028752905.1. Lineage (NCBI taxonomy): Eukaryota > Metazoa > Porifera > Demospongiae > Poecilosclerida > Cladorhizidae > Cladorhizidae sp. MBARI D1340-BT2. The sequence goes on from JAQNBH010000006.1 coordinate 8,671,472, forward strand.
CACGCAAACTGTTAGTGCTAAGTCAACGAGCCTCCCCAAGTTGTTGCAGTCAGAGCTCGATGGAGCCGTGCATTACTTGAAGTCAGAGAAATCAGAGAACCATTGCCTGCTCCCAAGGCTTGCCATTATCAATGCTTCCCTCATGGGCTGCAACTACCAGGTCGGTGCCCCCCCTCCCTCTGTTCCGCTTACAAGATGGCTAGTTGAAGTGCCGGCCACAAATACTTCTCCCTCCAAACTCCTCCTCTGTCTGCCTCGGCACAACAACGCAGCAATGCCTCTTGGAGGTGCCATTTTTCAAATGTTCAAGACTTAACTTAAAATAACTGAAAAATAATTTTCACAAATAATTTCGAGTTGCAGTTACACCAACTTTAGTATATAATACGTATTACACTTGATAAGGTTCCCATAGACTGCAGATGTCATGCTAGACCAGGGTTTCATCTGCCCCCCTCCCCCTTGGAACCTTTTTGCCCCCCCCCCCTCCCTTGAAAATTGTATTATTAAAATTCATTAGGAACTTTGTCACATCTTTAACCATCATGCCCCCCCCCCCTTCCAGATTCCTCCAGTTGCCCGCCCTTGGACAATTTTCTAAATGAAACCCTGTAGACTCATCTACAGACACACATGCAAACGTGCAGATTACTATAGATTGCAGGGTTCTCCCTGCTTGCTCACCACCAGACGTCTCAGGCCAATTGCATCCATGGACATGTGCTCCACTGATAGTAAAGGCATCCTAGCATGGTATGGGTAGTGAGTCGCTAAGAGTTCACCGATGCCGTCAGGCTAGCAAACAACAACAACAACAACAACAACCAACAAGTTGATGCCAAGTCATTTCCACAATTAAGACCTCAACTACATGTCTGTGTGTATAAGTTACACTGTATAACATTCATACATTCATACAGTACATATGTAAGCATACATGCACATGTGTGTGTATAATAGTACACTATATAACTCATTGTACATACACACAGTACATATGTAGGCATACATGCACATGTGTGTATAATAATAACACTCATTATACATACACAGAGTACATACACACAGTACATATTATGCACATCTGTGTGTATAATATATAACACTCATACATACACACAGCACATATGTAAGTATACATGCACATGTGTGTATAATAGTAACACTATATAACACTCATTGTACATACACACAGTACATATTATGCACATGTGTGTGTATAATATATAACACTCATACATACACACAGTACATATGTATGCATACACGCACATGTGTGTGTGTGCATGGTGTGTGAGAATACGGGACTACTTCTCCATCCTCGGCAGACAATCCGAGTGACAACAATGACGGTAACAACGAACTCTCACCAGCTTGATATCGGTCATGATGGCGGGGCAGGTCAAGTGGGATCCGTCCTGGGGCTGAGTCTCCACCAGTCTCCGTGTCAGTTCACTCAGCACCCATGCCTGGTACAGCTCCTCCTTCACCACCTCCCCCTCTGCATCCTCCTCCTCATCCTCGGCCAGTGGACTCGTGCTGCCTGGTCTAGTTCTGATGGCATCTGCCGACAGCAAGAGAGGCTCATCCAGGTGAGAGAAGGTGGGTGGAGTTTGCACGGAATAGACTGGAGTGAAAGTGGACAGTTCATTAACCTTTACCAGTTGTCATTTGAAGGGGTACTTCTGTGTACATGTATGTGGCTTGAGGTGTACACCCCGAGTGGCTAGAAATGCAATACCCAAAGCACTGTCTATACAACATTGGTCAAGGGTAAGGTTGCTCCCATCCTCACTCACTACCTATACAACACTGGTCAAGGTAAGGTTGCTCCCATCCTCACTCACTGCCTATACAACACTGGTCAAGGTAAGGTTGCTCCCATCCTCACTCACTACCTATACAACACTGGTCAAGGTAAGGTTGCTCCCATCCTCACTCACTACCTATACAACACTGGTCAAGGTAAGGTTGCTTCCATCCTCACTCACTACCTATACAACACTGGTCAAGGTAAGGTTGTGTCCCATCCTCACTCACTGTCTATACAACACTGGTCAAGGTAAGGTTGCTCCCATCCTCACTCACTACCTATACAACACTGGTCAAGGTAAGGTTGCCCCCATCCTCACTCACTGTCTATACAACACTGGTCAAGGTAAGGTTGCTCCCATCCTCACTCACTGTCTATACAACACTGGTCAAGGTAAGGTTGCTCCCATCCTCACTCACTGTCTATACAACACTGGTCAAGGTAAGGTTGCTCCCATCCTCACTCACTACCTATACAACACTGGTCAAGGTAAGGTTGCTCCCATCCTCACTCACTGCCTATACAACACTGGTCAAGGTAAGGTTGCTCCCATCCTCACTCACTGTCTATACAACACTGGTCAAGGTAAGGTTGCTCCCATCCTCACTCACTGCCTATACAACACTGGTCAAGGTAAGGTTGCTCCCATCCTCACTCACTGCCTATACAACACTGGTCAAGGTAAGGTTGCTCCCATCCTCACTCACTGCCTATACAACACTGGTCAAGGTGGTTGCTCCCATCCTCACTCACTGCCTATACAACACTGGTCAAGGTAAGGTTGCTCCCATCCTCACTCACTGTCTATACAACACTGGTCAAGGTAAGGTTGCTCCGATCCTCACTCACTGCCTATACAACACTGGTCAAGGTAAGGTTGCTCCCATCCACACTGACTGTCTATACAACACTGGTCAAGGTAAGGTTGCTCCCATCCTCACTCACTGCCTATACAACACTGGTCAAGGTAAGGTTGCTCCCACCCTCACTCACTGTCTATACAACACTGGTCAAGGTAAGGTTGCTCCCATCCTCACTCACTGTCTATACAACACTGGTCAAGGTAAGGTTGTGTCCCATCCTCACTCACTACCTATACAACACTGCAAGGTAAGGTTGCTCCCATCCTCACTCACTACCTATACAACACTGGTCAAGGTAAGGTTGTGTCCCATCCTCACTCACTGCCTATACAACACTGGTCAAGGTAAGGTTGCTCCCATCCTCACTCACTGTCTATACAACACTGGTCAAGGTAAGGTTGCTCCCATCCTCACTCACTGTCTATACAACACTGGTCAAGGTAAGGTTGCTCCCATCCTCACTCACTGCCTATACAACACTGGTCAAGGTAAGGTTGCTCCCATCCTCACTCACTGCCTATACAACACTGGTCAAGGTAAGGTTGCTCCCATCCTCACTCACTGCCTATACAACACTGGTCAAGGTAAGGTTGCTCCCAACCTCACTCACTGTCTATACAACACTGGTCAAGGTAAGGTTGCTCCCATCCTCACTCACTACCTATACAACACTGGTCAAGGTAAGGTTGCTCCCATCCTCACTCACTGCCTATACAACACTGGTCAAGGTAAGGTTGCTCCCATCCTCACTCACTGTCTATACAACACTGGTCAAGGTAAGGTTGCTCCCATCCTCACTCACTGCCTATACAACACTGGTCAAGGTAAGGTTGCTCCCATCCTCACTCACTGCCTATACAACACTGGTCAAGGTAAGGTTGTGTCCCATCCTCACTCATTACCTATACAACACTGGTCAAGGTAAGGTTGTGTCCCATCCTCACTCACTACCTATACAACACTGGTCAAGGTAAGGTTGCTCCCATCCTCACTCACTGTCTATACAACACTGGTCAAGGTAAGGTTGCTCCCATCCTCACTCACTACCTATACAACACTGGTCAAGGTAAGGTTGTGTCCCATCCTCACTCACTACCTATACAACACTGGTCAAGGTAAGGTTGCTCCCATCCTCACTCACTGCCTATACAACACTGGTCAAGGTAAGGTTGTGTCCCATCCTCACTCACTACCTATACAACACTGGTCAAGGTAAGGTTGCTCCCATCCTCACTCACTACCTATACAACACTGGTCAAGGTAAGGTTGCTCCGATCCTCACTCACTACCTATACAACACTGGTCAAGGTAAGGTTGCTCCCATCCTCACTCACTGCCTATACAACACTGGTCAAGGTAAGGTTGCTCCCATCCTCACTCACTACCTATACAACACTGGTCAAGGTAAGGTTGCTCCCATCCTCACTCACTACCTATACAACACTGGTCAAGGTAAGGTTGTGTCCCATCCTCACTCACTGTCTATACAACACTGGTCAAGGTAAGGTTGCTCCCATCCTCACTCACTGTCTATACAACACTGGTCAAGGTAAGGTTGTGTCCCATCCTCACTCACTGCCTATACAACACTGGTCAAGGTAAGGTTGCTCCCATCCTCACTCACTGCCTATACAACACTGGTCAAGGTAAGGTTGCTCCCATCCTCACTCACTGCCTATACAACACTGGTCAAGGTAAGGTTGCTCCCATTCTCACTCACTGCCTATGCAATGGTCAAGGTAAGGTGGTGTCCCATCCTCACGGTATTGCTGTGAAATCAACTAGACAATAAGTCATGTGTGTGCATTGCATGTTCCCTTCAAAGAGTTTCCAGGTAACCTCTCGCCAGCTGATCTAGCATGGGCGTCCAGTGCCTTGACAGTTTTTAGGGAGTTAAGGAAAGACACAGGATATCTCTGCATTGCCATGAGAAGTGCGGTTGCATTCAACACATCTTCGGTAATATTAACATCAAATCTCTTCAAGGAGGTTCTCCCCCCCCCTCCTATGTACTGCCGCCCTGCTCGTATCCTCCGTCTTTGCTATGTCAGCTGGCGAAAGGTTACCTGGAAACTCTTTGAAGCGAACATGGGTACTGGTCCCGGGCTAACAGGAACTGGTATTGGTTATCCACTTGACCTTCAAGAAGCTGGCCAACCATAGGTGTTCATTAGGTACCGTAAAGTACGCAACAAGCGCCCAGGGGCGCTTACCTTTCAACCCCCAAATCGTAGGTGTGAGCGCTTGCTACATGTAGTGGGCGCTTGCCTCGTGATATTGGTGAAATAATTCTTAATAACGCACATTGGGCTGTTTTGAAACAAATAAAGTCAAAGAGTTCAAGCAAAAAATATCTATCTCTAGTCTAGGGTAAAATGTTATTTTGTTCTGGAAACTAACATTTAGCTAGTGCTATTCCTCAGGTTCACTGAAAGACGCCAAGTCGTTCACATCTTCATCCACATCAGCGAACGGATCTTCGTCGCTATCTCTCTCCTCTCTGTCTTAGCTCAGCGTCGGAATGCAATCTCTAATTAGACTATCCTCAGAGCCATCAATGCTGTTGGAGATGCCACAAGAGAGAAAGATACTCTCTATCAAATTTCCTGGAATTGACTCCCAGGCAGCAGAGACGCAATCATTGGCTTGTTGTCTTGAGGGCTGCTTGAGATTGCCATGGGATGTTCTACTGTTGCAAGTCCTACGCCATTCCATCCACAACTTTTTCATTTTCTCTTTTAAAGGGCGGACACATCCATAGGCAAAAACAGTAAAGCTTCTTATTTTTTGTCCTGCAGGTAACAGTTCTGCCAAGGTGGCACTATCAAAAATTAAAAATAAGATTTTTCTGAACAGACGACAGCGGAACGCGTGCGTATTATTGCACACGCGGTGCGGTTGAATAAATCTATTTAGAGAGCGAGGCATGCCTGCATTAACTTTGTCTATTTTATATACTCTTTAACTTTGTTACCTCAGTCATTGTGTTGTCTATAAAAAAATTTAAAAAATTGAATAGGAAAAAAATTAAAATTTAAAAAATTGGTGCATGCGCTTATATTACGATCAATTTCTATATAGTGGGCACTTGCTACATGAACCCTACAAAATCCTAGATCTCTGAAAACAGCCTAGGGGGCGCTTGCTACGTGGAGGGCGCTTGCTGCGTACTTTACGGTACATGCGCTTGTGGATGCATTCAGACTATATACACTCACCCAAAGCATCACTTTCACTCCTACTCTCCATAAGAACCTTAACATAGAGGCTTTCCATGGTGCACATGGTGTGACTTATGTGGGTGCACATGGTGTGACTTATGTGGGTGCACATGGTGTGACTTATGTGGGTGCACATGGTGTGACTTATGTGGGTGCACATGGTGTGACTTATGTGGGTGCACATGGTGTGACTTATGTGGGTGCACATGGTGTGACTTATGTGGGTGCACATGGTGTGACTTATGTGGGTGCACATGGTGTTACTTATGTGGGTGCACATGGTGTGACTTATGTGGGTGCACATGGTGTGACTTATGTGGGTGCACATGGTGTGACTTATGTGGGTGCACATGGTGTGACTTATGCGGGTGCACATGGTGTGACTTATGTCGGTGCACATGGTGTGACTTATGTGGGTGCACATGGTGTGACTTATGTGGGTGCACATGGTGTGACTTATGTGGGTGTGACTTATGTGGGTGCACATGGTGCGACTTATGTGGGTGCACATGGTGTGACTTATGTGGGTACCTAATCATAGCAAGAAAATACTGGTCAGGTTTTGGGTTTTGATCTCACACCAAGTGTGACCTTCACCCGGAGGACATGATACAGAGTACATGCAGACATTCATGCAGAAGGAGATGTGCATGCGTGCCTCTCAGATACTGAATATATTTGCCCCACCCTTCTTCCCGAATACTGTGTTGGCATGGATTATACTACTATTACCATTTATGGAGGGACCTGCATCGTGGTTGCTGCTCTGGTGAGATAGCTCCATGGCCATCCCTTCACTCCTCTCTCCCTCCTCCGCACTTGCATCCACCTCCACCATTCCTCTCCCAAACTCACCCTCCTCCTCCCTCCACATCTCTGCTACCTCTAGAGGAGTCGTGGGCAAGACGGGGGAACAGGGGTCCAAGCTGTCCTGATCTTGCAGCTGAGAGACTCGCGTCAAATCCATAGACAATCCTATGTCTGCAAGCATGATGCTCCCAACAACTTCTCCACCTGCAGCACCACCCACACTTCCACCTACTTCACCACCCACACTTCCACCACCACCCACACTCCCACCAACATCACCACACACACTTCCACCTACAGTACTACCAATATGGACCACACCTACTGTGCCTGAAGGGGCATCACCGTGCATATCGCCAACTTGCTCCGCACTGCTTGTTTCTAGATTCAGTTCTACCTGTTGCACGGGCATGTCCTTCTCCAACCAAGGTCGGCCTTGCTCAGTCGTTCCAGATTCTGCATCTATGCAGACAGACTGAAGGTCAGAATTTAAACCACTACTGACCTGGTTTGCAGCAGAGTCCACAGAGCCAGCTCTGAACATTTTAGAAGAAGAATTCTTTCCTTTACTTCTGATCGAGAAAGGAGTACGTATTCTCTTCTGTTGTGGTGATGTTTTAACCGGGGTCATGGGAGCTTGCTGGGAGACGGGGCTGGACACAGACCCTAGTTTTTGTTCGGACGGGAGCGGCCCGAGGTTGCACTCTTCTTTCTTGGTCTTAAAGGAAAGCAGGCTGTCCAAGACCTTGGGGTTACACTTCAACCAGTACTCAAATTCCTACATGTGCATGCATAGTATTATTACACACAGCGGAAGGGGGAGAGGGGAGGCAAAGAAGGAACACAGCAACAACAACAATTCAAAATACCGTACATTATTATTATTATTAGTAGTAGTAGTTATTATTGTATCATTATTATTATATTACTACTACTATTACTACTACTACTATTGTATTATTGTTACTACTATTATTGTTGTTGTTGTTATTATTATTATAATATTATTATTAGTAGTAGTATTTTATTATATTATTATTATATTATCATTATTATATTTATTTATATTTAGTAGTAGTATTTATTATAGTATATTACTACTACTATTACTACTACTGTTGTTATAATTATTACTACTACAGTACTATTATTGTTATTATTATTATTATTATAAGCCTCAGGGTCCTATGTCAGGTCAGCTTGCTCAACTTCAGGTTGCTATTGCCAGAATGACTGCAACCTCACACCGAATGAGGGAAACAGTCTTGCAGTTGAAACAGCGACAAATAGGGACAGTCTAATCCTTTTATGTGCTCGCCAACGAGACCAAAGTATCTGAGATATGGCTGAAGCAGGGTTGTATACAGAAATTTTGCCAAGGGGGGGCGAACTTGAGATATGGAAAAATAAGGGGGGGCGGAGAGCCTGGATGGTGCGGAAAGGGGACGTGCACCCTGGGCTTCCGCGTGGAGTACGAAAGTGTTTTACCCACAGGTATTTTTGCAGTACTAACTGTATATATAGCTGCTACTTATGATGGCATGCACTTTTTCTAAAATCTTTAGTACAACATTCCATCTTAAATATTTGCTGAAGTTGCATGCTACGGCAATCAGCATATATAGATTAGATATAGTCACTTGTCACTCGTATAATGGAGGTGGGCTTTTGTGAAATCGAATTATGTTGCATTCCATGCATTTTCTTACAAAATCATGGACAACAGGTTTCATACACAATTTTCTCTAGTTCTCTAGGGGGGGGGGGGGGGGGGGTGGAAATGGTTGGTCACTTGGTGCCCTAATTTTTGTTAATATTTTCTTAACATGTTCATAAGTCGTAAAAGGGGGGTCTGGGGGGAAGATCCCCCCATATATTTTTTTGCTTTTACAATGTCTGAGGATAGCTATTTTGACTGACTACCAATGGCATTATGCTATACCGAACTATGGCTAGACTGTATATATTTCTCATGATATTGTAGCTGCTTGGAAAAAGGAGAGCATGTGTCATGACACGATGACATCACACACCACCACGTGCTCTCCTTTGTAGGTTTGTCACTTCTTTTGTTTCTCCTTCTTTCCCACTCCCTCTCTCTCAGTATTTTTAACTCAGTCCATTATGTCATGGTCTTCAAGTCTAATCTTAGACATGATGTCATCACACGCCACCACGTGTTCTCCTTTGTAGGTTTGTCACTTCTTCAGTTCCCTCCTTCTTTCCCACTCTCTCTCAGTATTTTTAACTCAGTCCATTATGTCATGGTCTTAAAGTCATCACACACCACCACGTGTTCTCCTTTGTAGGTTTGTCACTTCTTCAGTTCCCTCCTTCTTTCCCACTCTCTGCAGTATTTTTAACTCAGTCCATTATGTCATGGTCTTAAAGTCATCACACACCACCACGTGTTCTCCTTTGTAGGTTTGTCACTTCTTCAGTTCCCTCCTTCTTTCCCACTCTCTCTCAGTATTTTTAACTCAGTCCATTATGTCATGGTCTTAAGGGGGGACATCTGCACTTTTTTTTAATTTTTTTTTTACCTGTGGTTACAACTTTAGAGCTCAGTAGATTCTGCAAACTTCATGGTATGGACTTGATATATAGCTCAAAAGATAGGTCTCTCTGTGTGCTCTCTTTTGATACTAAAATATGTTTCATAGGTATAACTATAGGCAAGTTACTAGACCCTAAAGCGGAGGGACTTCAAAAACCTGCACCCCAAAACCGCCGTTGGAAACCATTCTGAGATGCGAAGTGCAAAAAAATTAAAAATGGTACGAGTGGCTAGAGGAAGCTCTAGAGCATACAATGACTATATTGAGTAGGCGTGAAAAATTGATTACCTGGTCAAGCGCGCGGTTGGAAAATTGAAGGCGTTGATTTGGCGACGCCTTGTCAACGCCTTCAATTTTCCAACCGCGCGCTTGACCAGGTAATCAATTTTTCACGCCTACTCAATATAGTCATTGTATGCTCTAGAGCTTCCTCTAGCCACTCGTACCATTTTTAATTTTTTTGCACTTCGCATCTCAGAATGGTTTCCAACGGCGGTTTTGGGGTGCAGGTTTTTGAAGTCCCTCCGCTTTAGGGTGTAGTAACTTGCCTATAGTTATACCTATGAAACATATTTTAGTATCAAAAGAGAGCACACAGAGAGACCTATCTTTTGAGCTATATATCAAGTCCATACCATGAAGTTTGCAGAATCTACTGAGCTCTAAAGTTGTAACCACAGGTTAAAAAAATTAAAATTAAAAAGTGCAGATGTCCCCCCTTAAAGTCTCTATAAAAGAAACCTTACTAGCTGATTTCTCTTCATATTAATATGGATATTCGCTCATACTTTGCAAGTACTTCTCAAGCCTCTTCTCATGCTAATAGCAGCGATAGCGAAGATAGCAGAACAGATAGCTCTGAGCATGTCGAGGCATCTAGTCCTAGCCTTAGTCCTCCACCTTCAAAGAAAAGCAAGCAAAACAAACACCGCTCTTCTGTATCCACGAAGAGAAAATACTCTAAGAGCTGGGAGAAAGATTTCAGTTGGCTCTATTATGACGAGGATAGCGATGGTGCCTTTTGCAAGGTTTGCAAGCAATCTGGTCTGCAGCGTACTGGAGGAGTGTGGGTCACACAACCTTGCAGAAATTGGAAGAAAGCTGTTGAAAAAATGAAAGCTCATGCGAGAAGTGACTTCCATATCCATGCAACTCAAGCTCTTTTTGCAGCTAAAGGAGCAGCCAAAGGTGGAACAGTTGTACAGCAACTCCAGAATGTTTTAGCTCGCAAAAGAGCTCAGAACAGAGCTGCAGTGAAGTGCCTGATCCTACTCACTCATTTTCTTACGAAAGAACAAGTTGCACATTCGACAAAATTTGAGAAGCTGGTTGACGTGGTGGTTCGATGTGGCAGCCAACATTTGAAGCAATTCTTAGAAACTGCACCAAGAAATGCTGTGTACACATCAAGAGTGGCTGTGGTTGAATTCATCGAATCATTGGGGACATGGGTGGAGGAGTCGATTCTGAAGCGACTTCAAAAGGCACCTATGTACAGCCTCATGGCAGATGAGTGCACAGATGTCACCAACGTAGAAGAATTGTCTGTGTTTTGCCGCTGGGAGGAAGATGGTGTACCAGTAGAGTGCTTTCTGGAGCTTATTCCATTGAAGAAGGCTGATGCAGAGACCATCTATTCTAATCTCATCGATTGTTTAAAGAAGAAAGGTCTACAAGTCGGAAGAATAGTTGGATTGGGATTTGATGGAGCTGCAACTTTTTCTGGACGAAAGACCGGGGTTCAGGCACGTATCAAGAAACATACTCCTCACGCTCTGTTTATACACTGCCACTGTCACTTACTGCAGTTGGCTTGTGTGCAAGCTGCCAATAAAACTCCTGGAATTGCTCATGTTTACAGAACATTGACTACTCTTTGGAAGCATTTTCGCAATTCCCCCAAGCGAGCAGAGTGTCTGAAGGAGGTACAGCACGTTCTTGAACTTCCAGAAATGAAAGTGATCAAGCCATCTGACACACGCTGGCTGGCACATGAAAGGTGTGTCAAAGCTGTCAAAGCAAGTTATTCTGCAATTGTAATCACCATTGGGAACATCTACGAGACGTCCCACGAGCCAGAAGCTCTTGGAATCCATGGTGCCCTCTGCAAATTGTCTACGATTGCAGCTATATATTTGCTTGATTTCACTCTACCACAAGTAGCCAAGCTCAGCAAAGCACTTCAGGCAGAGCAGCTTGACCTCTCGTTGATATCATTCCTTGTTGATGCTACTGTTAAATCCTTGGATGATGCAGTTTTGCCTGGAGCGAACTGGGTGTTGGAGCTTCTTGAAAACGTTGAAGACTTGAAGTCATCTACAAAGGTGTCTATTGACGCTGATAAAATACTTTCGTTCCAGAATGTTGTTGGTAAGCCTTTTGTTGCTGATTTAAAGGCCAACATAACAAGCCGATTTTCTTCATCCAACGCTGTTGTATCAGCATTGTCTATATTCGATCCACGGAAAGTTCCAAAACCAGATTCAGTATCTTTTCCCACTTATGGAGACACGTCTGTTGAGAAACTGATTGCTCACTACGGAGAAGATAGAGATGCAGAAACATTGGATGGAGAAGAAACAGTGAAGACAGCCATGATTTCCACTGAAATACTTACAGAGTGGAAAACATTCCGCCAGCTGTTAGTCAAGCAACCACGGGATACTACTGCATCACAGCTGAAAGAACTTGTTTCAAACGACATGCTCAAGGCCATGTTTCCCAATTTGCACAAGATTGCCTCCATCTGCTTATCGATTCCAGTTTCTACTGCTTCTGTGGAGAGAAGCTTCTCACAGATGAAGATGATCAAGACTCGTTTGCGTAATTCTCTAAGTGACTGCAGCCTTTCTCACCTTATGAGGATTGCTATAGAGGCACCAGAAGTACTCTCTGAGAGCGACCTTGAAGAGATTGTGGACGTATGGCAGAGAAAACCAAGAAGAACCTCAGTTTGACATTCCTATCATTTGAACCTGATATCATAAGCTTATTACACCTTTCTTGTATTACACCTTTCTTGACATTATTTTTAAAAAAATTTCTAATTTCAAGGGGGGGGGGCGAGAATGATACAAGGGGGGGCGAATGCCCCCCCCCGCCCCCCCCTAAATACACCCCTGGAGCCTGAAGCAAGCATAGCAGCATAGGCACTCCAAAAATTCCTGGTCTGATATAGACAGTTTTAATTAAAGCATGCACCATTCAAATTTTGCAAAACCAGAATTTCTGGTGCCTAGGTTTGTAAATAAGATTTCTGGTGCCCTGCTAAACCCCAGGTCATTCCTGATGAAGGCTAGAGCATCTAACATATATAGAGGGAGTAAAAATTCAAGTTGAAGGTCACTGTAATTCTATTACATGTATGTCAACTGAGAGTTCATTGAGGGTCTATCACCAGGTTTGTAATTAAGATTTCTCGTGCCCGTGGTGTAATCCCAGGCCCCAACTAAACCACAGGTTCGTAAATAAAACCTGCAGAGGTTTTCCAGTGCTCCGAGGTATAATCCCAAGCGGCTAAGAAAATATGAACCCATACCACAACAACCAAACTATTGCATTTTGATGCGTTCAGTCAAACATTCATACAGAGAAATGTAATTTAGTGCCAAACAAACCAAAAGTGCTACATATGCATCACGCCCAACATGTTAAGACATGTCATCGAGTGCACATACTGTTACATACACAATGGACTCTGTGCAAATGCTAAGATCAAACTTCCAACATGTGCATTATACATAAAAATGCACTAAACCGTAGTGTTTTTGGGGGGAGCCTATGTGGGGGAAGGGACCATGTCTGGACGTCATTAGATATATCAATAGCTATTGGTCAAACATTATGACATTTCCTTTCTTCCTCTATTACCTAGATTAGGTTCCAATAAAATTAAAAAATAATAGTTATTATTATTTTTATTTAAGCACACACACACACCATAGGCAGTAGCTTTCCAGTCCGAGATATGTCACAGGTCTTGAAAGCAGTGTCTACCATGGTAGCAATGCTTGCATGCATGTCCAAACTTCCCATGATAGCACTATCAGTGTCTCCCACTGTGTACAAAGTGGTGTTGGTGGACTGGAGGATGGCTGTCAGCATGGTGCGTAGCTCCTCCTTGCTGATCCCTTCATCGTTGCCGAGGTTGAACACACTGAAGAGAAGGGAACACCGCTCCTTGAACGACCCGTACAGCACGATAGCCAGGCCACACACAAATTCCTCATTGCAGATGCTCCCATTCTGCACAACACAAGAGATGTGAACTAGTTAGATGAAGGTCAGTTCAAAAATAATATTAGTTGTTAGAAATGCTAGTATCTCATTATTCCTGATCAAAGTTAGAGCATCCAGTGAGGGACGAATCTCAAGCCTCAAGCGAGACAGATTCCATGTTTGTATGATTACTTTCAGCTGACATAAAATACTGTAATGTTTCTCTTTATTTGGTATTTTGGTATTTTAACCCAATGTTTCAACCACAATACTTGTGTCTTCATCAAGGCAGTTTTTCCACCGAGATATTCGGTTAAAACGTTGGCTTTGGCTTCTAAAAATTAATGAGAAACCTTAAATTCCTTGTTATCGAAAAAAGTTATTTAACATTTTATCTACACCGATACTTAGCAATTGCCTTCAGTTTTTTTGTTGTTAGGAATGCACTTATGAGCCAATTTAAATACCATTCTGTAGTCAATTTTGTGACCTTTGACATGACACAAGTATCGCAAATTTGCTTATTCCTCCAACTAATAATTCAGCTTGCTTGTGAGATAACCTTTATTGGGCAGATATTTGGGAGGCATACTTATTAGTTAACCTGCAGAAACTGGGCATACCTTCTTCCTATCAAAGGCATCGAATAGTCTGTCTCCTACAGCCACAGGGAGGTTGAGGTAGTTGGAAAAAGCCTCTCTGTCCACAACCAAGCCCTTAGAGCCTCCCGCCTTGGCGTAGAGGTCATTAAACCTGGAAGATATCTCTGTCAGCTGGACGCTTGACAGTTCAGACACAGTCTCTTCATAGCTCTTCTTCAAGGAAGATTCATTCTGACCCATTTTACTTTGTCACGAATCGTCACGATTACCCCAACCCTTTTACGCGTGTGCTATATAGTAACCCTTTACCATCCTTCTCGAGAGTCGTGTCGTACCCATGAAGAAGATGTAGTCAACAGACGTTGTCTATTGACCTTGACGTTTCAGAATTTTTTCATGAATTGTTCCTTGGTACATAAAATAATTCTCCTGTATCGTTATGTTTCTTATGTACTGTAAAGTGATAATAATATTATTATTCATTTTCCTTCCAAGTTCCACGTTTCTGCAATGCTTGGTTCGGGATGATTTTTGATTTTTCCCATGTAGTAATAAAATAATTTTTTTTTAATCATAATAAATCTGCCCCCCCCCTCCTAGAGAACCCATTAGTCAATGAACTCTCAGTTGACATAATAACATTACAATAACCTAAATAATCAAGTTTGAAATTGTATTCTCTTCACATTTCGACTAGATGCTCTAGCCTTCATCATGTCCTGATGAAGGCTAGAGCATCTAGTCGAAACATCGAGAGAATACAATTTCAAGTTGATTATTGAGAAGGTTATTGTAATGTTGTGACATGCCATTATCAAACAATGACTATATACTGAAGAAAAAACATGAATTAAATACATTAATGATTAAAATAATGAGGAGTTTGTTTTGGGACTGCGATGAGGGGAGGCGCTAAAGACAAAGACGTGGGACTCTCTAGGTGTCAAACATCAAGTATTTCCTCTTCTCGCACCGCTTGATTACATTTCCTATTACAACTCCTCTTCCGTCACACCTGCTACTGATCTACCCAACATTAGACCTACTCTCCCTTCGTCATTTTCAATTCTCCATTCTACCACCCACTCTTCAGACCCTTCAATGCTCTCGGCCATATCCAATAATCTTCCTTGATCACCAGTAAACTCCCCACAGTACAACAAGAAATGCACCACAACACCTTCATCACATAGCTCACATTGACCACCCTGACACATACAACACCTCTCCCGTCACCCCAAGAATCCCGATGATGCCATCCTAACCTAAATCTCAGCCTCACTTCTCCTGCTACTGAAGCCTCTCACATATCTTTCCTGTCCACTCTTCTTTAGCTAACTTACACCACTTGAGGCTGGATTTTCCTCCCACTCTTTCTTCTTGCCACTCTTCCTTATGAACATCCCTTAAACAAGTCTTCCATGTTGTCTACTATCTCCAACTCTCCTCCCCCCCCCCCCCCCACACACACAACTTCCTTTTCAGCTCACAAAACTCTGCCCACCGACTTGGGCAATCATTTAATAATCCCCCAACTTTTTTCACTAGCTTATCTTCAGATGTATATATGTTCCAGACATGGCCTGGTTAGTAACTCCCATATTTATTTATTTACCTCCATCTATACTCATAAACAATTCTTGTCTCTCCATTTCTCTGCCTTTTCCCCTCATCTTCTCCAAATGAACATTTCCTCTCATCCCCATAAACCACACTCGAAGATATTCGAAGGCTTCCACATTCTCAATTCTCTCCTCATTAATCTTTCATTCTCCTACAAGACACTTTCCACTGACCGACATCGACTTTCTCTTCACACTATTAAACTAAATATCCACTTCATCACATCCTTTCCCCCCACCACATCCCACATCTCGACATGAACAGTACAATATCATTTGCATATAGCAACCCACCATAGCAGGTTCCTTCCACTTCACTCCATAACCCTTTTCTCTGCAAATCCTTCAACAATCTCATTACATATGCACTGACTGTAGAGAACTGGTGACAACGGACAGTCCTGCCACTTCAAACCATCTAGACCCCTCTCCCCCACCAACAACATATATACTTGACTGAACTCCTTCATACAAGCATTTGTACACATTGACAAATTCTTCCTGAACTCAGTACCCTCTCATCTTCATCCACAATCTTACCTCCACATAATCATATGCTCACATCCAGAAATATCTGTTGCCTCGGTGAACTATGAACATTACACACACACTCAACACTAGGAACTGGTCACCGCATCCCCTCCCTGGCCTTGTTAGTATATGCTTCTCCACAAACCTACTGAGCCCTACCTGCCAACACTCATCATTTATGCCACACAATTCCCCATAGCCAACCACCTCCCCCACCCAGCTTTAAAGAGTGGCACAATATAACTCCGTCTTAATCTTTTTGGCCCATACTTTAGGACTCCATCACCAAATTAACTAGAGAACACAACACTTCCACAACCAATTAAATTTCACTAGGGACACACACAACCGGAGAAATATCTGGAGAGAAGTTAGTGCAATGGCAGCAACAGTCCTCGCTGCTAGGGTTGATGTAACAGACATAATTTCCCCAGAACCAATTCCACTTTTTCCAATTCTAGTGTTTAACAGGTTGCTATATACTGCTTCTACTCTAGATGGCATCAAATAATAGTTGCTTTACATCCAATATTGGTGATGGAGAAAGGTTTAGCACCAAGTGCCATTGCATCCTAAAATGGAGAATTTGCATTTCATCCTTGCACAGAGGACATTTTTTAATCCAGTATGCCCATAGTCGGGCAGAACTTCTACCTGCCTTCCCTTTGGGAGAGGAAAGAAAAGAGACTGGTGTCTACAGCATGATGAAGACTAGCGTTATAGGAGGCAGACCCTGTCCATTGACTTTGATATATCAGAATTTCATCGGGATGATTTGACTTGTGAACTTTGACCTCTTGACAAGACCTGACATAAAATAAAAAAATCACACACACAGGAAGAGACCAAAACAATACCCTTGTCTCTGTCGCTGTGGGGCAGGGTGATATGAGTGTCACGCAGCTTTAGCACGTTCCAGGCGCCCTGGAAGGTGAAGACAAGGAACTACTGAAGAACACACAGAAGTATCCACAACCGTGAAGACCATTTTCTTCCCTCCTCCCCCTCAAAGACACGCAAAGTAAAGAGTTGGTTGCTGCTCGATATTTGTCCACACATATATTAGTCACCTGTATTCTGCAAGTAGCCGACTTGTTCCCTTCTTTTTTTTGTCAACTGAATTTGGAATGAGGATGGACGTTTATACCCAAGTACCCATCATAATTATGCTAGCCCCAGATTTTCTAGTCAGGTGTAGCTGATGCATTTTTATACCTTCTTTGCCTTTGGGGCTGGGGAAGAAAGGGTGGGTGTCTCCAGCATATATGACTTGTGCATCAGGAATTTGACAATACATTCTTATGCGTAGCTAACAATTTTTTTGCACGTGTAATACTTCTTGCAATGCAGATCTACACAAAAGCTGCCCTTTGGGGCCGCCTTTCGGTGGGTCCTCCATTTGAGCACCCATTTGACAAATAAAGATGGAAAGGGTCGAGAGATACATTACTGTGCAGACCTTGTATCCACCCTAGTTTGGCGCTTGGGGGGGGCAACGCCTATGGGCCCCAAACCCATGGCCTGGTCCTGGTCAAGTTCCCCCCCCCCCCCGGGGTCTTGTGCGGGTGCCCGCTCCACTAGTACATGTAGTGTCTCACGATTATTTGTTTGTCAGTTTGTTTTGCATGCCACTTCTGGTTTTTAGGATTTGTTTTTCTCCTCGTTCAACAGCTGCTGCTGGTGAAGGTTCCTTGTCAAAACCTAGGAGTAACTGAGTACCCACAGATGGCCGCCTCATCATGCCCCAGATACCGGCCTTCATTCAGGGAAATATCTTTCATTCAGGGGAATATCCACAGCTAGCCTCTTAGTGTTTGTTCCTAATCATGATGGGTCTTGTGTTCGCCACTTCTGCTTTTACTTTCCAAGTGTTTGCTTCGCTTTCGTTCCCCTGGGTAAGAGAAACTTAGGTCATGCATGTGCCCAACTTGTGATAGATGAGGGGCTTGCCAGCTCCAAGACGATGGAGCAGTACCAACCCAAACTATTCTGTCCCCAAAATATAGCTCCTGTTTACAGAGGGGGAACTAACGAGGGGTACCTGCCTACCTGCTGAACATGCACCACAGACAGTTCTCATATGCAATGCTGACTAAGAAACATGTTTAAAATTAAAGAGTGTGTATAAATGCAAGTGTGCCTGCCATTAAGTATAGTGGAGTTGCTATTACTTAAGAATAAAAAAATAAAAAGACAAATAATAACAGCAATAAAAAGGGCACGTCAACTAGAGACCCACGGTCTTCTCCACGTCTCTAAGCCACCCACCCACGTCTATGTCTCTGTTCTCGTACTCCTTAATGAGAGGGTGTTCCAACAGGTTCCCGTAGTGAGGACGCACAGCCACATCCTTAGTCAGACTGCATGATTATATGAATATCAATATATAAGCTGACTGCATGATAGTTATATATATATATAATACGTATATATATATACGAATGTCATGTTTTAAATGTTTTAAATTAAATGTGATAGGATCTGACTGCATGATAGTTATATATATATGAATATCATGTATGAGAATGTATGCGCTGACTGCATGATAGTTATATATATATATGTATACGAATGTCATGTTTTAAATTAAATGTGATAGGATCTGACCGCATGATAGTTATATATATACATGAATATCATGTATGAGAATATATGTGATCAGATCTGAGAAAAGGGCCAGCCTCTTTCAAGCAAAAACAAAAACAAACTGATTCTGTTGAGGATTGAAAATAACCACTAGGGTTTATCAATCATGCATTTTTTATTTTATTATTTAAGTACACCAGAGACATCGTTGGTCTTTACTCGAACTTCTTGCAAACTTTCAGGGCAAGAAGTACTTCCTTTTATCCAACATGCATGCAAGTTAGAGAAAAAAGACACTAAAAGAGAAGCAGCGAGAAGGCCATCGACCACCTTCACGTACTAACCAGCTCTTTTGAAGCTGCTAAAACTGTGCACTCTTTAATCAGGGAGACCAGCAACTGCATCTAGAGAAACTGCAACCACCCCCTCCCCATTCCTAGGGTTGCTGAAAATTTTAGCAGCTTCAAAAGAGCCCACCTCCCCCTCCCCCCGAAGTCTTGGAAGACCACTCTTAACTTCCTGAAACCACCATGATGACAATGACGAGAAGAAGATGGTGAAAAGAAGACAATGGTGTCTGCAGACTGATGGAGGTCCTTGTTTGAATATCTTGACAGCTCTATCCAGACACTGACAAAGCCACGACATGCCCTGAGCCTTCCAGCTGAACAGCTGAGGGGGAGGACTCAACTGCACCTCTGCAAGCGCATAACTTGCAAGGAGACAGGACACACTAGCACGTCAAGGCACTGGAAACATCTACAACAACACCTATCATTATCAGTTATTATTGCCTCTACATTAACCTGATAAATCACAACACATACACGATCCATTTTTAGGCCATTGGCAAAAGGCACATGCTAGAGCTAAAGTCAATATTTAGAAAAGTGTTTAGCAAACAAAACCATCAAAAAATCTGCAATAATTAGAGCTAGGCCTCAGCACAATAAACTTTGTTGCCAGACTGAAAGAGCTTGTATTAGATTGCTGTAGCAAAGCTTGCCAGCCAATAACAAAAGGTGTTTTTAAAGCAGTATATACTTCACATAATCTCCTGTAGTGCTAGCCAGCTATTGGTAAGGTAGTATGGCCAACCACTGCCTGTATGATATATAGCCTCCACCTTGAAGACAATAACTTCCCAGACAACTCTCTCTACTATAAACAAAAACAACTCGACTTGCTTCATAGGTATGGCCAAAAAAAGAAGGGGGAAGGGAAAAAAAGAAGGGGGAAGGAAAAAAAAAGAAAGGGGAAAAAAAGGGGGGGGGAAGAAAAGAAGGTAAGTCTGTTTCAGCTAACTCACCAGCTAAGAAAAGCTAAGAATGGACATCACACCTTCCTTAGAAAGGTCAAGCAGTTCCTCTCCCTTTGTGCAGGCTATTGGTAGGTGAGTGGTGAGTTCGACCAAGCGTTAACACGTCACACAGAGTTTCACGCAAAAATGCTATTGTTGAAACTCGGAAGTATTTATCTTGCATTTTCTCACCTGACGGTGCTGAGAAAACTAACAGTGCATAATGGTTCCTGATCAGAACATGATTGAAGCACCAGCCTTTCTTGAATTTTAACCCCCCATAATAATAACGTGAAAATTATAGTGCAAAGTGGCCCTTTTCTCAGATCTTGTCGTATATCACTTATGCATAAATACGCACAGTATTTCTTTAATAAAATTAAACATACATACATACACATATCATTATCAGAAAAGAAGGAAACAAGTTAGACACAAACATTTGGATGACCCTTTACCTTTTAAAACACACATAATACAGATAGATAATGCAAGAGATCCTTGAAGAGATATTTCTTACGGTTATTTCTTACGGTTATTTCTTACGGTTATTTAGACTTGCCAGTTACCTTATTGACTTATTGAGATTCAAGATCAATAGGAAGTGGGTTGTTTGGAGCTAAAAAAGACGAATTTACTGTCCAGGATGCCATGAAGCAGCCAAAGTGAGTTTTAGTGGGGTTTTTTTTGTATCTTTGGTGACGGCCATTTTGTGGGTAAGGTCGTTGGATTTGGTGTGATATGGTGTACACTCATTTCCTTCCTGTACTCGTCAACACCCTTCTCTCTTGTTCATCTTTTCATGTTTATTATTATTATTATTATTATTATTATTATTATTATTATTATTATTATTATTATTATTATTATTATTATTATTATTATTATTATTATTATTATTATTATTATTATTATTATTATTATTATTATTATTATTATTATTATTATTATTATTATTATTATTATTATTATTATTATTATTATTATTATTATTATTATTATTATTATTATTATTATTATTATTATTATTATTATTATTATTATTATTATTATTATTATTATTATTATTATTATTATTATTATTATTATTATTATTATTAATTTATTGTCCTCTGTGCACAGTGTTGATGAACACATTGGGTCATATGTGCCATGGCCATGGGGGATGAAAAGGAAGGAAATCTTATCAGCCTCAGAAATGCCAGTTCCAGCACCAAACAGCCAAACTGAAATATTGGGAACAGATTGTGGAGCCTACAAGAAAGTCTCGACTAGCAGGCGCAGATAGATCGAGAAAGGTGTGGTCAGTAAAACGCAAGACGGCAACCGATTTCAGAAAAAATGATGGAGCAGGATTAGTGAGTGGGAGATCCCACAGGCAGCAGGAGATCTCTGAAAAACAACAGCCATGTCTAGATCTGTGTATATAGCTCAACGGGAAACCTCCAAACAGCAATGTCTTGACAACCGAGGAATGTAACCACACGAGTGTATTAGGCCCTGAGCAGAGACAACAGGGGGTCAGAGACAACAGGGGGTCAGAGACAACAGGGGGTCAGAGACAACAGGGGGTCAGGGACAACAGGGGGTCAGAGACAACCGAGGAATGTAACCACACGAGTGGAAAGCCCTGAGCAGAGACAACAGGGGTTCAGGGTTTAATTAATCATTGCAACAATAAGCAATACAACCAACAACAAAGCTGGGATTCATTAGCGGCATTAACGCCATCCAACACCACCAACAACAACACCAACACCACCACAACCAACAACAAGCTCTCACCACGCCCATCAACAACACCACCACCAACAACAACACCGCCACCAACAACAACAACACCACCGACAACAACACCACCACCACCAACAACAACACCAATACCACCACCACCAACACCACCAACACCACCACCACCAACAACAACACCAATACCACCACCAACAACACCAACAACAACACCACCACCAACAACAACACTAATACCACCACCAACAACAACACTAATACCACCACCACCAACAACAACACCACCACCAACAACACCACCACCACCAACAACACCACCACCAACAACAACACCACCACCAATACCAACAACAACAACACCACCACCAACAACACCACCACCACCAACAACAACAAGCTCTCACCACTTGGAGAGAAAGTCATAGAATTGTGGAGAGAAATATTCTTTGTTGGGCAGTGGAGGAGACGCTTGGACGATGTACGTGAGGAGCTCAAACTCGGTCATAAATGTCTTGTCGGAGTAAGGAAGAGAGCCTGTGGCAAGCTGAACCAGCGAGATGCCCAAGCTCCATATGTCAGCCCTTACATCGTAACCCCCCGTACTGTTCTGTAGCTTGATGCGCTCCGGCTGTGAGTATCACAAAGAGAACAGTGGGCCAATCAGAGTGACCGTACATAGTCACACCGAGTTACACAAGTGGTGTTGTGTGTAACACGAACCCGTCTTATACTTAGTTACTAGAAGTGTTAACGAGAAGGTTGGGTATATAAAAAGTGTGGCATGGCATAAGATTTCGGGAGTGATCACAGAGTGAATAGTCGTGTGTGTGCCAGGCTATTGTCCCCCTCGCTAAGACATTGGTACGATGGCTCACTAGGCCAGCAGACTTGGGGCGCGACTCCCAGAAGCTGCTAAAGCCGTATAGCCGTGTCATGGAAATTAAATAAAAACAAAAACCACACCCACATTATTCTAAAACAGCTTGTTCGTTTGGCGAGTTTCCCTCCTAAATGGGTGTGGTTGATCTGTTTCCCTCCTAAATGGGTGTGGTTGATCTGTTTCCCTCCTAAATGGGTGTGGTTGATCTGTTTCCCTCCTAAATGGGTGTGGTTGATCTGTTTCCCTCCTAAATGGGTGTGGTTGATCTGTTTCTCTCCTAAATGGGCGTGGTTGATCAGTTTCCCTCCTAAATGGGTGTGGCTGATCAGTTTCCCTCCTAAATGGGTGTGGTTGATCTGTTTCCATCCTTAATGCTAAATGTCTGGTGAAGCTGCGAGTGTAAGTCTATAGGATATGTATATACTGAAGCTGCAAGTATGGACCAGCCAAAAAGTTGACTGGTTGACTGGTTGAATGTTTGAATCTTGCCGCTCTAGGGACATAGTTCACATCCCACCAGCTCTTTCTATATGAGGTAGGACCGGGAATCACGTGAATCTCCGCGTGCATATGTACCAGGAGAATATAGACCCAACCTTCTCGTTTGAAGGAGCTACATATCGCACACCGTCTGTATACTCAAGTCAAAATTTGAAACGCATCTGATAAAAAAACGAAGTGACCTCTGTCTGACCTTCCCAACTGCACCACTCTAGAGTATGTTGGCGATCACAAGTTCTCCTGCTTGGCTCCTCCCTAGACTTGCAGCAGTGTTCATGCTTGCAGCTGCTGCTTGAACAGCATGTCTACACCCAGCAGAAAACTGCACTTCACTCTTACCAGCACACTCCACTACGGTCAGCACAGGAAATATACCAAGTTTGCAATTGGATCTGGGGTCCGTATGATTATTATTACTCATTAAGGATTGCATCGTGTACTAGACACTTGTGGGAATCCCCTACAAAACCTCAATGCTGATAGACCTGCTTATGTATGGTAGCATGCATCTATTGGTTCCCACTCACAGCCATAAACGCTGCACAGCCAGCATTCCTGGTGAAGGCTTGCGAGTCCACCAGGCGACCACTTATGCCAAAGTCGCACAGCTTGACGTTACCCTCTCTATCCAGCAGCATATTTGACGGTTTCACATCTACGGAGGGAGGGAGGAGAGGGAGGAGGAGGAGAGGGAGGAGGAGGAGAGGGAGGAGGAGAGGAGGGAGGAGGAGAGGGAGGAGGAGGGGGAGAAGTAAAATGAGGGGAGAAAGGATGGGTCAAGAGGAGACCCAAGGGAAAGGAATAGGAGGAACATGAATTGGAGAAGGGTACGATTTCAATGGAATGTCACACTAAAGGCAGAGGTACATACATAACATGTACAAAGTATCCAACAGCACTGACCTCTGTGTATGACCTTGTGTTGAGTCTTGAGGTACTCCAAAGCCTTGATTATCTGCAAGGCCACATTTAATATGGTTAACCTCTAAGGTATAGTGTCTATGGTTAACCTCTAAGGTACAGTGTCTATAGTTAACCTCTAAGGTACAGTGTCTATGGTAACCTCTAAGGTACAGTGTCTATGGTAATCTCTAAGGTACAGTGTCTATGGTTAACCTCTAAGGTACAGTGTCTATGGTAACCTCTAAGGTACAGTGTCTATGGTAATCTCTAAGGTACAGTGTCTATGGTTAACCTCTAAGGTACAGTGTCTATGGTTAACCTCTAAGGTACAGTGTCTATGGTTAACCTCTAAGGTACAGTGTCTATGGTAATCTCTAAGGTACAGTGTCTATGGTTAACCTCTAAGGTACAGTGTCTATGGTTAACCTCTAAGGTACAGTGTATGGTTAACCTCTAAGGTACAGTGTCTATGGTTAACCTCTAAGGTACACACTATCAGGAATGAGCACAACTCAAGAGTAATCTAGATTTAGTATTTTGTGGAGCTCCCAGACTCCATTTCTGGAGAACTGCCTGGAACTGGCTTATGTCCCTTACCTGTGGGATGTACAGATATTATGGCTAGGGTCAGGGCACCCATACAGCCCATGGCTAGGGCTAGGGCATCCCACAACAGCACCTGGCTAGGGCTAAGGCATGGCCTAGAGAGCATCCCATCCCACAACAGCCCCTGGCTAGGGCTAAGGCCTGGGTGAAAGCATCACATACAGCCCCTGGCTAGGGCTAGGGCATCCCAAACAGCCCTTGGGCATGACCTAGAGAGCATCCGATACAGCCCTGGCTAGGGCTAGGGCATCCCCAACAGCACCTGGCTAGGGCATCCCCAACAGCACCTGGCTAGGGCTAGGGTTAGGGCATCCCAAGACAGCTCCTGGCAACCATGAACAACACACATTCCCTCGACCTGCAGTTTCTCCTCCACTATTCAAGTACAAGATTCTACATATAATGGCTGCATTGGAGCTACAAACAAGTCAGGGGTAATGTCCAAGAACACTTGCTAGTCAGTCATCTCTGGGTAATGCCACCTGGTCTTGTAGAGTGCACATACATATTACACATGTACATCAGTTCATGTACATTCTGTAGGTTGAGAATAGGAAGGGACAACTGACTGATACACTATCACCCATGCTGGCTGGGTGAGCTGCCTCTAGGCTAGCTTAAAGGCGGTTCACAATACGACGGATTGAAATCCGTTCTGTTGAATCTGTTTCCGTTGCATGCGTTGTGCAATAAGTTCCATTACCCTGCATGGATCACAATATTTGCATTCAGTCCACTGTGTTTGACAATGGATGGCAGTCTAGCAGTGAGGAAGAGTCGGATTTGATTTTGCTATTGGCTAGCAGGAGGAAGCACAGAACGAGGAATTACTAGCTGAAATATTTTTATAGCTGGCAATAGCTAGCTATTTATCTGGAGAGCCACTTCCTTCCAGGCATTTTCTCTGGCCCTAAGATCTTTATAGCCACTAGCCGAGACCTGCCAGAGGTTGGGATAGCTCTTCACTGCTTCAATAATTCTAGAGACACCATGGAAAGATTACAAAGTTCAACACGTGATATGTTTTAGGATCCTGATTGGTCCGACGCAATGGATTGGACAGTTGAATCAAATCCTACTCATGCGTTTTATATCCGTTCCCACCCATTAGATCCGTAGTCTGTTGTGTTACCGGTTCACTATATCAGCGCAACAGATCTGAAGGATGGAACATATGCAATGAAGGATTGACTTGAGTCATATTATGAACAAGACTTTTTAAAGTACCTCACAAGAATAAAAACGTTGGGCTACTATGCTAGGGAGGTTTCATACAGCAGCTAATGCTTCCCAGCTAGCTAAGGAGGTTTCATACAGCAGCTAATGCTTCCCAGCTAGCTAAGGAGGTTTCATACAGCAGCTAATGCTTCCCAGCTAGCTAAGGAGGTTTCATACAGCAGCTAATGTTCCCAGCTAGCTAAGGAGGTTTCATACAGCAGCTCATGCTTCCCAGCTAGCTAAGGAGGTATCATACAGCAGCTAATGCTTCCCAGCTAGCTAAGGAGGTTTCATACAGCAGCTAATGCTTCCCAGCTAGCTAAGGAGGTTTCATACAGCAGCTAGTGCTTCCCAGCTAGCTAGGGAGGTTTCATACAGCAGCTAATGCTTCCCAGCTAGCCAAGGAGGTTTCATATAGCAGCTAATGCTTCCCAGCTAGCTAGGGAGGTATACTTCCCAGCTAGCCAGGGAGGTATACTTCCCAGCTAGCCAAGGAGGTTTCATACAGCAGCTAATGCTTCCCAGCTAGCTAGGGAGGTTTCATACAGCAGCTAATGCTTCCCAGCTAGCTAGGGAGGTTTCATACAGCAGCTAATGCTTCCCAGCTAGCTAAGGAGGTTTCACACAGCAGCTAATGCTTCCCAGCTAGCCAAGGAGGCTTCAGCAGAGAACTACAGATACTAGCCAAGGAGATTCTACTGTAACAGCTTACCAGGCATAAGCTTCCCAACTTGAAGATCAAACTCTTAAAGATTTAGGGTTCCTCAACCCCAATAATCGACTAAATGTACCACCACCCAGTTGCTAATCACTTTATGCTCCAGTTAATTAACTCATGATGGGATTGATATATGTACCATTTCTCTACAGTTCAAGGTCTGCAATGATAATGAGCTTCCAAATTTTGTTTCTTCAAAAGCAGCAGGCTATTTCTGGTTCTTCTCAGCTTAGATTTGGTAACAGGTTCTTGCCAGACTCACATGCTGACCCAGAGAGACTGTTCACTATGGTTGGCAAGATTGAAACAGAACACAGGACACGACTATCTCCAGCTACTGTTGCTTTCATGCAAGATCAAATAGAGAACCAATGCTTCGAGACTGAGCATCTTATGACAACAGAGCTCTTGGAGGAAGCAAAGTCTGCTACTATGAGAAGCCGAGGAGAATAGCTATGGATGACTATCATGAACATTAGATTGTGTATAGTGTAATGTCCTGAAAAACTGCACAATTTGTCCTGATAGATAGCTTAGGTTGGCAAGTACGTATGCCCCCCCCCCCCCTCCCCACAGATCAGTATGGAGCACTGGTATGGGTATAAACCATTAGATGTGAACTACTTGGAGTTAAGATCAGTTTCAAGTCCAAGCTTCTGCAACTCCAGTACAAGAACTGGCTTTCTGAGAGGAGAGTGTGTGGAGCACTGGCACCTGAGAGTGTGTGGAGCACTGGCTCCTAAGAGTGTGGGGAGCACTGGCTCCTGAGAGTGTGTAGAGCACTGGCTCCTAAGAGTGTGTGGAGCACTGGCTCCTGAGAGTGTGTGGAGCATTGGCTCCTGAGAGTGTGTGGAGCACTGGCTCCTGAGAGTGTGTGGAGCACTGGCTCCTGAGAGTGTGTGGAGCACTGGCTCCCGAGAGTGTGTGGGGCACTAGCTCCTGAGAGTGTGGGGAGCACTGGCTCCTGAGAGTGTGTGGAGCAGAGCACTGGCTCCTGAGAGTGTGTGGAGCACTGGCTCCTGAGAGTGTGTGGGGCACTGGCTCCTGAGAGTGTGTGGAGCACTGGCTCCTGAGAGTGTGTGGAGCACTGGATCCTGAGAGTGTGTGGAGCAGTGTCTCCTGAGAGTGTGGGGAGCACTGGCTCCTGAGAGTGTGTGGAGCACTGACTCCTGAGAGTGTGTGGAGCACTGGCTCCTGAGAGTGTGTGGAGCACTGACTCCTGAGAGTGTGGGGAGCACTGGCTCCTGAGAGTGTGTGGAGCACTGACTCCTGAGAGTGTGTGGGGCACTGGCTCCTGAGAGTGTGTGGAGCACTGGCTCCTGAGAGTGTGTGGAGCAGCAACTGGCTCCTGAGAGTGTGTGGAGCACTGGCTCCTGAGAGTGTGTAGAGCACTGGCTCCTGAGAGTGTGTGGAGCACTGAGAGTGTGTGGAGCACTGGCTCCTGAGAGTGTGTAGAGCAACTGGCTCCTGAGAGTGTGTGGAGCACTGGCTCCTGAGAGTGTGTGGAGCACTGGCTCCTGAGAGTGTGTGGAGCACTGGCTCCTGAGAGTGTGTGGAGCACTGGCTCCTGAGAGTGTGTGGAGCACTGGCTCCTGAGAGTGTGTGGAGCACTGGCTCCTGAGAGCATGTGTTAATTAAGGGTCAGCTACAACCTCTTTCAATGACTTGGCCACAGGAGTAATGAACAAGTACTTTCATTATTGAGTGTCTCTGCAGTTCATCAGGTAAACTCATCATCCATGGAGACCACTTTTCTTTTTCATACAAGAGTAAGCTTCTACTCTGTAAACCAACTAACCGTTCTTTGTGACAAACAAGTGTAGGCTGCACCAGCTGTGGCTAGGCCCAGCCAAGACTGAAGGGACAGTGTTCACCCATTTTCCTGCTTGGCTGAATCAAATTAATCATGGCAAGAAAAGATGTCGGAGTCTTGTCGACTGGACTTAAGGAACACAACTTATGTTTGGGATAGATGTAGATAGTTGGATGGATAGATAGATGGACACATAGAGAGGAACTTTGTAGACCAATTTGACAAGACAGTTTTGGGGTCTGACGGTTTACTACTAAACCGGAGGAGGGTTCAAGGCACGCTGGAAGTATCTTTTGAGGTAAAAATGGACGAAACCATGGTTACATAGGCTGCAACGTGATGCCAGAGTGCGTTTAGCCAAGATGTAAGCGTCGGGTTGCTGTGTGTTTCGGGGTCTGCTATTGTGAAATGAAGGCCAAATAAATGTTGGGAGTATTACTGCACTCTCCGACGCGGGAACAGCCACTAGCCCGATCCTTGACCTCT
This sequence comes from Cladorhizidae sp. MBARI D1340-BT2, assembly GCA_028752905.1. Classification (NCBI taxonomy): domain Eukaryota; kingdom Metazoa; phylum Porifera; class Demospongiae; order Poecilosclerida; family Cladorhizidae; species Cladorhizidae sp. MBARI D1340-BT2. Next base: position 8,700,470 of record JAQNBH010000006.1, read on the forward strand.
ACTTCGAGATCAATAATGTGTGTTTGAAAACAGGATGTCCACAATATGTCGCACCACGCTGTGTCACTCTGCATTACTTCGCACCGTGTCGCTTGAACAGAAGAACGGAACTAGATTCTACGCAAACAATGTGATGCATTTGATGTTTACAATAGCAACAAAAATAACGGGACACGGCAAATCACTAGCACGTGCGACACATCACTAGTGCATGCAGCATGTGCAGCACATCACTAACACATGCAGCACATTACTAGTGCATGTGGCACATTACTAGTGCATGCGGCACATCACTAGTGCATGCGGCACATCACTAACTAGTGCATGCGGCACATCACTAGTGCATGTGGCACATCACTAGTGCATGCATCACATTACTAGCACGTGCAGCACATTACTAGTTCTGTGGCTATCATTAACCCCTCCCATCATTAGCCCACAATGCTATGATCACTAGGGTATTATTGTTTGATTCCACTTACAGATACTGCCATCTTGCATAAAATGTCCTCAGGAATAGGTCCCGCCAGTTTGGTGGAGAGTCTCTGGAGACAGGTGGTCATCAGCTCCATGAACACCCACACCTCGTTCTAGGAGGTAGAAACAAGAGACAAGGGGGGGGGGGGGGGGGGGGAGATAGAGGGGAGAAGAGGAAGGGTGATGAAAGTGTAGGTGGTGAGCTACAGTTTATGGAAGGACAATAAAGTTGTGACATAAGGGAGGACGCCTCCATTAATTTCCCTAATTTCCCCCCCTTTTCCCCTCTTTTTTCCCTTTCCCCAAAAATTGTGGTTACCACTTCATAGCTCCGTAGATTCTGTAAACTTCATGGTATGGATTTGATATAGAGCTCAACAGATAGGTCTCTCTGTGTGCTCTCTTTTGACACTAAAATATTTTTCATAGGTATAACTATAGTCAAGTTACTGGAGCTAAAGTGGGGGAGCCTCAAAACCTGATCCTGATTTTGCCACATAAATAATCCAGATTGCCGAAGTGCTAGAGAGTTGAAATTAGCACCAGTGGCTAGAGCAAGCTCTACTCTCTGCAACGACTTGTTTGATTAGGCAAAGTACGTGGTCAAGCGCCTGATTGGAAAATGAATTTCGTTAAAATTCATTTCCCAACCAGGCCATTGACCACATACTTACGTTTTAACGCCGAATGAAACCACATTGTAGTATAGAGTACGGCTTCCTCTAGCCACTGGTGACTCTCTAGCACTTGGCAATCTGGAGATATTTATGCGGGCATTCAGGTTTTGAGGTCCCCCCACTTTAGCTCCAGTAACTTGGCTATAGTTTATACCAGTGCTTCTCAACCTGCGGCACGCGTGCCGCATGCGGCACAGTGAGCGTCTGAGTGCGGCACAGCTAGCAGCAACTGCCGTCGCGCTATACTAGGCAACAATCATCAAATCATTATTTTTAGAACGCGCACGTTTTTTAACGATCAATCTGGTAACGCTGATTTTTAACCGGAAACAGCAGAAAAGTACAAATCAAAACATTGAAGTTGGTAACACTGGGAGGAAACATAAAATTGATCAACAACGTTGGAAAAGTGCCCCTCTCCACCTTTTCCTTCACTTCCACCCCCATCAGTATGGCTGCCCCCACCAGGAAGAGAAAGATCGCCGAGGAGAACCGCGGATTCAAGGAGTGCTGGACCAACGAATTTTTCTTCGTGGAAGACAGAGGCAACATTATCTGCTTGATCTGCAATGAGGTGTCCTGGCCCAAAAGAGACTGTATCAAGAGGCACTACGATGCCAAGCACAGCAAGGACTACAATGGTCTGGCGGGACCGCAGCGTGAGGACAAGGCCAAGGAGCTGATGAACAAGCTCGGCCGCCAACAGAACCTTTTCGTCAGGCAGGGCAACACCAGCAAGGAGGCCAGCTTCAAGGTGGCCGCGATCATTGCGAAGCGCATGAAGCCCTCTCAGATGGAGAGTTTGTCAAGGAGTGCATGCTGGCTGCCCTCGACGTCATGTGCCCTGAGAAGGCCGCCGTCATCAACAAGATCAGCCTGAGCAATGACACAGTGACAAGAAGGATCGACAGCTTGTCCAAGAACCTGACCGAGCAGCTCCACTCCCTGGCAACAAAGTTCTCTTACTTCGCCTTGGCCCTCGACGAGTCCACGGACGTCAAGGACACGGCCCAGCTGGCCATCTTCGTGCGCGGCATCGACACCAACTTCAACGTGACGGAGGAGCTGCTAACTGTCCGCTCCATGAAGAGCAGCACCACGGGCGAAGACATCTTCAACGAGCTGAAGGCTGCCATGAACGATGCCAAACTGGACTTCAATCGCCTCATCGGCATTGCCACGGACGGCGCACCGTCCATGTTGGGCACGGGTCGCGGCCTCCAGGGCCATGTGATGGCGGAGTTGGACCGCCAGGGTCTGTCGCACGAGCACTTGGTGTGGTGCCACTGCATCATCCACCAGGAGGCCCTCTGTGCCAAGATCTTCGATGTCAGCTTCAAGGAAGTGATGAGTAAGGTTGTCGGCCATGTCAATCACATCCGCTCCCATGCCATGAACCACAGGCAGTTCAGGCAGTTCTTGCTGGAGTTGGATGCCAGCTACGGCGATGTCATCTACTTTTCCGGTGTGCGCTGGCTGAGCAGGGGACAGACGCTGCAGCGCTTCTGGATCCTCAAGGAGGAGCTGTCCATGTTCTTCGCCATGAAGGGCATCTCGGCACCCGAGCTGGAGGACCAAAAGTGGCTTTGTGACCTCGCCTTCCTCGTTGACATCACCGAGAAGCTGAACACCCTCAACGTGGCTATGCAAGGCCGCAACAAGCTGGTCCACGAGCTGTTTGCCCACATCAAGGCCTTCCAGACCAAGCTGCAGCTGTGGCAAGTTCAGCTCGAAAGAGGAAACCTGGCCCACTTCCCCTCCCTCAAGAGCCAGAAGGAGCACGATGGCGGCGAGTTCAGTAGCTTGCGCTACGCGGCCGAGATTTGCAAACTGCAGAAGGAGTTTGACACGAGGTTCAAGGAGTTCCGCGCGAGGAACACCGACTTCGAGCTCTTCAGTGTGCCGTTCAACTTCGACGTGTCTCAGGCGCCGATTGAGTTGCAGTTGGAGTTGTGCGACCTGCAGGCCAGCCTCGACCTCAAGGGACAGTTTCTTGGCAAGGAACTGGTCGACTTCTACAAGAGCCTGCCCCACGCCACCTTCCCCAACCTGACCCAGAATGCTCAGAAGTTCGTCTCTCTCTTTGGCTCCACTTATTGTGCAGAGCAGTTCTTCTCAAAGATGAAGAATACCAAGTCAAACAAGCGCAATGCTCTCACGGACGCCCACTTGCTGGCTTCTCTCAGGATCGCATCGACGCATCTGCAGCCGGACTTCAAGGCCATCATGAATGAGCAGAAGGAGTTTCAGTCATCGCACTGATTGCCGGTGCGGCACACACTCATTCCAAAATTGTCTTATGTGGCACAGGAGAAAAAAAGGTTGAGAAGCACTGGTTTAATATTTTAGTATCAAAAGAGAGCACACAGAGAGACCTATCTTTTGAGCTATATATCAAGTCCATACCATCTATGGAGCTATAAAGTGGTGACCACACGTTTTTGTATAAAAATTTTTTTTAAAAATGGAGCCCCCCCCACCCTCCCCTGGACATAAGATGCATGAACTCTGAATTCTGCATGTGCTGATGGTTGCCATGGGAGCAGCCACCAAGCCTGTCACGCTCAGCAAAAGGCATGACATCATGCCAATAGCAGTTCTGACCACACACACAGCAAGGGGGGCGGGCTCCAAGGATTTATTCGCAGATGGCGATTAACAAAAGAACTCGTGTGGAAAATATTCGTGGATTGCATAACGTAACGTATAGCATCATATAACCTATTAATTTTGACAGGGATTGCAGTGAACATTAAATATCGCAAAAAAAATATTCCTATCATACACACACACAGTGTCTACTGACTGGGCCGGGAAAGCCCCTCCCAACCCCTCCCCCTAACTAGGCCAACCAGAGGACCCAGAAGAGCTGTTATAAGAGTTTAGTTAAGAACCTGGTTTGATGACTCGTGAAGGGGAACAGTGCATTCTGCAAGTATTGAGGCTGGTTCACAACACGATGTTGGCCGAGTGTTGTGTTGCGTGTTGTCAATTGACCTTTAATCCTCGAATTGCGCTCAACAAAGATGGACACTGATTGGTCCAATGATGTGTTTCAGACGCTGGATTAGAACTTTTTTCTAATCCAGTGTCTGAAGCGCAGCATCGGACCAATCAGAACTATCGCATGCCCATCTTTGTTGAGCGTGGTTCGAAATGAATAGGGTCAAAGGTCAAGTGGCAACACGTAATGCAACGCTCAGCCAGCATCGTGTTGTGAACCCTTTAGGCAAGCACTCCATGTCAGCACCTACTGTACATGTCAGCACCTACTGTACATGTCAGCACCTACTGTACATGTCAGCACCTACTGTACATGTCATCACCTACTGTACATGTCAGCACCTACTGTACATGTCAGCACCTACTGTACATGTCAGCACCTACTGTACATGTCAGCACCTACTGTACATGTCAGCACCTACTGTACATGTCAGCACCTACTGTACATGTCAGCACCTACTGTACATGTCAGCACCTACTGTACATGTCAGCACCTACTGTACATGTCATCACCAGCGATATATTAAGCATACACGTACCTGAAGCAGACAAACACCTCTCACTCACAAGCTGACAGAGAAGAGCACACTAGACACTTCCCCTAACCACACACACCCCCATAACAAACCACACCCCAAAGCTCTTCACTGCATTTGTGCTATTATGAGCACTCACGAGCTGCTTCTATGGCAACCCAGTACCTGCTCCCCACCACTTGCCCATCTGTGCGCCACCACATGTATGTCTGCATGCCTCCACATGTCTGTCTGCATGCCTCCACATGTCTGTCTGCATGCCTCCACATGTCTGCCTGCATGCCTCCACATGCTGCCTGCATGCCTCCACATGTCACCTGCATGCCTCCACCTGTCTGCCTGCATGCCTCCACAGCCTCTGCTGTCTTGCGAATGCTTGCAATGATTATAACTTGCTTCTGTCCCTTACTACTCACCAGCAAAAGGAGGAACTGTCATGACAAAACTGCATACACAAGCCTTTGGCTTCATCATGCTATGAAACAATGATGACTGCATCCTGCACTGGCAGGAGAGGATCCCACCACAATCGATGTTTAAAAAAATATTGTTAACCCTCTTCATTGCACCTTCCCTCGCTACTCCTTACTAGGCGATTAACCACGATTGTTATAGTAACCAAACCCATGCTTATGAATACCATTAAAGTTATGACACCATCACTTTGTTTTTGACTCTAAGTCCAGCTGAAGCAGATTTATGTAGGGCTCTACCTCTAGACAAGCCTGTATCTCTGCTTTTAGATCTACGCTGAATGCCTCACACGTTGGCCATGGCTGTGACCATGCTGTAAACCAGTGGGTGTGGATTCCGAGTCATCACTGAAGGAGTCGTCAAAGGATATGGGAGCTGCGTGCTGAAGGAGGTGAGGCTCAGAAGACACTGAAGAGGAAGGGCCTCGAAGGGATGCCATACAAACCAAAGAAGCACCTCAAGGAGATGCCGTATATTGGGAGGAAAGGCCTGGAGGGATGTAGGCACAGGGGCTATGGACTACCTGGAGGGAAAACACACCGTGGGAACTGCACCTCTAAACACTCACTATCCACTTAAAAAACAACTTTAAAGCTTACTACCTGCCACCCCCACTTAGGCAAACACTCCAAACACTCCAGAACAGAAACTCTCTAACTCTAATGCGCCTCTATTAGAAGTCAAACTCTATCTCTTTATCTCTAGCCACCTTCAAAGTTCCCATGCTACTCCTCATCAGCACATGAGTCACCATCCTGGACAAAGCTAGCTAACCTAGCTGCCTGGACAGAAATGACAGCTCTGCTAGGAGCAGCCACCTCCTCAGGCTGAATCACTCTCTCTTTGTCCCCTGTAGGCATGGACCTCTTCTCCTTCAGCTGAGCAGGATTCACCATCTTCTGAAAGGCTCAAATCACTGTCGTAGCACATCCGTAATGGTAGACCACGATTGGTAAGGCCAAATCAGCGTCTCAACTACTTTAGTTACCAGATAAATTGGGCTTCAATATTTTTTTAACTCCTAGAGCAACTCTCTGAGTGCATGCTCATGCAATTTCTGATGCTAACTTCAAATGATTGATTTTAGAGAACTATTTTTGTATAGTAGTATCACCCAAAGCCTCTATCGGTGAAAGAGTTAGGCAGGAAGCTCATAGCAGCAGTCAGCAAGAAAATGGCCGGTCAATATACTAGCCAGCTGCTAGACGCAGTCAATTTCTTGTATGTGCAGTATCACCATCTATGTTCTGAGCTAACTAGAGGGTCAGTGGAGTTGAACTGTGGCAGAGCAGAGTGTGGAGAGTGTCGTATGTGGACATCATGCCCTACAGATTTGTCTCGTCAGCAGCAATGGAATAAACACCAATTTTCAAGCAGGTCACTTTACTGATTAATCACCATAAGCACCTCAAGGGGCAAGCTCAGCCATCGTTCTCAATACTGATGATGATGATAATAATATACTAATTAATAATAATAATGATATAATAATAATTAATTACTTGATTAATAATAATAATATAATAATAATACTACAATAAAAAATAAATAATACAACAATAACTAGCAAGTCCCCTTGGGATATATAAATGATTGTGAGTTGTGCTTGGAAGGTGTTTATTTCATTTATTATGTGTTTGTGACAACAAAATGTTGACAGATCACAATATTTTCACGAAGACCCTTCTATAAATAATCCACCATTGCGCTATGTAGTCTATTCTTTGTTGTTTGTGAATTTATTTAGTGCCATAATTATAATAAACATCAAATTTGCCAGAAAAGGGTCAAGTAGGTATTAGATTCAAATATACTTCATGAGAAGAATGTTTTTGGTGAGAGTTATTGCTTGCCTGACTCCTTGACTGAATACAGCCTTCAGCACTCTCCTCCTACCCCAGTGTTTGCTGCTCTCTCTTCATCTTTAAATCTGATTCTCTGACGTGCAGCCTCTCCCTACCAATGTTTGCTGCTCTCTCCTCATCCCTTGCACTTCTGGCAGTGCAGCCCTCAGTTCTTTCCTGCTACTGGTATTGGATGCTCTCCTCATCCCTTGCACTAGCTGAAATTTCTGCTCTGTGAAGTGTCATTTGTTCTCGGATCGATCCTCAGTTTCTCTGTTGGTATCAACTCTCCACTCCCTTCTATCTTTCCCAGTCAATTTAGATTCTCGTACAGCTTCACTTGCTGCCTCCCTTCTCTTTCTCCGTCTCTCTTCTGCAGCTCTCCTGCTTTCTGTTACACGCTGTCTAGTTGTTGTTCAGCTGTGCAGCTCGCGGAGTAGCCATTCTGTACTTTCTTCAGGGTTCTGTATTGGGGCGCACGCATACAATCGTGACGCAAACAGTTTTCCAGGATTCCCCGTAGTCATGACGAAGGAATAAATTTTATCTGCACGTGCGTATAAGCGCAACACACGTGACGGATGGATGGACAAGGCATATTCTATTAATAATAATAACACCAACAACAACAGACACACCCAACACTGAATTTCTTTGCTTGCACATGCCCAGTAGACTGCTGTGTTATTTAGACATAACTTTACATGTACTTCAGTTTGACGGGCCAAAGAGAATGAAAAACAACAATAAAGTGCAGATAATCGCAAGTGCCATCCTTCATGGCCATTACTGCTGTCTCTGGAAGCCTTGCTTCGGAGGAGAGCTGCACAGGCACATGTGCTTACTTGGAACCACTCTGAACACCTTAACTCTTAAGAAAGGATTTGCTCCTGGATGGATTTCTTTGCTACAAGTTTTTGTTGTAGACGTAGAGTGACGTTGCGAAGTGTAGCTTTTGTTTGCTTACCTCAATAGAGCCAAACTGCAGCTTGTGGTACTTGCATTCTAATGAGCTTGAAAAGTTTATTCTTGGGAAAAGGTGATAGTTACTATTATTATAGTTATTAAAAAATAAAAAAATCAAGTCGGTGGTCATACATGTTCACACATACAGGCTAGAATCAACATTGTTGACTCAACACTGGTACAGAGCTAACAACCGGCTCCACCTTATCACACACACACATACACCAGGGTTAACAACCAGCTCCACCTTATCACACACACACCAGGGTTAACAATCAGCTCCACCTTATCACACACACACACACACACCAGGGTTAACAACCAGAATCACCTTATCACACACACACCAGGGTTAATAATCAGCTCCACCTTATCACACACACACACCAGAGTTAACAACCAGCATCACCTTATCACACACACACACACCAGGGTTAACAACTAGCATCACCTTATCACACACACACACACACACACACACCAGGGTTAATAACCAGCATCACCTTATCACACACACACACACACACACACCAGGGTTAACAACCAGCATCACCTTATCATCACACACACCAGGGTTAACAATCAGCTCCACCCACACTCAAGCCACCCAGGGCCCCACTCACAAGTCTACCGCACACATCGTGACCACATGAACAAGGAGCTGCATACCGTATCAGCAACTCCCTTGGATGAGAGCTAATTCACTTTCACTTTCAGAATGTCCCATTTACACATCGCTAAGTGCCAACCCTGAAGACCACCAGGAGCTTCACATGTTGTGCATGTGCATGTGCATGCATGTGTGTGTGTGTAGGTGGATCCTAAGCTGATGAGGTCCCCCCTACCCTAACCCTAGCCCTAGCCCTAGCCCCATATCCTACCCCCAGTGACAACAGACACATATCAACCTTTGGAAGCCAAACTTCCCAGGGTTCACCACTTAGCAGCTGTGTCATCTGCTCCGTAAAGGATTCTCGTTAAGTATTGAGCCACAGGTGAGGTGAGTCATTGAATATGCCATCTGCTCCATTGCTCACGGAACTTCCAACAATCAAGAGCAACAACTCCCTGAGCCATTCAAGGTGTACTCTCTCCCACATGTTTCTCTTCCCCTCTCCTCCTCCTCCTTTCATTCACCCCCCCCCCCCCCACCAACCTCACTTGTTCCCTCTCTACTTATCTATCATCCTCGACTGACTGAAGATTACGTACATGCCAAATGGCTGACCCATAGTACTTGACAATGTGTGGACTTTTGTGGATGCTCATCACATTGAGATCCATAAGAACTCTCTTCCTCTCCTCAGTGTCATCGAGCCACACCATTTTCTATAGGTAACAATAAGAATGAAAAGATGAGTGATAACTGTGTGTTAGTTGGATTAAGGAAGAGTAGGAAGGGAAGGATGGAAGAAGGGTGAGGAGAGGAAGAGAGAGGGGAGAGTGGAAGAGAGAGGGGAGAGTGGAAGAGAGAGGGGAGAGTGGAAGAGAGAGAGGGGAGGAAGAGAGAGGGGAGGAAGAGAGAGGGGAGGAAGAGAGAGGGGAGGAAGAGAGAGGGGAGGAAGAGAGAGGGGAGAGTGGAAGAGAGAGGGGAGGAAGAGAGAGGGGAGGAAGAGAGAGGGGAGGAAGAGAGAGGGGAGGAAGAGAGAGGGGAGGAAGAGAGAGGGGAGGAAGAGAGAGGGGAGAGTGGAAGAGAGAGGGGAGAGTGGAAGAGAGAGGGGAGAGTGGAAGAGAGAGGGGAGAGTGGAAGAGAGAGGGGAGAGTGGAAGAGAGAGGGGAGAGTGGAAGAGAGAGGGGAGGAAGAGAGAGGGGAGGAAGAGAGAGGGGAGGAGGAGAGAGGGGAGGAAGAGAGAGGGGAGGAAGAGAGAGGGGAGGAAGAGAGAGGGGAGGAAGAGAGAGGGGAGGAAGAGAGAGGGGAGGAAGAGAGAGGGGAGGAAGAGAGAGGGGAGGAAGAGAGAGGGGAGTAAGAGAGAGGGAGGAAGAGAGAGGGGAGGAAGAGAGAGGGGAGGAAGAGAGAGGGGAGGAAGAGAGAGGGGAGGAAGAGAGAGGGGAGGAAGAGAGAGGGGAGGAAGAGAGAGGGGAGGAAGAGAGAGGGGAGGAAGAGAGAGGGGAGGAAGAGAGAGGGGAGGAAGAGAGGGAAGGATCAGGAAGAGAGGGGAGAGGTAGAGAAGAAAGAGGAATGGGGAGAGGAAGAGAAAAGGGATGAAATTGGATGAAAAGAAGAAAGGAAAGGAGAAAAATAGGCGGAGAGGAAGGAACTGAGATTGGATTTCCCTTTTCTAGGGCTAGGTTGTACAAAAACTAGGGCCAAGGCTAGGGCGCCCCTCCCACAACACTTCCTGGTATTTCTGGTCAAAAGTGAGAGAGATGGGGGAGTATTAAAGAACACAAAAAGAGAGGAAGGGCAGAGCTGAGAAGTTTGAGAAGAGGAAGAAGAGGAAAGGGGAAAAGAACACCTTTGCTGCCATCAGTTTCTTTGTGGGGTTATGCAGAACTTGGAACACCTCCCCCGTGACTCCACTTCCTATCTTGGCATTATACCGGATATCTTCTTGAGTAAGGCGAAACTCCTTCAGAGAGAAAGACAGTGATTATGTCACCAAGACAAGATTAATAAAGGCACCTACACTTGGAAATAGACTAGTCGACCTGAGCAAAGAGATCAACATTCATATCACAAGCCACATCTTCAAACTTATAATATATATATGTACATATATATATGATGCCCTCTCCCACTTTCTGTGTATGTAGCTTCACTATGTTACAAGGAGAGAGACTTCACCATGTACATGGTTAGCAGAGGAGGTTGTTCTGACAGGATGGTTTCATTCCAGTGATATGCAGTACCCACTGGTACCAACATCACACTGGCGAGGCAGGTTGAAGTAGGTTGACAATAGCTCTATGAGGACACACACTGGATCAACACCACACTGGGTTGAGGCAGGTTGAAGTAGGTTGACAATAGCTCTAAGGGGACACACACTCGATCAACACCACACTGGATCAACACCACACTGGATCAACACCACACTGGGTTGAGGCAGGTTGAAGAGGTTGACAAAGCTCAATGGGGACACACACTGGATCAATACCACACTGGGTTGAGGTAGGTTAAAGTAGGTTGACAATAGCTCTAAGGGGACACACACTGGACCAACACCACATTGGGTTGAGGCAGGCAAGTTGAAGTAAATTTAGAGTGTCCCATGGATATCATGGTCACACACTTGTTTGCAACCTTTCCTTAGATGTGCGTACATGCATACATGTACATGTAATGAAAGCACAGTCCTGTCTATCTAAGGGAAAAACACACGGAAGTATCAACAATGAGGTTTCAATTGAGTAAGCCTCCACCAGCACTGCATATGTGTGTAGCTATCATTCACCAGCACTGCATATGCGTGTAGCTATCCAATGTAGCATTCACCAGCACTGCATATGCGTGTAGCTATCCAATGTAGCATTCACCAGTACTGCATATGTGTGTAGCTATCCAATGTAGCATTCCACCACTACTGGTTATGCGTGTAGCTATCCAATGTAGCATTCACCAGTACTGCATATGCGTGTAGCTATCCAATGTATCATTCACCAGTACTGCATATGCGTGTAGCTATCCAATGTACCATTCACCAGTACTGCATATGCATGTAGCTATCCAATGTACCATTCACCAGTACTGCATATGCGTGTAGCTATCCAATGTACCATTCACCAGTACTGCATATGCGTGTAGCTATCCAATGTATCATTCACCAGTACTGCATATGCATGTAGCTATCCAATGTACCATTCACCAGTACTGCATATGCGTGTAGCTATCCAATGTAGCATTCACCAGCACTGCATATGCGTGTAGCTATCCAATGTACCATTCACCAGTACTGCATATGCGTGTAGCTATCCAATGTATCATTCACCAGTACTGCATATGCGTGTAGCTATCCAATGTGAATTCACCACTACATGTGTTCAGCTATCCAATGTAGTGGTCTATTTCATATAAAGGAATTATTACATGCAGTCCCAGAAGGAAAAAAATGTACAAACACAACACATAAATATTTTGTGAGAGGGAGAAGTCCTCTTTCAGCGGGTGCACAGTGTGTACCTTATCTTCAAAGACGAGTTTATTCATTCCCTTCATCAGTTCCAACTCCGTTGCGTCAGCCACTGGCTTGCTGGGAAAGAAAGAAAGAAAAAAGGACAGGTAAGATGGGCAAAAATTATAATTATAAATAACAGGGCTCATTTGGCGTATTTTGAGGCGTATTTTGATGGAGGTGGGGGAATTTAAATGAGTTAATGATTTGATCATACGTCCCTCTGAAATTTTCTAACAATATAGCCCCCCCCCAGGGAACACTATGGATCTGGGTTAGCACAAAAAATTTCCATAGGAATTCACTCCTAGAAAAGGAACGTTCCAATGCCTAAGGTAAAGTTTGTAAAACTAGAGGCTATCTACACAGTGATCTGCATTAGTTACCAGTCCAAGATCTCCAGCTACTAAGTGGAGGAAACTCTAAGTAAGTAAGAAAGAGTTTAGATTTCACTAGCACTAAGACAAGAACAAACACAACAGACCACAACTTTACTTAGTTACCTAGCTGCTCGGTGCTTTCTCCATGCTACGCGCAGAGTACCAGGGAGTTTGGGTACTGGAGCTAAGCTCTTAGCTACAAGGAAAGACAGACCAAAAGCAGCCAGACCAAAAACAGCTGCCTCTGGTCTAGGCTTGGTCCCACAAAGTACAGCCACAGAAACAGGGTTAGTTGTCGTACCTCTTTTTGCTTTTCTAAAATGGAACAATGGTGTGTAGCTAGGTGTTAATTCTGTGTGAATTTATCCCAAGGGGTCTAATAATTATTTTCTAGTCAGGGGGAGCAGGGAAGGAGGGGGAAATATCTCTTCTCCCTCCCACCACCCGTATGAGTACTTGCAACTGCCTATTGGCTCATCACCATGAACAGAAGATGGAGTTGCATTCAGTACACTATTGAGGTTAAAGCCTTCGAATACTTCAACTACAGTATATTAAAAAGTGCCACACACTCTTGTTTGTTTCTTGCCCTTCTTCTAATCATAGTTAGCCAGCCAACTCAAACACTGCAAACTTGTACCACAGGAACCAATGGCATCCATTATAAACACACATCATGTTTAATACCTTGCTTTCTTGGTAGTTTTGGCAGCTAAATTGGTAGAGGAATGAGGGTGGAAGAGAAGAGGCAAAAAACAGGTAATAACAAGAGTGAAAGTAATTATGCTTCGTGCATACTATATATGTATTCTTATGTAATAAATTCTTGCTCCCTGAATGGGCTGTAAGAACCCCCACCTGTGCATCACCTGGTATTAATGTTGTCAATGTGCAATAGATTTCACACCTAGCTGGCCATAACATCACCACATTATTACCACCTCCATCCCTTCAACCATGTAAAAGGAATGTAAAAAACTGTCATTGATCCTACAATACATCATTTCTACAGTACTAATTTACCTTTTGGTAATCCAAATGGCAATGGCTTACAGGGCCTCCTAGGTTTACTGCAAATAACAGTTTAATACATCTATTCAAATGCACATGTACTGCCCTACTCTACGCAGGTTCCAAAAGAGCTTACTTTTTCCTTTCTTCATTGGGTTCAGATTGTGATCTTTCAAGCTCTAGGCCTAAGCCTAAACCAGTAAGAAGAGGAGTGTTTACAGAGCAAGCGCGAGAGATAGGACTAGTAGGAGACGTAGCATTCTCAGCCATGGTGTTCCGACTGACAAAAAAAAATCAAGGTCACGATGAGGGTCAAAGTTCGTACCAATTGGTCTTACGTTTCGGCTCCGCCTTTCTCTGATTAGATATCACCAATTTGCGCCCTGTACGGTTTCTCCACTCCTACTCACCTCTACTAGGTCGGGTGAAAAGCAGCTGTACTGACCAATACAAAAGCGGAGTAGGGGGTACTATCGGAAACACAATACAGTAGGTAAGGCTAAGATACTGAATGTTTCAGGGGCTAAGATACTGAATGTTTCAGGGGCTAAGGTTTCTGTTCTGTTTTTCTCTGCATGCATATTTTTTGTTTGTTTCTGTAGCGAGTATTTTGAGGTTAAAAAATAAGGTGTAAGACTAGGTTACATCTGTAGAACAAGTTCCATCGTCCAATTCTCATTAAAAAGGGGGACATTCTTGCTGTAAAAGCAAGAGCAAAAAAAAGAAAAAAGTGAGTGGGTAAAGGGTCTGATTCAACTTTTGGTGACTTAAAACAACTTTCTTTCCCCCCTTTAACTACCCCATGTGTAGTCTCCCAGAGTATGTAGATATGACTTTCTCGATTAATTAACTTGATCAACTTGAATTAGCTTACCAGGATGTTTTCAGCCTTCATCAAGATGTCTAGTTTAAAAAATATATATATTCTTTGTCCAAAAGAATGGCCAGAGTTGTCATTTTTTTGCCTTGCCATCTTGTGTCACTTTAACTAGTAAGAATAATAAGATTAAGATTAAGCACCATATAATTACTTAGCATTTCATTGGCTTGAAAGTAATAATTTACAGATCTATGCAGTTACTTCGCTCTAACTTTAGGAAATTAATATGTTACCTAAGCCATGTCATGATGTACTTTTATTGTTGTTGTCGTTGTTGTTGATATTGATGTAAAAGTGTAGCAGCTTTCACCACCAAATTGGAAGTTTTTCAGCTCAACTCTACCGGTTAACAAACGAGCAAGATGCTGGACATCATCGTTCTCATTTCTCTCTTCCTACTGCTTGTTGGCTTGTTGGCGCTCTTCCAATACATGCAGGGAGTATCTGGATCATCTGACCAGGCCTTGGGCAAGAAGCTTTTGCAAGCGTGGCTGGAAGCTCACAGCCTCACATTGCCGAATGTTGATAGTATCTTGCCTCTCCTCAACCAGCAACTGAAGGATGTAGAATCAGAAGTGAGCACCATCAGATTTTTTTTGTGTGTATGGCATTTCAATTCAAATTCATTTTTGTCTAGTTTTTTTGTAAAATGGAAAATAAAAAGGAAAATAAAGTGGTAATTTTTTGTTTGCAAATGGTTACATACTAAGTCTGTGCTTGTTAAGAAAACAAATGTCACTGAGATTTTCATTGCGTTTTTCTTATCCTCTTATTGATGTCATCATGTTGTATTGGACAGGACCTTGAGAGAGTGGAGCTGACAAAGCTTCTACCACAAACCCATCTGCCGGTATTCAATCTCACTCGTGCCATGCTGTCCTCGGACAACACTGAAATAGTGAGTGGAAAAGAAGGACTTTATTACAGAGGCCTGTTTTTTTCCTTCTTGTTGTTATTATTCTTATTTGTAAGATGCATTGTTCTGCAAGCTCAGTTATTGACACACCTAGCAAATAGCATGGAGGCATCCCAATGCTTTAGCCTTCCTTCCTATTAACCACATGGGTTCAGTGTACATGTATCTTCAGGTTGTACTAGAGACATCCTCTAAGCTACACCTATAAAGCAGTTTAAAATCTGTGAAGACTTGTAGATCAGGATAAAGGAAGATTTTGTGTTGTGCACAATGAAGGGTCTATCTTGTAACTCGAGGTAATAACTATATACTGTAATGTTGTTAGACTCAGTTAGTTATAGCAACAAACTTTCATTGGTCAACTGCAGGTGTATTCTGGTTTGCAACTTGTGGCTTTTAGAATATTCCTCTCTAGCTCTTACAAATATTATATGGTGGTACTCAAAGGTAAGGTCCTTATCACAACCAAAACTCACTTTGGAAGCTTCATGGTACCACTGATTGTGTTTACGGGTGTTTAAAATTTATTATTATTGTTGTTATTTATTATATAGCTAGAAAAGAACGCTCCCAGTGCATCTAGAATCGTTCTCTGTGGCAGTGAAGAGCAGGCTATCGGTGGTGTGTGCTGCATGTAGACTAAAATGGTTGTGCAGCAGATTTCAAGCTTATGTGGTGCATTTAGAAGCCTTTGGATCCCCAGGGTGAGAGGGCCTTGACTGCTAAATACCAGTCAAGAGGGCCTTGACTGCTAAATACCATAGAAGGCTAGACTACAATGTATAACAAGATACATGTATCATGTTGAGTGTCATTGGACATGCACTTCCTGCAAAATTTGGGGAACCCCATTAACTACAAGTGTCTCTAATAGAGGAACCCATATGGCAGCTTGCCAAGCAAGGCCAACAAATGGTGGATGTGTCTGCGTCTCGACGATAGTTAGCAGATGGTGGACGTAGCTTTCTGGTGCTAGGACGCTGCTGCTTGGGTGTGTTTTGTTGTGCACTAGAGCTTGAGAGGCTACACAGGAATGCACACCCTCATCTAGGCTTGGTTACTAAGGTCCAACGAGGTATCTACCTCTCAAAACAACAATGTACTATGTTACCTTTCAACAGTGTACTATGTTACCTTTCAACAATGTGCTATGTTACCTTTGTGGTGATCTCCTTCTTGTGTTCCTCCTACTCCTCCCTCCTCCCCCCCCCCCCCATCCTTCTCATTGCTCTTCATCCTCTCCTTCTTCTCCCCGTCCATTCTGCGGCAGATCTTGCATTGCAGTGCAGAGTGGCCAATGTGCCTGCCAGGAGTATGCGTAGAGGTCAGGGAGAAAGGAAAACTGGACAACATCACCTGCCACTTCTCCATAGACTGGATGACAGCACAAGTAAGTCCTGGAATGGTTATGTGGTGTGATGGGAGGAGTCTCAAGGGAGCTCTGGTTTTTCCATTTATTTCAATTGGTGAATTAAAAAAAATTGGCTCTGGCCAAGTCCTCGTTGACCCAAAATGTTTCAAGAAGTGCAAATTTGACAGGTTGAAGTCTTATATTGTCGTATCTGTGTTTGTAAACACACCCAAAACTGTCTTATCAGTAGAATGGTTGCTAAGCACTGATGGTATGTCACCCAGCTAGGCATGTAAAGCATTCTATCGCTGGTTTGCCACTGTGATTCTCACTGCTGTGATTCTCGCCAGGTGATTAGACACGTATTTTGTGTGTGGTATTATCAACATAAACGAGTACAGTAATTGGGATTCAGTGATCCTTCTTGGACAGCATGGAGACAAGTCATGGCTGCCTTTGGGGACTTCAAGGGATGAGAGGAGATCCAATGCTGTCTTGCCAATGTATGCTAGAAGTGATGGCCAGTCATTACATAAACCTCCAGAGATGCTGCTGCTTGGAAGAAACCACAAAAATATGACGGCACTGAGCCAGAGTTGAGGTATCGTGTGCAACCTCCTACCTCACTTATGCCCCCCCCTCCCCCCACCTCACTTATGCCCCCCTCCACCGCACTTATGTCCCCCTACCCCACTTATGTCACCCCCACCTCATTTATGCCCCCCACCTCAATTATGCCCCCCCCCCCCCACACTCGCTTATGACCTCACCTCACTTATGACCCCTACCTCACTTATGCCTCCCCATCTCACTTACGATCGTGGTGGACCTTCTCCATCCTGATGCTACGTGTAAGGGGGAGTGTTTAAACCTGGAAAAAATGTCCGCCTTCGAGGGCTCTTAACTTCTGAACCGTACTCCCTATGCCAGTGATTTTATGCCCAAAAGATAGCTCTCTCTTAGAGCTTTAAATATTGGGGGCATACATTAGGCTCAGTAGACCCATTTTTGGGGGCAGGGCTACTCTTGGCTATGGAAGGTCCGATTAACAGCTAAAGTGGTTGTGGTTGTTCTGTAGGCTTCAATGGATGCAATAAAAAGTTGATAATTGGCCAGCTAAGTGGCATTACATTTTTATGAGAGTTTGTCGAGTAGTGGTCAGAATTTTTCATGAGGTACACCCATTCATTGTATTATAATTTGACCATCTATTTGTTATTTTTCAAAGTTAGAGTTTTATTGCACAGAAGAAAGAAAGGACTTTCACATGATAACCAAAAGTTTGAGACAAAAAGAAAAAATGACAGGTAGGCATGCCAAGAGAAATAAAACCACAAATATAAAAAAAGACACAAGACACTCAAGTTGAGATTTGTTTTACAACCTTATTACAAGTGCCCATTTTATTACAAGTGCCCAGACAAATTCTGGACTGTTCTTTTTTTCCTTCTTCTCTTTAGGTCCTTGACATCATCAGGGTTCGATGTCCCGTAATCTGTGCAGGTTTGCAGCGGCGGGCAAACAACTTGACAGCTCTTCCTTTTCCGAACACTCGCCCAGTATGTTGTGGTCCTGAAAGCTCAGTGCCAAGATAGACTGTGAACTCTCGAAGGCCGCTTCCTATGCCACAAACCTTTGCAGCCATGATGCTCCTGGCATTCATAGACCTATATTCATCTATGCCAGACAAATTGTCACAATTGTCACGAGACAACTAAATTCTCACATAAATCTCTAGGTTCTTCAGGTTTGTCTTGACAGCCAGAGCCCCCCCCCCCCCCCCCCCCCCACACACACACAATGACACTGTCATGTCCTCCACAAGACTCTGGTTCTTGATCGATCAAACTGAACTCTCCAGTGAAGTCAGCTCTCTCAGAACCAGACCCATGGAACTGCTCAGTATGCGCTGAAGTTGATGGGGACGTCGCAGAAGTTGATGGCATGGAAAGCGCTAACTTCCTACCACTAGCTGTCAACACAGGAATTGGTGTCTCCCGAGCCGAGAGCCCTTCTTCAGAAGTGGGCGCTTGGTCTGGTTTGCTTGCTGTGGTACTCGGCAACTCTTTCTGGGATCCCCAACAGGTGTGTTTCTTACGCCTAGCTTGTCTGAACTTCTTCCAAGTGCCAGCTGAGCTAGAACTTAGTTCGTCAGACATTCAAATTTTTGTCAAGCATTGGTCGTCCGAATGAAAAGCGCCTGGTGCCCCCTGCATATATATACCCAGAGACCTCGTGCGTACTGTGCAACTATAGCCCGGAAGTATGTGCAATGATGTGGAAAACGTAGCCAGAAGAATGCGCTTCATTTCAAAGGTTGTTTGAAGTCCAGGGGGAGTATGGTCGCGAAGCTATGCCGGCTTGAATTCAACCTTGGATCGGGCCCTTCTCCTTGCACAATGTTTGACAACAAATCATTGGAGTGGTGTGTATAAAAATGATCATAACTTCATAATGAAACATCCGAATGCTCTGACACTTTACAAAGTGAAAGTTTGTGTGTTTAACTCGAGCAAGAGGAAATAAAAAATAAATATATAAATAAAATAAATAAACACTATTAGGTCCACCCTCACTTACGATCGTGTGGTGGACCGTCTCCATCCTGATGCATGTAAGTCAGTAAGCATTACCAGGACCAATTTGCTATACAGTTTTGTGTAAGGGAGGGTTTGTGTGAAATGGGTGGGGGTGGGGGGGACCCATAGGGAGGTAAATGTTCCTCCCACCTCCTCCTTCTATGAAAAAACAAACATAATTCAAATCGATCTCAGTGATGTCGAACTTCCCCCGTCCCCCCCCATCCCCCTCCCTTCGGCAAGTGCTGTTACAGCATCTCCCACGCACAGTGCCCACTCTGGCCCTACAGTTGCAGCTTAAGACTTGTAGATACATGCCTGAGTAAGTGACATTCCTTGGCGAGTCTTGAAACCTGATCCTACATAGCAAGAGCCACCCATGCCTGAGGCCAAGATAGGTGGTCTCCACGGATAGCTGTGGCTGAGCGAAGATGCTGTGCTCTGCATACATTGTGCATTGTGTACAACAGATTTAAGACCGGCACGAGTGGGCTAAGATACGCCAAGCAAGAACCCAGCTTTGGTAGACCTTTGGGAATGATGCTGGGGGAACGTTTAATTAGCTAGCTGGTTAGTGGCCACACAGCTTTCAGGCATGCCTGGTCATGGATATCAGATCAGTTGAACACACTCTACGTACAGAAGGTCCTGGCTGGTGTCGGCTTTGAAGAGCACTTTCATTATTGGTGCTCATTAATCAGATAGTGGCTTTTCTAAATAGTGAAACAATTATTGAGATATATGTAGGCAGTTATGATGATTTGCACTGATGGCTGAAGCTATCCTTTATGTATGAACCTGTGGCACTTATAAGCCCGGGTGCTAGTTCTAGAGGACAACATAAGCCCTTACAGTGAGCCTGGCTGATGCACTTACCCTTCGTGACGGGGCTGAAGCTATCCTTTGTGCGTGAACCTGTGGCACTTATAAGCCCGGGTGCTAGTTCTAGAGGACAACATAAGCCCTTACAGTGAGCCTGGCTGATGCACTTACCTTTCGTGATGGAGATGCACACTTTGAGCGCGCTTGCCATCCTTTTTGTTGCTTTTCAAGTTAGCCTTGATTTCCAGCTAGATGACTTGTGTAGACAACATAACTGGTGCACTCAATAGATGGGCCACATAACTGAGCAAAAGTCAGTACTATACGGCTTCATCTTGCCCGTGCCATAACAATGCATTTGAAATGTAATTACTCCAATAGTTAATTTTCAAACTTCTTTATTTTTATTTTTAATTGGCCTTGATGAGGACCGAAGTATTTCGGTTGAAATGTTGGCACTAAAACAAAACAAAACAAAAGTGGTAGGAAGAGAATCCGTAAAGTTTTTGTGTGCTTGCTGGAGGTGATTTCTTGTCCTAACTGTAGCTCCTAGGCAACACACTCAAACAGGTCCAAGCTTTCAGGACATGATCTTGAGGCATCATAGTAGTGCCATATTGAAAAACAAAATCTGATAGTGTAGGAGGTGTTTTCACATATCTGGTCGCATATAATGTATATCTAGTGTTTCCTTTAGGCACTGTCCATTGCCCTTCTCCAGCCACCAATGATGAGTTTATCAGATTCCTATGATGGTGGGAAACTTCCTCTGAGTGGTGTCGGATGTGGGGAGGGTGTGGGGGTGGGGGACTTTAGTCTCTGCTTGTCAATAAACTCACATTTCCAGAAATTAACTAAGTAGTACCACTGATATGATGACAGAATTCTTGAGTTGCTGTGTGTGTGTGCGTGTGTGTGTTGCAGATGAAGATCACACTGAAGGAGAATCAGGGAGCACTCCTGCTAAGCTACGAGAATACAAAGCCAATACAGATGGGCGTGGCATGCATGGTGATTGACGGCACGACCAGTGTAAGTTTATAAACTTGTTCTGTTGTACATGCTACCCTACAGTACATACATATTCTAAGTTGACTGGCTTCATGCTGAGTGCACCTGTTATTACTAATTAAGAATCCCATGTTGGCTACAATGCCATTACCTCTGGTTGCTAAGGAAGTACCGTATAAATACCTGCTACTTGGAATGGAACAACATAGGGGAGGGGAGGGGGGGAGGGCTTCTTAGCTAATCACTCCTTTCTTCTGACAAGCCCGAGTTAAACCTGCTGAGGCAGGGGCTTCCCCCTGGAGTGCCTGCTCAAACTGGAGACCTGAGTTTTTGTTAAGGTACTCTCTCTGCTACTTCCTTGTTACTACCAGCCTTCACTCGTTCAGTGTCAGTTGTGACTACCATCTCCTCCTGCTCATAAGTCAGTGTTTTCCACCACTGCTGGGGCCAGGCCCTACGAGTGCTCATGTTGGCAACATAAGACTCTCTCTATGCTCCTCTCTGCGACAACTTAGTCGTCTTGCATCCTTCTGGTGAGTTCGTAGCGGAGACACGATGATCCGTGTCTGTTACAAAATTATTGCCTTATTGATTATGTCGGCCATTCTCGAAGGGGGGGGGGGGGGGGGGGAGGGTGTCTGGGAAGCACTGCAGCATCCTGAAATAAGTGGACTCTCAGTGTGTGTGTGAGAGCACACACAGAGACAGGCACTAACATCAGTTCACAAGAATAAATTCATTGCTGGAATCCTCTAGATCATCAAGTTGGCATCTTTTACTATGTGCCTAATAGCAGTGTCATATTATCCTGTTCACAGCATGTGTGAGAGTCTCTAATAGCAGTGTCATATGATCCTGTAGTTCACATCTTTTACTATGTGTGAGAGTCCCTAATAGCAGTGTCATATTATCCTGTTCACAGTATGTGTGAGAGTCCCTAATAATAGCAGTGTCATATTATCCTATGTGTGAGAGTCCCTAATAGCAGTGTCATATTATCCTGTTCACAGTATGTGTGAGAGTCCCTAATAGCAGTGTCATAATTATTATCCTGTTCACAGTATGTGTGAGAGTCCCTAATAGCTGTTCACAGTATGTGTGAGAGTCCCTAATAGCAGTGTCATATTATCCTATAGTTCACATCTTGATAAAGCTTGAAGCCACACTCTTCGTGATATACAGTACATAGCACCTCACATTTACCTCGTGTGGCTGCAGTTGCTGGCTTCACCTCCCTCAAACACAGACCTAGCATACACACACAGAGCTGATGTATGTACAGCTACATACATGTAGTGCTATTTGGGTGTAGTTACCGTCTCTGTTCCGGCTGGAATCTGAGTGGGTTCCTGATAGTTATTCACTTGCACATATTATGTGACCCTTGAAGCACGACTCTCGGTCTACTCTACTTGTCGGTCGCTGGAGCAGGCCAAGTACTCATCAGCTGGCCAGGTTTTGGCCGGACCACTTTTTGTGAACGTTATAGGCTGGGTTTAATGGGACCCAATGTGCAACCCAGTACAACACATGGGACCCAATGTGCAACCAAGTACAACACATGGGACCCAATGTGCAACCCAGTGCAACACATGGGACCCAATGTGCAACCCAGTACAACACATGGGACCCAATGTGCCACCCAGTACAACACATGGAACCCAATGTGCCACCCTGGACAACACATGTGACCCAATGTGCAACCCAGTACAACACATGGGACCCAATGTGCCACCCAGTACAACACATGGGACCCAATGTGCCACCCTGGACAACACATGGGACCCAATGTGCAACCCAGTGCAACACATGGGACCCAATGTGCCACCCAGTACAACACATGGGACCCAATGTGCCACCCAGTACAACACATGGGACCCAATGTGCAACCCAGCACAACACATGGGACCCAATGTGCAACCCAGTACAACACATGGGACCCAATGTGCCACCCTGGACAACACATGGGACCCAATGTGCAACCCAGTGCAACACATGGGACCCAATGTGCAACCCTGGACAACACATGGGACCCAATGTGCAACCCAGTACAACACATGGGACCCAATGTGCCACCCAGTACAACACATGGGACCCAATGTGCCACCCAGTACAACACATGGGACCCAATGTGCCACCCAGTACAACACATGGGACCCAATGTGCCACCCAGTACAACACATGGGACCCAATGTGCCACCCAGTACAACACATGGGACCTAATGTGCCACCCAGTACAACACATGGGACCCAATGTGTCACCCTGGATAACACATGGGACCCAATGTGCCACCCAGTACAACACATGGGACCCAATGTGCAACCCAGCACAACACATGGGACCCAATGTGCCACCCAGTACAACACATGGGACCCAATGTGCCACCCTGGACAACACATGTGACCCAATGTGCAACCCAGTACAACACATGGGACCCAATGTGCCACCCAGTACAACACATGGGACCCAATGTGCCACCCTGGACAACACATGGGACCCAATGTGCAACCCAGTGCAACACATGGGACCCAATGTGCCACCCAGTACAACACATGGGACCCAATGTGCCACCCAGTACAACACATGGGACCCAATGTGCAACCCAGCACAACACATGGGACCCAATGTGCAACCCAGTACAACACATGGGACCCACTGTGCCACCCTGGACAACACATGGGACCCAATGTGCAACCCAGTGCAACACATGGGACCCAATGTGCAGCCCAGTACAACACATGGGACCCAATGTGCAACCCAGCACAACACATGTGACCCAATGAGTAGTCCGGCACAACACACGTAACACAGCCTAACAAGTCACTGAACTTTCTAAGCTGTAGGCTACATGTATAGTTTCAATGTCCAGTAACACGCTGCACAGGAGAAATGAAAGTGTTTGGGGGTGGGTGGGGAGGACTGATTGTAGATAGCCCTGTTCAATGGGGAAAAGAGTTAGAATCAAGATAAGATCAGAAGGACACAGTGACGGATTCTGAGATGATTGCAGAGCTTGGTGTGGGTGTAAGTATTCCAGGAGACCGGGAAGCACTCTAGAGTCTAGATGAAGAAGAGGTCAGAAAAGCCCTGAGCACCGACAACAACTCCTAAACAGGCAGAGACCAAGTGAACATGTCTGGACAGGCAGAGACCAAGTGAACATGTCTGGACAGGCAGAGACCTAGTGAGCATGTCTGGACAGGCAGAGACCTAGTGAGCATGTCTGGACAGGCAGAGACCAAGTGAACATGTCTGGACAGGCAGAGACCAAGTGAACATGTCTGGACAGGCAGAGACCAAGTGAACATGTCTGGACAGGCAGAGACCTAGTGAGCATGTCTGGACAGGCAGAGACCTAGTGAGCATGTCTGGACAGGCAGAGACCAAGTGAACATGTCTGGACAGGCAGAGACCAAGTGAACATGTCTGGACAGGCAGAGACCTAGTGAGCATGTCTGGACACTAGTGAGCATGTCTGGACAGGCAGAGACCAAGTGAACATGTCTGGACAGGCAGAGACCAAGTGAGCATGTCTAGACTGGCAGAGACCTAGTGAGCATGTCTGGTCAGGCAGAGACCAAGTGAGCATGTCTGGACAGGCAGAGACCTAGTGAGCATGTCTGGACAGGCAGAGACCTAGTGAGCATGTCTGGACAGGCAGAGACCAAGTGAACATGTCTGGACAGGCAGAGACCTAGTGAGCATGTCTGGACAGGCAGAGACCAAGTGAGCATGTCTGGACAGGCAGAGACCAAGTGAACATGTCTGGACAGGCAGAGACCTAGTGAGCATGTCTGGACAGGCAGAGACCTAGTGAGCATGTCTGGACAGGCAGAGACCGAGTGAGCATGTCTGGACAGGCAGAGACCTAGTGAGCATGTCTGGACAGGCAGAGACCAAGTGAACATGTCTGGACAGGCAGAGACCTAGTGAGCATGTCTGGACAGGCAGAGACCAAGTGAGCATGTCTGGACAGGCAGAGACCAAGTGAGCATGTCTGGACAGGCAGAGACCTAGTGAGCATGTCTGGACAGGCAGAGACCAAGTGAGCATGTCTGGACAGGCAGAGACCAAGTGAACATGGCAGAGACCTAGTGAGCATGTCTGGACAGGCAGAGACCTAGTGAGCATGTCTGGACAGGCAGAGACCTAGTGAGCATGTCTGGACAGGCAGAGACCTAGTGAGCATGTCTGGACAGGCAGAGACCTAGTGAACATGTCTGGACAGGCAGAGACCTAGTGAGCATGTCTGGACAGGCAGAGACCAAGTGAACATGTCTGGACAGGCAGAGACCAAGTGAACATGTCTGGACAGGCAGAGACCTAGTGAGCATGTCTGGACAGGCAGAGACCTAGTGAGCATGTCTGGACAGGCAGAGCATGTCTGGTCAGGCAGAGACCAAGTGAACATGTCTGGACAGGCAGCGACCAAGTGAGCATGTCTGGACAGGCAGAGACCTAGTGAGCATGTCTGGATTAGAATGAGTGAGTTGGTAGACATGCATGGCCATCAATACATCACAGGTGACCAGTCCTACATACATAAATATGAAATGGCCACCTAAAATGAACCTTTAGCTTCACTTTAACCTAAGTGTCTCCCTTCCTTCCTTCTTTTTTCCTGGTTTTGACAACCTTCCACAGGAAAATAATCTTTGCACTCTCTTGCTAAGCCCCCCACTATATAAGCCTTGCATTCCTCTAGTACTCATGCAGTATTTATTATGTACTGCATTTATCTTATTATACGTGTCAGATATGGCGAGTTATTTCACCAGCACTGCGTCCATATTTTTACTCACCTTCGGCTCATGAAAATATAGCTTGCAAGTGAAATAACTCGACATATTTCACAGTCAGTCGGTTGGTGGATCCAGATTCACATCATCTACATACCACACATACATAAGTTACTTCAAGTTGTCTTGACAGTACTTATATCTTTATTGCTGTCAATGAATTGCTTAACTGTTTCATCTGTTTCTGCTGTCTTTGAAAATGTTGCCATAATTCTTGGAAATTGGTAGTTAATGACACCGTGCATGTGCAGTAGAGCATTAAATAACCAGAGAGGAGTGTGGGCCAATTTCTAACAGTGCTTATATGTACATAGGAAAATACCACAGTGAGTATATCAAAGTATAGAATATCTATCTATCTATTGTATTCAACCTTTAGACATTCTTGTACTTTGTCACATGTACTTGGTGCAAACTAGCTAAGAAATACCATGCAGCTGGATATTTTCAAGGGTTAATATTCGCCAACCAAATCCACTAACAGGTTCTGTGAAGAGCAGTAAGACATGGTGATGCTCCCAGGTATGGTGAAGAGCAGTAAGGCATGGTGATGCTCCCAGGTACGGTGAAGAGCAGTAAGGCATGGTGATACTCCCAGGTATGGTGAAGATATGGTGATGCTCCCAGGTACGGTGAAGAGAAGTAAGACATGGTGATGGTCCCAGGTACGGTGAAGAGCAGTAAGGCATGGTGATGCTCCCACGGTGAAGAGCAGTAAGGCATGGTGATGCTACCACTGTGTATGTCTCTGTGAATGTTTCCCATGATAGTTTCATCAGCGAATACTTAAGATAAGGCATTGTAGATATGTTGGTGTACAGTGCATAGTGCAAGTTAGCCAGGAATGAGTGCACCCCACGAATGGCACTGCATAATGATCAACACTGCTCTAGCACTTGACAATGTCCTATTTGGTCAGAGTGTTGGTCAGAGTGCCAAATCTCCAAGTGGATGAAGTGCTTGAGCTACTTAACACCTAGTCGCCCTGGAAAACCAATATCTGAGCTGCCTTGTCACTGTTGTGTATAGCAACACCACATTCCAATGCCTAAGACGAATTTCAAGGAATGTGGTGTATGGTGGCAATTTTGAGCCCCCATTGACAAATACAGGCCAATTATTGGGGGAGAGGGGGAGGGGGGAGTGGAGGGGGGGGGGTTCAGAATCGGCAAGAAAAGTGAAGAGTGTTAGGCCTGACTGAACCCTGTTAGAATTTTTTTGCTTGGTTTGTTGTGGAAATGGACATACGGCTGAATAAGGTTGAGGGTCCACGTTGTTGCAGAGACTTGAGGATGCGTTTATCTCGGAACAACACTCCTTAACCATCTCAGCAAAACATAACTGCGGACATGGAGAGCAAGTTGACTTTAGTCCAGCAGCTATGCTGGTCCCTGGAATAGGGCAGGATGAGTCTCCTTGGCTTGCTCCTGATTCTCATACCATCGCCATTAGATAACTGCTCATTACAATATATTGTTACTACTTGTATCTGGTCTGCAGTGTGTCTTTCTGTTCAAGTGTTTTATGTGTATGTCTGTGACATTCTGCTCTAATAGTGCCCACTCCTCCACATCAGAAGTTGTGAAGTGCTTGAAAACTCGTGACCAATAAGATGGTTGGCTCTAATATATATATACATACTCCACTTCCAAATGAGCACATGGTTTTGTGAGATGAAATGGGGGGGGGGGGGGGGGGACTTGTGGTTAGGACTTTGGAGCTCCATAGATTCTGCACAGTTCTCCTTATGAGCTTGAGATATAGCTAAAAAGATAGCTCTCTCTGTGTGCTCTCTTTTGATAATAATTAAAAAAAAATATTGGCATAGGTATAGCCATGTCAAAGTTACCTGTAGCCAAAGTTTGGGTCACTAGTGCCTGAATTTGTTGGAAAATGCTGGACAACTGAAATTAGTATATGGCAAAATAAAAACGTGATGAGGTACTGTACATAGACATGCTTGCGCATTGAAAATCATTTTTTTTCTCGTAAGAAAATTGATTTTCAGTGCATAGATTGCCTACCTTGTTGAGACCTGACCTCTCTGGTGTGCCTACCTTGTTGAGACCTGACCTCTCTGAGTGATGAAGAGGCTGGTGTGCCTACCTTGTTGAGACCTGACCTGTCTGAGTGATGAAGAGGCTGGTGCACCTACCTTGTTGAGACCTGACCTCTCTGAGTGATGAAGAGGCTGGTGTGCCTACCTTGTCGAGACCTGACCTGTCTTGAGTGTTGAAGAGGCTGGTGTGCCTACCTTGTTGAGACCTGACCTCTCTGAGTGATGAAGAGGCTGGTGTGCCTACCTTGTTGAGACCTGACCTGTCTGAGTGATGAAGAGGCTGGTGTGCCTACCTTGTTGAGACCTGACCTCTCTGGAGGCTGGTGTGCCTACCTTGTTGAGACCTGACCTCTCTGAGTGATGAAGAGGCTGGTGTGCCTACCTTGTTGAGACCTGACCTCTCTGAGTGATGAAGAGGCTGGTGTGCCTACCTTGGTGAGACCTGACCTCTCTGAGTGATGACGAGGCTGGTGTGCCTACCTTGTTGAGACCTGACCTCTCTGAGTGATGAAGAGGCTGGTGTGCCTACCTTGTTGAGACCTGACCTGTCTGAGTGATGAAGAGGCTGGTGTGCCTACCTTGTTGAGACCTGACCTGCCTGAGTGATGAAGAGGCTGGTGTGCCTACCTTGTTGAGACCTGACCTGTCTGAGTGATGAAGAGGCTGGTGTGCCTACCTTGTTGAGACCTGACCTCTCTGAGTGATGAAGAGGCTGGTGTGCCTACCTTGTTGAGACCTGACCTGTCTGAGTGATGAAGAGGCTGGTGTGCCTACCTTGTTGAGACCTGACCTCTCTGAGTGATGAAGAGGCTGGTGTGCCTACCTTGTTGAGACCTGACCTCTCTGAGTGATGAAGAGGCTGGTGTGCCTACCTTGTTGAGACCTGACCTCTCTGAGTGATGAAGAGGCTGGTATGCCTACCTGTTGAGACCTGACCTATCTGAGTGATGAAGAGGCTGGTGTGCCTACCTTGTTGAGACCTGACCTCTCTGAGTGATGAAGAGGCTGGTGTGCCTACCTTGTTGAGACCTGACCTCTCTGAGTGATGAAGAGGCTGGTGTGCCTACCTTGTTGAGACCTGACCTCTCTGAGTGATGAAGAGGCTGGTGTGCCTACCTTGTTGAGACCTGACCTCTCTGAGTGATGAAGAGGCTGGTGTGCCTACCTTGGTGGGACCTGACCTCTCTGAGTGATGAAGAGGCTGGTGTGCCTACCTTGTTGAGACCTGACCTCTCTGAGTGATGAAGAGGCTGGTGTGCCTACCTTGTTGAGACCTGACCTGTCTGAGTGATGAAGAGGCTGGTGTGCCTACCTTGTTGAGACCTGACCTGTCTGAGTGATGAAGAGGCTGGTGTGCCTACCTTGTTGAGACCTGACCTCTCTGAGTGATGAAGAGGCTGGTGTGCCTACCTTGTTGAGACCTGACCTCTCTGAGTGATGAAGAGGCTGGTGTGCCTACCTTGTTGAGACCTGACCTGTCTGAGTGATGAAGAGGCTGGTAGTCCTACCTTGTTGAGACCTGACCTGTCTGAGTGATGAAGAGGCTGGTGTGCCTACCTTGTTGAGACCTGACCTCTCTGAGTGATGAAGAGGCTGGTGTGCCTACCTTGTCGAGACCTGACCTGTCTTGAGTGATGAAGAGGCTGGTGTGCCTACCTTGTTGAGACCTGACCTCTCTGAGTGATGAAGAGGCTGGTGTGCCTACCTTGTTGAGACCTGACCTCTCTGAGTGATGAAGAGGCTGGTGTGCCTACCTTGGTGAGACCTGACCTGTCTGAGTGATGAAGAGGCTGGTGTGCCTACCTTGTTGAGACCTGACCTCTCTGAGTGATGAAGAGGCTGGTGTGCCTACCTTGTTGAGACCTGATCTCTCTGAGTGATGAAGAGGCTGGTGTGCCTACCTTGTTGAGACCTGACCTCTCTGGGTGATGAAGAGGCTGGTGTGCCTACCTTGTTGAGACCTGACCTCTCTGAGTGATGAAGAGGCTGGTGTTCCTACCTTGTTGAGACCTGACCTGTCTGAGTGATGAAGAGGCTGGTGTGCCTACCTTGTTGAGACCTGACCTCTCTGAGTGATGAAGAGGCTGGTGTGCCTACCTTGTTGAGACCTGACCTGTCTGAGTGATGAAGAGGCTGGTAGTCCTACCTTGTTGAGACCTGACCTCTCTGAGTGATGAAGAGGCTGGTGTGCCTACCTTGTTGAGACCTGACCTGTCTGAGTGATGAAGAGGCTGGTGTGCCTACCTTGTTGAGACCTGACCTGTCTGAGTGATGAAGAGGCTGGTGTGCCTATGTACCTTGTTGAGACCTGACCTCTCTGAGTGATGAAGAGGCTGGTGTGCCTACCTTGTTGAGACCTGACCTCTCTGAGTGATGAAGAGGCTGGTGTGCCTACCTTGTTGAGACCTGACCTAAGTGATGAAGAGGCTGGTGTGCCTACCTTGTTGAGACCTGACCTCTCTGAGTGATGAAGAGGCTGGTGTGCCTACCTTGTTGAGACCTGACCTGTCTGAGTGATGAAGAGGCTGGTAGTCCTACCTTGTTGAGACCTGACCTGCCTGAGTGATGAAGAGGCTGGTAGTCCTACTTTGTTGAGACCTGACCTGTCTGAGTGATGAAGAGGCTGGTGTGCCTACCTTGTTGAGACCTGACCTCTCTGAGTGATGAAGAGGCTGGTGTGCCTACCTTGTCGAGACCTGACCTGTCTTGAGTGATGAAGAGGCTGGTGTGCCTACCTTGTTGAGACCTGACCTGTCTGAGTGATGAAGAGGCTGGTAGTCCTACCTTGTTGAGACCTGACCTGTCTGAGTGATGAAGAGGCTGGTGTGCCTACCTTGTTGAGACCTGACCTGTCTGAGTGATGAAGAGGCTGGTGTGCTTACCTTGTTGAGACCTGACCTGTCTGAGTGATGAAGAGGCTGGTGTGCCTACCTTGTTGAGACCTGACCTCTCTGAGTGATGAAGAGGCTGGTGTGCCTACCTTGTTGAGACCTGACCTGTCTGAGTGATGAAGAGGCTGGTAGTCCTACCTTGTTGAGACCTGACCTCTCTGAGTGATGAAGAGGCTGGTGTGCCTACCTTGTTGAGACCTGACCTCTCTGAGTGATGAAGAGGCTGGTGTGCCTACCTTGTTGAGACCTGACCTGTCTGAGTGATGAAGAGGCTGGTGTGCCTACCTTGTTGAGACCTGACCTCTCTGAGTGATGAAGAGGCTGGTGTGCCTACCTGTTGAGACCTGACCTCTCTGAGTGATGAAGAGGCTGGTGTGCCTACCTTGTTGAGACCTCAAAACAAACTTAGTGCTCAAGTAGATAATGGTGGCCTTGTATTCTGATGTTTCATGTAGATGGCTGCTCAGGTTTGTGAAGTGTCTTGAAAGCTTGCTCCTGCGCCAAAAAAGTGCTGCATTTTTTGTTGTTTTTAGAAGTTTCTTAAGAACACCAACAAACCTCCCTTGGTAATACTGTGTGGGCCTGTATTGGCTTCGTCCAGAACAGACAGCCACATCAGGAAGAATCATTAGAAATAGAAAACTCCCACCACAGTATGAACAACAGCAGCTGGTAGAGGATTTATCAGCTTATTCTGTTTTCCTGTTTTCCTGGCAACATCCACAGTCGGACATCCACACAGAGCAACCGGATCTCTGTTTTGTTGATGGAGGACCTGTATAGAGTGTGGCACGAGCAGAAATAACAACAGAAATAACAACAGAAGTAACAGGGTTGTCAGACACAAATGGAGTACCAGTACGTTGTTGTCATAATAGACCACTGCTGGTCACACAAGCACAGCTGCATGCCATGCCAGGTCGAATTGCCGAGGCAGATGTTTGTAAACGCAACTACAATTTCTGGTTAAAATGCTTTTGCACTGATGAACTTCTGTAATTATATTCACATCTGTGTTGACATTTGAGATAGCAAAGAGCGTTAATGCTTTTTGATTTTAAATGTGTAGCTGGTGTGCACCTGGTGTGCACTGGAACCTCCCCCAAAAATCAACTTGAAAACCTGATAATGGACTCTTACAACTAAGCATGTCTACAGCTAGGCTAACCCGATCACTAGTGCGTTAGGTTTCTTTATTCTTGCCCTAGTACAGATGTCTAGCACCAGATATATATATACATATACATAATGTACATATATATATACACGTAGGTATATTGTCACTATTATATCTAGGTATATTCTCCCACTCTCAAGCTAAGCTTCCTAGCTTTGTTACAGAATATTCTGCTATATAAGTGAAAGCTTCCCTAGCTTAATTAATACTCAAGTTATAGTATAGGTAGTTAAATGAAGGCTTGGTAACCATCCCTAATGAAATTGTAACTAGCTTCTGACTTCCTGCAATAGTAGTCTTGCAATGGAAATTACACAGAGTTGCCTTGGGGCTTATAATTGTGTTGTAGTACATGTTTTGAATTTTGAAGGGAACAAAATTTCCTCTAGAGGAATTGCTTTGCTCTCCCCCCCCCCTCCTCCTCTCTCTCCCCCCCTCCTCTCTCCCCTCCTCCTCTCTCTCCCCCCCTCCTCTCTCCCCTCCTCTCTCTCCCCCCCTCCTCTCTCCCCTCCTCCTCTCTCTCCCCCCCTCCTCTCTCCCCTCCTCCTCTCTCCCCCCCCCTCCTCTCCTACCTCCCCCTCTCCCCCCTTTCCAAGTTGCCACCCATAAAGGTTGCTGTACTATTTTTTTTTTAGAAGCTCTCCTAGGGATCTGGCGATCTCAAGTTGAGGTGTAAGTCTTGCAGCTTTAAAAGCTTCTACTCCCTGTGTATATTGTCAAGTTTGAAAGCCAGCAGGCCTAAGAAAATCTTATAATCAATCCTTCATATTCTTTCCTATCTATCTCTTATCAAGTCTGCTTGGTGCAGTGTTCAAGTTATAATTGGATCTGTGCAGTCCTACCTGTACTGCCATGCTAGTCGGTGTGCAGTCCTACCGGTACTTACTGCCATGCTAGTCGGTGTGCAGTCCTACCTGTACTGCCATGCTAGTTGGTGTGCAGTCCTACCATGCTAGTTGGTATGTAGTCCTACCTGTACTGCCATGCTAGTTGGTGTATAGTCCTACCTGTACTACCATGCTAGTTGGTATGTAGTCCTACCTGTACTGCCATGCTAGTTGGTGTGTAGTCCTACCTGTACTGCCATGCTAGTTGGTGTGCAGTCCTACCTGTACTGCCATGCTAGTTGGTATGTAGTCCTACCTGTACTGCCATGCTAGTTGGTGTGTAGTCCTACCTGTACTGCCATGCTAGTTGGTGTGTAGTCCTACCTGTACTGCCATGCTAGTTGGTGTATGGTCCTACCTGTACTACCATGCTAGTCGGTGTGTAGTCCTACCTGTACTGCCATGCTAGTTGGTGTGCAGTCCTACCTGTACTGCCATGCTAGTTGGTGTATAGTCCTACCTGTACTGTAATGCTAGTTGGTGTATAGTCCTACCTGTACTGCCATGCTAGTCGGTGTGCAGTCCTACCTGTACTGCCATGCTAGTTGGTGTGTAGTCCTACCTGTACTGCCATGCTAGTCGGTGTGCAGTCCTACCTGTACTGCCATGCTAGTTGGTGTGCAGTCCTACCTGTACTGCCATGCTAGTTGGTGTGTAGTCCTACCTGTACTGCCATGCTAGTCGGTGTGCAGTCCTACCTGTACTGCCATGCTAGTCGGTGTGCAGTCCTACCTGTACTGCCATGCTAGTCGGTGTGCAGTCCTACCTGTACTGTTGGTGTGGAGACTAGTCATGATTTTCAAGACACTTTGGTGGTCAAGTTGATCTACATCTACATCAGTTGGAAAAGATAAATCAACCGAGGGAGCATCCCTGTGCTGGCATTCTGAGCGTGGGGAGCATCCCTGTGCTGGCATGCTGAGCGTGGGGAGCATCCCTGTGCTGGCATGCTGAGCGTGGGGAGCGTCCTTGTGCTGGCATGCTGAGCGTGGGGAGCATCCTTGTGCTGGCATGCTGAGCGTGGGGAGCGTCGTCCCTGTGCTGGCATGCTGAGCGTGGGGAGCGTCCGTGTGCTGGCATGCTGAGCGTGGGGAGCATACCTGTGCTGGCATGCTGAGCGTGGGGAGCATCCCTGTGCTGGCATGCTGAGCGTGGGGAGCACCCTGTGCTGGCATGGGGAGCGTGGGGGGCATCCCTGTGCTGGCATGCTGAGCGTGGGGAGCGTCCCTGTGCTGGCATGGGGAGCGTGGGGAGCATCCCTGTGCTGGCATGCTGAGCGTGGGGAGCATTCCTGTGCTGGCATGCTGAGCGTGGGGAGCATTCCTGTGCTGGTATGCTGAGCACGGAGAGCATCCTTGTGCTGGCAAGTTTGAGTGTGGGGAGCGTCTCGATGCTGGCATGCTGAGTGTGACGAGTGTCCCTATGTTGGGTGTGACTAGTGTCCCTATGTTGGGCGTGACGAGTGTCCCTATGTTGGGCGTGACGAGTGTCCCTATGTTGGGCGTGACGAGTGTCCCTATGTTGGAATGCTGGGCGTGGGTCGGTCGTTCTGCTTACAAGTGTAGCTTGCTTGCATCATTGATGAAATCAAAGATGATCCTTACCAACCATTTTTGGCAGGTTTGCCATCCACCATTCTGAGATACATAGGGTCAAACCAATACAAGGAGAACTACTGCATTACATATATATATATATATATGTATACATGTATATACTGGCAGAGGTGTACATGTATGTAACCAGTAATGCCCAGGTCATGGGATATGGTATGTATATCATATTCTGGGCTTCTGGATGGTTGATTAGCATTATTTTTCGCATTATTCTGGATCAGGTGTGTGCGCGTGCGAGTGTCCTTCGTGTATGTATGTGTGTGTGTATGTGATTTACGCATAAAAATATGGACGGGTCCAGGGTTGTATACAGAAATTTTGCCAAGGGGGGGCGAACTTGAGATATGGAAAAATAAGGGGGGGCGGAGAGCCTGGATGGTGCGGAAAGGGGACGTGCACCCTGGGCTTCCGCGTGGAGTACGAAAGTGTTTTACCCACAGGTATTTTTGCAGTACTAACTGTATATATAGCTGCTACTTATGATGGCATGCACTTTTTCTAAAATCTTTAGTACAACATTCCATCTTAAATATTTGCTGAAGTTGCATGCTACGGCAATCAGCATATATAGATTAGATATAGTCACTTGTCACTCGTATAATGGAGGTGGGCTTTTGTGAAATCGAATTATGTTGCATTCCATGCATTTTCTTACAAAATCATGGACAACAGGTTTCATACACAATTTTTCTCTAGTTCTCTAGGGGGGGGGGGGGGGGTGGAAATGGTTGGTCACTTGGTGCCCTAATTTTTGTTAATATTTTCTTAACATGTTCATAAGTCGTAAAAGGGGGGTCTGGGGGGAAGATCCCCCCATATTTTTTTTTGCTTTTACAATGTCTGAGGATAGCTATTTTGACTGACTACCAATGGCATTATGCTATACCGAACTATGGCTAGACTGTATATATTTCTCATGATATTGTAGCTGCTTGGAAAAAGGAGAGCATGTGTCATGACACGATGACATCACACACCACCACGTGCTCTCCTTTGTAGGTTTGTCACTTCTTTTGTTTCTCCTTCTTTCCCACTCCCTCTCTCTCTCAGTATTTTTAACTCAGTCCATTATGTCATGGTCTTCAAGTCTAATCTTAGACATGATGTCATCACACGCCACCACGTGTTCTCCTTTGTAGGTTTGTCACTTCTTCAGTTCCCTCCTTCTTTCCCACTCTCTCTCAGTATTTTTAACTCATTCCATTATGTCATGGTCTTAAAGTCATCACACACCACCACGTGTTCTTCTCCTTTGTAGGTTTGTCACTTCTTCAGTTCCCTCCTTCTTTCCCACTCTCTCTCAGTATTTTTAACTCAGTCCATTATGTCATGGTCTTAAAGTCTCTATAAAAGAAACCTTACTAGCTGATTTCTCTTCATATTAATATGGATATTCGCTCATACTTTGCAAGTACTTCTCAAGCCTCTTCTCATGCTAATAGCAGCGATAGCGAAGATAGCAGAACAGATAGCTCTGAGCATGTCGAGGCATCTAGTCCTAGCCTTAGTCCTCCACCTTCAAAGAAAAGCAAGCAAAACAAACACCGCTCTTCTGTATCCACGAAGAGAAAATACTCTAAGAGCTGGGAGAAAGATTTCAGTTGGCTCTATTATGACGAGGATAGCGATGGTGCCTTTTGCAAGGTTTGCAAGCAATCTGGTCTGCAGCGTACTGGAGGAGTGTGGGTCACACAACCTTGCAGAAATTGGAAGAAAGCTGTTGAAAAAATGAAAGCTCATGCGAGAAGTGACTTCCATATCCATGCAACTCAAGCTCTTTTTGCAGCTAAAGGAGCAGCCAAAGGTGGAACAGTTGTACAGCAACTCCAGAATGTTTTAGCTCGCAAAAGAGCTCAGAACAGAGCTGCAGTGAAGTGCCTGATCCTACTCACTCATTTTCTTACGAAAGAACAAGTTGCACATTCGACAAAATTTGAGAAGCTGGTTGACGTGGTGGTTCGATGTGGCAGCCAACATTTGAAGCAATTCTTAGAAACTGCACCAAGAAATGCTGTGTACACATCAAGAGTGGCTGTGGTTGAATTCATCGAATCATTGGGGACATGGGTGGAGGAGTCGATTCTGAAGCGACTTCAAAAGGCACCTATGTACAGCCTCATGGCAGATGAGTGCACAGATGTCACCAACGTAGAAGAATTGTCTGTGTTTTGCCGCTGGGAGGAAGATGGTGTACCAGTAGAGTGCTTTCTGGAGCTTATTCCATTGAAGAAGGCTGATGCAGAGACCATCTATTCTAATCTCATCGATTGTTTAAAGAAGAAAGGTCTACAAGTCGGAAGAATAGTTGGATTGGGATTTGATGGAGCTGCAACTTTTTCTGGACGAAAGACCGGGGTTCAGGCACGTATCAAGAAACATACTCCTCACGCTCTGTTTATACACTGCCACTGTCACTTACTGCAGTTGGCTTGTGTGCAAGCTGCCAATAAAACTCCTGGAATTGCTCATGTTTACAGAACATTGACTACTCTTTGGAAGCATTTTCGCAATTCCCCCAAGCGAGCAGAGTGTCTGAAGGAGGTACAGCACGTTCTTGAACTTCCAGAAATGAAAGTGATCAAGCCATCTGACACACGCTGGCTGGCACATGAAAGGTGTGTCAAAGCTGTCAAAGCAAGTTATTCTGCAATTGTAATCACCATTGGGAACATCTACGAGACGTCCCACGAGCCAGAAGCTCTTGGAATCCATGGTGCCCTCTGCAAATTGTCTACGATTGCAGCTATATATTTGCTTGATTTCACTCTACCACAAGTAGCCAAGCTCAGCAAAGCACTTCAGGCAGAGCAGCTTGACCTCTCGTTGATATCATTCCTTGTTGATGCTACTGTTAAATCCTTGGATGATGCAGTTTTGCCTGGAGCGAACTGGGTGTTGGAGCTTCTTGAAAACGTTGAAGACTTGAAGTCATCTACAAAGGTGTCTATTGACGCTGATAAAATACTTTCGTTCCAGAATGTTGTTGGTAAGCCTTTTGTTGCTGATTTAAAGGCCAACATAAAAGCCGATTTTCTTCATCCAACGCTGTTGTATCAGCATTGTCTATATTCGATCCACGGAAAGTTCCAAAACCAGATTCAGTATCTTTTCCCACTTATGGAGACACGTCTGTTGAGAAACTGATTGCTCACTACGGAGAAGATAGAGATGCAGAAACATTGGATGGAGAAGAAACAGTGAAGACAGCCATGATTTCCACTGAAATACTTACAGAGTGGAAAACATTCCGCCAGCTGTTAGTCAATCAACCACGGGATACTACTGCATCACAGCTGAAAGAACTTGTTTCAAACGACATGCTCAAGGCCATGTTTCCCAATTTGCACAAGATTGCCTCCATCTGCTTATCGATTCCAGTTTCTACTGCTTCTGTGGAGAGAAGCTTCTCACAGATGAAGATGATCAAGACTCGTTTGCGTAATTCTCTAAGTGACTGCAGCCTTTCTCACCTTATGAGGATTGCTATAGAGGCACCAGAAGTACTCTCTGAGAGCGACCTTGAAGAGATTGTGGACGTATGGCAGAGAAAACCAAGAAGAACCTCAGTTTGACATTCCTATCATTTGAACCTGATATCATAAGCTTATTACACCTTTCTTGTATTACACCTTTCTTGACATTATTAAAAAAAAAATCTCTAATTTCAAGGGGGGGGGGGCGAGAATGATACAAGGGGGGGCGAATGCCCCCCCCCCGCCCCCCCCTAAATACACCCCTGGGGTCAGCCTCCTTTAATAATGCGGGCTTACGTAAACCGGGAATGGTCGTCGTAGTGAACAGAAAGATCGAGAAAATGGCAGCAGATTCGATGCTAGAGGAAAGAAAACTGGCTGCACAGGGAACGTACTGCATGGTTAATAAATGCTGGAATTTTATTCCGACATGGCTACCCAATGCATGAACATGCTGTACATACATGTAGCTATGGAGGTATGGATACGCCACTTTTTGTCATGGTGCAGAAACCATTAGCAATCTTGGTAAGCTAGCTCAACACATGCACTGCCACTCTCTATGGACAGAGAGAACTAGCCACATGGTTGGGATGTAATAGAAGGGATGCCTGATCCCAGCATCCTATAGGGAAGGCAAATTCTGAAACATTAATGTACGTTTGGAGTTTGTTGAGGTTACTTGGAAGCAGCTCCCATTGATGATGGAAAGCACACTATACTAAGAGCATTACAAGGCCATGATGACAACATACATTTATGTACGGATCAGTGCTGCATCAGTCCTTCCGCTACGCTAAAGCTAGGACAATGGGTAGAGCAATGCAATATTAGGACTTCATGCTAATATAATTGACGGGGGGTTGCCCTTTTTCTTCTCCTACCATGCAATACCTTGCATCCATTTCTGGTGATCACACATGATGTATGTTCCGTGGTAAGAACTCCATTTCATGTGCATTGCATGTCTTCCCCCCTCAGGACCCAGACAGCTTAGCTGGTTGTGTGGCTGACATTCTGCAGTTGATGCTGATGAATCTTTCGCTGAGTCAAGTCTCCGTCCCCCCCAAGTGCAACCACACACCATCCATCTCCTCTGTTCCGTCTGTTCTTGTCTCGTCAGCTGACGAGATGTCCTTTCAGTCACATGACCAGACAGGAAATCACCAGTCATGTGACCAGGACGTGGCCACTCCCAATGAGGGGCACAGTGAGGGGGTCACGGTGGAAGAGGAGGTGTCTGAGATTCATAGACAAGGTTAAGGAAAGTTACCGATGTTGGGAGGGAAGGGGAGTGAAAATTGTAGGAGAGGGGTCTCTTTAAATAGTGAGATTTCTGGTGGAGGGAGGGAGTGGACTAGGTGTGATGGGATTGAGGGATTTGGAGGGAGCGGTGTGGGCGGGGTAGGTAGTGTATGGGAGTGGTGGAGGAGTGGCTTCTTATCCTGTCACTTTATCACGCACTGTACATGTGTATTCACCACAACATATGTATTCATCACATGTACTATGTATGTACATGTGTATTCATCACAACATACTGTATGTATTCATCACATGTACTATGTATGTACATGTACATGTGTATTCATCACAACATGTTTATTCATCACATGTACTATGTACATGTATGTACATGTGTATTCATCACAACATGTGTATTCATCACATGTACTATGTATGTACATGTGTATTCATCACAACATGTGTATTCATCACATGCACTATGTATGTACATGTGTATTCATCACATGTACTATGTATGTACATGTGTATTCATCACAACATGTATTCATCACATGCACTATGTATGTACATGTGTATTCATCACATGCACTATGTATGTACATGTGTATTTATCACAACATGTGTATTCATCACATGCACTATGTATGTACATGTGTATTCATCACATCTGGTCGAGTGAGTGCAGTCTTATTTGGTTGAGAGGGTGTGTTCTCATCTGGTCGAGTGGGTGCAGTTTTATCTGACTGAGAGGGTGTGTTCTCCTTTGATTTAGAGGATGTGTTCATCTCATGCACTATGTATGTACATGTGTATTCATCACAACATGTGTATTCATCACATGCACTATGTATGTACATGTGTATTCATCACATGTGTATTCATCGCATATTTAATGTACTGTACATGTACACTGTACATGTGCATTCATCACAACATGTGCATTCATCACACATGCGCTGTATGTACCTGTGTATTTAGACTCGGAGCAAACAGTAGATTTGGAATCCTCTCCCTTGGCCAACTCTCCAATTGCCTCTGTCACAGAAGAGGTGGAGTCTTTCCCTGTACCTTTCAGCAGAGAGGCGGAAGACAAACAAAAAGAGGATATTGTTCTCTCGCCTCCTTCCTCCGATGTTCCTTCATCGGACAAGATGGTCAATGGGAATCTACCGCCACTAATAATAAGCCACGAGTCCGATTCCTCCAAGGGTGCCTCTGCTCAGACCGAGACCACTCCAAACCGCACCACGTCACCTTCAAGCTGGAAACGGACGCCTTCGTACGAGCAGCTGAATGAAATAGGCCCCGTTGTTTCTAAGGACAGCCAGAAAGTGCCGAAACCATTCAAAGTGCGCTCAAGCAGTTCGGACCACTTATCAAGTCCCAGTTCCTTCAGTCCCTCTGGCAAACGTAGTCTCACTCTCAGTATCTCTGGCAGTGAAGCGGAATCCATATATGGTGTGTGATGGTCTGTGTTGCTGTAATCTGCACTTACATTCCATATATGGTGTGTGGTGGTCTGTGTTGCTGTAATCTGCACTTACATTCCATATATGGTGTGTGGTGGTCTGTGCTGCTGTAATCTGCACTTACATTCCATATATGGTGTGTGGTGGTCTGTGCTGCTGTAATCTGCACTTACATTCCATATATGGTGTGTGGTGGTCTGTAATCTGCACTTACATTCCATATATGGTGTGTGGTGGTCTGTGCTGCTGTAATCTGCACTTACATTCCATATATGGTGTGTGGTGGTCTGTGCTGCTGTAATCTGCACTTACATTCCATATATGGTGTGTGGTGGTCTGTGCTGCTGTAATCTGCACTTACATTCCATATATGGTGTGTGGTGGTCTGTGCTGCTGTAATCTACACTTACATTCATATATGGTGTGTGATGATCTGTGCTGCTATAATCTGCACTTACATTCCATATATGGTGTGTGGTGGTCTGTGCTGCTGTAATCTGCACTTACATTCCATATATGGTGTGTGGTGGTCTGTGCTGCTGTAATCTGCACTTACATTCCATATATGGTGTGTGGTGGTCTGTGCTGCTGTAATCTGCACTTACATTCCATATATGGTGTGTGATGATCTGTGCTGCTGTAATCTGCACTTACATTCCATATATGGTGTGTGGTGGTCTGTGCTGCTGTAATCTGCACTTACATTCCATATATGGTGTGTGATGATCTGTGCTGCTGTAATCTGCACTTACATTCCATATATGGTGTGTGATGGTCTGTGCTGCTGTAATCTGCACTTACATTCCATATATGGTGTGTGGTGGTCTGTGCTGCTGTAATCTGCACATACATTCCATATATGGTGTGTGGTGGTCTGTGCTGCTGTAATCTACACTTACATTCCATATATGGTGTGTGGTGGTCTGTGCTGATGTAATCTGCACTTACATTCCATATATGGTGTGTGATGGTCTGTGCTGCTGTAATCTGCACTTACATTCCATATATGGTGTGTGGTGGTCTGTGCTGCTGTAATCTGCACATACATTCCATATATGGTGTGTGGTGGTCTGTGCTGCTGTAATCTGCACTTACATTCCATATATGGTGTGTGGTGGTCTGTGCTGCTGTAATCTACACTTACATTCCATATATGGTGTGGTGGTCTGTGCTGTGGCTTGAGCATGGTGTACACGCAATAGTGTGTGTATTCTTATATCTTATATGCAAGTGTCTGATTCATATATATATATTATTGCTATTGCTAGTATTTATATGGAATGTTCACTGTCATCCTTGTTCATTGTTATTATAATCATACATTTGTCTAGTGATGGTGTATGCACAGTTGTTCATTAATTGATCTCATTTTGTAGCCCCTGGCATTTTTAATTGTACTCTTTTCTTAATGTACTCATTTTGTAGCCCCTGGTTTTTATAATTGTACTCATTTTGTAGCTTTAGGCTAGTGTGTATTGTGTTGGCATAGCACTGAGCATGCCCAGTATTTTAGCACCCGAGGTACACTTGGTACTGTTTAGTCAAGATTGGTACATAGCAACAAAAAAAATTGAGCATGCTCAGTTTCCTTTTTAGCTGTGGTAGGGGAACATACAAGGTACCACCATTCTACTTAGCTATCCAACTAAATCTATAAAGATAGCTAGCTTAGAAAGATGGCTACTCACTTTCTTCTCGCACTTTCAAAATACAATTTATTATATAATTAATAGGTAACCACATGGATTTTGAGTCCAATTTAGGAATAATTGTACTAGTGGCAGTCAAAATTGCACTCTGCTTCGCCTCGTGTAATTACTCTAGTACTCATAAATTATTCCAAATTGGAATCAAATTACCTATATAATAATAATAATATTATTATTATTATTATTATTATTATTATTATTAATATTATTAATATTATTATTATTTTATTATTATTATTACTACTACTACTACTACTACTACTATTACACTACTGCTTCTACTACTACTATTACTACTACTGTTATATTATTATTATTATTGGACGTGTCAGTTGAATCTTTCACCAAGCGTGCTCGACAGCTTCTCCCCGACATTGAGTGCAATGCAATCAGTCCTCTTCTCTGCAAATTCCACAACAGTTGGCTTGATGCTGTAAGATGGCTGAGACTTCCCCGACTCTTATATACCTGCAGCCATTGGTGTGATGTAGTCCTTGTAGGCCAATCTTGCACTACTGTATGCCCCGACTCTTATATACCTGCAGCCACTGGTGTGACGTAGTCCTTGCCGGCCAGTCTTGCACTACTGTATGCCCCGACTCTTATATACCTGCAGCCACTGGTGTGATGTAGTCCTTGCAGGCCAGTCTTGCCTACTGTATGCTCCGACTCTTATATACCTGCAGCCACTGGAGTGACGTAGTCCTTGTAGGCACTACTGTATGCCCCGACTCTTATATACCTGCAGCCACTGGTGTGACGTAGTCCTTGCAGGCCAGTCTTGCACTACTGTATGCCCCGACTCTTATATACCTGCAGCCACTGGTGTGACGTAGTCCTTGCAGGCAAGTCTTGCACTACTGTATGCTCCGACTCTTATATACCTGCAGCCACTGGTGTGACGTAGTCCTTGCAGGCCAGTCTTGCACTACTGTATGTGCCGACTCTTATATACCTGCAGCCACTGGTGTGACGTAGTCCTTGTAGGCCAATCTTGCACTACTGTATGCCCCGACTCTTATATACCTGCAGCCACTGGTGTGACGTAGTCCTTGTAGGCACTACTGTATGCTCCGACTCTTATATACCTGCAGCCACTGGTGTGACGTAGTCCTTGCAGGCCAGTCTTGCACTACTGTATGTGCCGACTCTTATATACCTGCAGCCACTGGAGTGACGTAGTCCTTGCAGGCACTACTGTATGCCCCGACTCTTATATACCTGCAGCCACTGGTGTGACGTAGTCCTTGCAGGCCAGTCTTGCACTACTGTATGTGCCGACTCTTATATACCTGCAGCCACTGGTGTGACGTAGTCCTTGCAGGCCAGTCTTGCCTACTGTATGCTCCGACTCTTGTATATACCTGCAGCCACTGGTGTGACGTAGTCCTTGCAGGCACTACTGTATGCTCCGACTCTTATATACCTGCAGCCACTGGAGTGACGTAGTCCTTGCAGGCCAGTCTTGCCTACTGTATGCTCTGACTCTTGTATATACCTGCAGCCACTGGTGTGACGTAGTCCTTGCAGGCACTACTGTATGCTCCGACTCTTATATACCTGCAGCCACTGGAGTGACGTAGTCCTTGCAGGCCAGTCTTGCACTACTGTATGCTCCGACTCTTATATACCTGCAGCCATTGGTGTGACGTAGTCCTTGCAGGCACTACTGTATGCTCCGACTCTTATATACCTGCAGCCACTGGTGTGACGTAGTCCAGTCTTGCACTACTGTATGCCCCGACTCTTATATACCTGCAGCCACTGGTGTGACGTAGTCCTTGCAGGCCAGTCTTGCCTACTGTATGCCCCGACTCTTATATACCTGCAGCCACTGGTGTGACGTAGTCCTTGCAGGCCAGTCTTGCACTACTGTATGCTCCGACTCTTATATACCTGCAGCCACTGGAGTGACGTAGTCCTTGCAGGCCAGTCTTGCACTACTGTATGTGCCTATATATAATGTTGAAGAAGAAATGGCAAAAACGTCAGTCCACACCAGCTAATCAGTCCTCCCAAGTTCACCTAAAATCCATGTTTAAATTTTCATATATAATAATTTCGTCCAATTAACAAACCATCTGAAGCTTGCGACAAAGAGTCGTGTCCCAAGGTCAGAATCTTTAATTTTCTTCTTATTATTATAAGTGATTTGTTGGTCCTCAGTAAATATTGCATGAGGACAGCCCAACGATGACTGCTGTTTGCATGCAGGTGCTGATGATCGGATCCCATCTACCATGGTGTTTGAGGTGGAGGAAAATGGTAAGGTGCGGCATTTTGTGGCAGTCACCAGTTCACATGCTAGCAAGCTGCGCAGACGATATGGCTCCGCCAAGAAACTACATATCTACAACGACCACAGCTTCCTGGCTTCAAGGATTAAGAAGTATGCATTTTTAGTGCACACACATACATTCACACACATACATTCACACATACA
Organism: Cladorhizidae sp. MBARI D1340-BT2; assembly: GCA_028752905.1. Taxonomy (NCBI): domain Eukaryota; kingdom Metazoa; phylum Porifera; class Demospongiae; order Poecilosclerida; family Cladorhizidae; species Cladorhizidae sp. MBARI D1340-BT2. Next base: position 8,745,281 of record JAQNBH010000006.1, read on the forward strand.
TTCATACACATGCATACACACACATACACATGCATACACACACATACACATACATACACACACCACATGCATACACACGCTCACATCAAACACTCACATGCACACACATGCATACACACCACTCATGCACACACACTTACACCAAACACACACACCATACATACACACCACCACTTACATACACACACACACCACACATGCATGCGTGCATGCAATACACTGCACACAGTTGTTAACTTGTGTTTAAAATTATCTATATGAAAATATTTCTACAACACGAGGGCTACTACAAAATAATTATAGTCGTATGCAATGTTCCAAGAGACCAGCTGGAGAGCTAATGATAAGCTTGCTCGGCCATGCTCTGTAAGAGGCTATGCATCCTATTCACAGGGAAGCATCAGTTGAGAATTGCTCGATTATGAAAGAGAGCCAGAGTACAGTAATGTGATGAGCAATGGCATTGTTATAGGACGTGCACACTTCCTGATGAAGACTAGGGCATCTAGTCGAAACGTTGAGTGAATAAAATTTGGAGTTGATTATTGAGAGGGTAATTTTAAGTGCTAAAGCTGTCTTCACTTCATTGGACTTGAAATCTTTTGGGAGAGAATACTTGGGCTTTTTGAAACTAGCTTTCTTCTTCTCCGCCGCCGTTGTTTCTCCCCAAGTACCAGTAATGGCATCTGCATTAACAGAGAACTGAGCTTGCTATTACCTGGTGGCTGCCAAATGCCTCTAAGTGGCTCAATTACAACCTTCAGGGACTATCACATGCATAAATGCAAATTAGCATTTTAATTTTCCCCCCTTTAAAAAGTGGGTTGTAGAAGCAAGAATATTTATCAACAACGAATAATTCGTTATGTAGAGCCAAAGTCAAGGAGCACTAACCAAATGTTCTGGTTCCGTTGCGAGAAGGGGGGAGGGGGGGGGGGGGGGTTGGCGGGAAGACGTTAAGGGTACTACATCTTAAAATAGAAGATACTAAAACAAAACTTGTACTTCTGGAGTACCCCCCACTTTAGCTGCATTAACTTTGGCATGGTTATACTTATCAACATTTTAGTATCAAACGAGAGCACCACAAGATTTGAGCTATTTATTGAGTCAAGTATGCAGTATCTATGGAGCTCTAAAGTCGTAACCAATATAGGTATAGTTCCCCCATAAATAATAATAATGATAATAATAATAATAATAATAATAATAATAATAATAATAATAATAATAATAATAATAATAATAATAATAATAATAATAATAATAATAATAATAATAATAATAATAATAATAATAATAATAATAATAAAAATAATAAAAATAAATTAAAGGCATGTTTGATACTACTACATAAAACATTAACAAAGAGTGTATAATAAACTGAATACAGAAACATTAATGGTGGTCGTAGTTTCAAGTTCAGACTCTTGGGAGTGGCTCCCCACAGTCAGGCAAGTCCATTCCACAGTCTCGATTGAACCGCTCACACTTAGTGCTAGGCTGATGTAGGCTGATGTCCTCCTTCACTAGTGCTCAGTTACTTCTGTCTTCTGGCCATTATTAGCATGGCAGTACAGGTAGGACTACACACCAACTAGCATGGGAATACAGGTAGGACTACACACCAACTAGCATGGCAGTACAGGTAGGACTACACACCAACTAGCATGGCAGTACAGGTAGGACTACACACCAACTAGCATGGCAGTACAGGTAGGACTACACACCAACTAGCATGGCAGTACAGGTAGGACTACACACCAACTAGCATGGCAGTACAGGTAGGACTACACACCAACTAGCATGGCAGTACAGGTAGGACTACACACCAACTAGCATGGCAGTGCAGGTAGGACTAGCATGGCAGTACAGGTAGGACTACACACCAACTAGCATGGCAGTACAGGGGACTATACACCAACTTAGCATGGCAGTACAGGTAGGACTACACACCAACTAGCATGGCAGTACAGGTAGGACTATACACCGACTAAAAATATTTTATGCTACAACTACTACTACTACTAATAATAATAATAATGCAGCCGTAATGGTATGTACATATGCCACATGCAAGTCACATGAAGCTGTGTATGGAGGAGCAGTTAAGCACCCACAGCATCCTGCCAAGAATTGGTTGATGGTTTGACTATATTTGCTTGCTGTTGCTGTTGCTACTTGCTGTATAGTAGATGTGCGTTTTTGTACAGAAGCAACATTTTCTTGGGATGACCACTTACCAACTTTAGGGGTCCTGACCAAGACTGGTAGCCCATGAACAGTGCAGTCATCGCCATGTTTTCATGTCTCTATATATTCTGCGTGTGTATAATCATCGCCATGTTCTCATGTCTCTATATACTCTGTGTGTACATAAACTGTTTGTTTGCTGTTAATGCTCTCCTTTAGCAAAACAGATTGTGCGGCCTGCAAGGATAAGATCAGCAAGTTGTTTGGGAAGCAAGGTTACGTGTGTAGAGGTGAGGCTACGTGTGTAGAGGTGAGGCTACGTGTGTAGAGGTGAGGCTACGTGTGTAGAGGTGTGGCTACGTGTGTAGAGGTGAGGCTACGTGTGCAGAGGTGAGGCTACGTGTGCAGAGGTGAGAGAGAGCGAGAGCAGTGCAGAACATGCAGTACATGCTAACAATAGCATCTTACTTTCTTCTGCGTACCTCTTCTGTGCCACTAACCCACACATTCTATCATTGGGGAGGGGGTGGTAGTGAGCAAGGAAGCAAGAAGGAGTGGTCGAGGGTGGGTGGGGGGTAGAAGTGAATCAAATATGTTAGAAAGATGCAAGGGGCAGCGAGGAGTGGTCGAGGGTGGGTGGGGGCGGCTGTAATAACTTCGTAAGAACTAATAAACCCTTAAACTAATAAAAGGGACTAATTAATAAACTCAAACCCTTAAAGTAATAAAAAGTAATCAACGGGCTGTAATAACTTCGTAAGAGGGGGGTAGAAGTAAATCAAATATGTTAGAAAGATGCAGGGGGCAGGGAGGAGTGGTCGATTAGTGTTATATTGTTTTCTCATTTTATTCCTAGATTGTGACATGGTGGTCCACAAAGAGTGTCACTGCAAGGTGGAGGAACATTGTCTTTCATCGACTGTCTCTTCCATGGACCTGTGAGTGTGTGGGGTCATCAGCTTCTATTGTAGTGCAAATGTCGCAGATCATTGGCTGGCTGGGTGTGGTTCAAACCTCTGCGCATGCTGACAAGTGGCTTCAGTTAGGCTGTCGTAGAAGTCAGGTGTATATAAAACACGTTCACTGTAGATTGATCGTTAAAGGCGCGTTCACAATATGACGATAGCTCACCGTTTCGTCTCGTTTTGTTTCTGTTCCATCGTTTCGTCTTCCATTGTTTGCTCCGTTCACAATTCATTAGCGATAAAGTCGCTTCGACACTTTCTAGCAACTCCACCCAAAGTGTACCCGAAGCTATGAGGAGGAGAAGCATTTGTGAGTGGCAAGTTATACTACTCATTCTACTGACCAGGAGAAGCCAAATGCAGTAACCTCCTCCTTATTAGCTACCTCCTTCCATGCATTTTCTTTCACACGAACGTCTTTGTATGTTCTAGAGCCTACATCTGCCAAAGGAGGTGCGAACAACTTTGACTAGCTTCTCAGCTTCTCATTATCCATCATCCGCGAGTTTAAAAATTTAAATGTAACTGGTGCATATATATTTGATTGGTCAGACGCGCTGGGCCCTGACGCTGGATTAGAACTCAGGTCTACTGCAACGTCTCCTAGCATTTCGCTTCGTTCGACGAAATGAAGGGTGACGGAGAATGTTCACAATTGACGATAGGTAACGGAACGAAACGAAACGGTGAGCTATCGTCATATTGTGAACCCGCCTTAAGCCTCTCGATGTTTAGCACACAAAAATCTGTTGTTGTCCTCACAAACCATCTTGTTGGGCATTCCTCTGGGATCTCACTGTGAAGTGCTGATCTCGATGTTGTTTGGGGGCAAGTGGTTGTTGCGGGCATGCATAAATAAGCATCATCGTCAAGGCAACATTGAGATAAGAACTTAACTAGTATGACCACACCCAATGTTAGCTACAATTGTCTACGGTTGTCCATAGTGTCCCGACAAGCTTCTTGCTAGGCCATTTCCAGTCCTTTTCCCCATCTGCAACTCTTCTTCCCCACGGCATGTGAAGTTCTAAAACTTTCCAGTGAGCCCAACAGTTGTGTGTCTGGCTCGTGAAGGATGCCAATAGCGAGATTGTCTCAAGAGTTGTTCTTATATTTGGCTAAGTGTCGTGAAGGGTGTCCAAATAGTTCTGTAGACTAACATACTTGAGAGGCCATTGCTAGTTCCTTCTTAGCTTGAGAGACTTCCTCCTTCACATAGTCTGACTCAGGACCCGGGTCTTTCTTAGTCTGGGTCCTTCTTAGTCTGGCTCAGGGCCTGGGTCTTTCTTAGTCTGGTTCAGGACCCGGGTCTTTCTTAGTCTGGCTCAGGGCCCGGGTCTTTCTTAGTCTGGCTCAGGGCCCGGGTCTTTCTTAGTCTGGGTCTTTCTTAGTCTGGCTCAGGGCCTGGGTCTTTCTTAGTCTGGCTCAGACCCGGGTCTTTCTTAGTCTGGTTCAGGCCCGGGTCTTTCTTAGTCTGGTTCAGGGCCTGGGTCTTGCTTAGTCTGGCTCAGGGCCTGGGTCTTTCTTAGTCTGGGTCTTTCTTAGTCTGGCTCAGGGCCTGGGTCTTGCTTAGTCTGGCTCATGGCCTGGGTCTATTTTAGTCTGGCTCAGGGCCTGGGTCTTTCTTAGTCTGGTTCAGGGCCTGGGTCTTGCTTAGTCTGGCTCAGGGCCCGGGTCTTTCTTAGTCTGGCTCAGGGCCTGGGTCTTTCTTAGTTTGGCTCAGGGCCCGGGTCTTTCTTAGTCTGGCTCAGGGCCCGGGTCTTTCTTAGTCTGGCTCAGGGCCTGGGGCCTGGGTCTTTCTTAGTCTGGCTCAGGGCCCAGGTCTTTCTTAGTTTGGCTCAGGGCCCGGGTCTTTCTTAGTCTGACTCGAGAGATTACCTCCTTCTTCAACTGATTCGCGAGACTAGCTCTTCCATTCTCCATCGGTCCAGTCTATGCAAAGCATTCATTTAATTTTTCAGTGGGCTCATGTTGTTTAGCAACAGTGTTCAGTAAATGTCTATCTGAAGTTAAGTGCCAGTTTTCTTGCTGGTTGGGGTTAAAAACGGGGCCTAGAGTTTGTGGTAAACAGTTCAACTGCGCAGCTGTCAAATACCCAGCCAGTGCATGCACCTATCATTGTCATGACAACAGCATTTGTAATTCCTATACACAGAATAGAGCCCACCTGATTAGAAAAGACCACACCCACAAAGACATATTGCTTAGTCAGCATTATATAACTATACTCGAAGTGCATACATTTAGAGTCACAGATACACTGACATGCACCGCCCAACTTTATGGTAGCTGTGATATTGCAGCGAGTGTGGGATTAAGACAGTGTTAATAAGCTAATAAAGTGCTATGTTTGCACTTTTTTGATGTGCACATTAATTCAATTTCGGTAATGATAACTCAAGTGATGCGTGCAAATTAGTGAAGGTACAAATTAATAGAAATATGTGAGTAAGTGAATAGCTTTTGTTTGGCATGTACTCTGTTGTTAGTCACATGACACATTAATAGCATTTCTGGACTATTTCTCCTCCTTCTCGGGTGTTTGTCTTCCTCCCTTTGGGGGACCAGACAGACTCGGAGGTGTGATGACCTTGAGCAGCGGCGGTAAAAATAATATAATTGTCCGTTCAACTCTCGGAAGCACAACCGACACTGACAAACTGATTAGTTAATGAAAATGTTGCTGCTCCACTACTAGTTAATGAAAGTGTTGCTGCTCCACTTCTAGTTAATGAAAGTGTTGCTGCTCCACTTCTAGTTAATGAAAATGTTGCTGCTCCACTTCTAGTTAATGAAAGTGTTGCTGCTCCACTTCTAGTTAATGAAAATGTTGCTGCTCCACTTCTAGTTAATGAAAATGTTGCTGCTCCACTTCTAGTTAATGAAAGTGTTGCTGCTCCACTTCTAGTTAATGAAAGTGTTGCTGCTCCACTTCTAGTTAATGAAAATGTTGCTGCTCCACTTCTAGTTAATGAAAGTGTTGCTGCTCCACTTCTAGTTAATGAAAATGTTGCTGCTCCACTTCTAGTTAATGAAAGTGTTGCTGCTGCTCTACTTCATGAAGGGACCTAAAAAGAGCAGTAGATAAATTACCCTATTTGACAGTCACACTTTCAACCCCTGTATCAGGTGCCTCGTCTTCAGATGCTTCACATGTTCCTCCTCAGAGTCTCTTCCCTTTAAATGTTCCAGTTCTTATATCCATAGACAAATAATTATCATTACAAGAACTATTAGTTGACCTGTGTGACAATGAAATACTAGTTGACCTGTGTGGCAATGAAATACTAGTTGACCTGTGTGGCAATAAAATACTAGTTGACCTGTGTGACAATGACATACTAGTTGACCTGTGTGATAATGAAATACTAGTTGACCTGTGTGACAATGAAATACTAGCTGACCTGTGTGGCAATGAAATACTAGTTGACCTGTGTGACAATGACATACTAGTTGACCTGTGTGACAATGAAATACTAGTTGACCTGTGTGACAATGACATACTAGTTGACCTGTGTGACAATGAAATACTAGTTGACCTGTGTGACAATGAAATACTAGTTGACCTGTGTGGCAATGAAATACTAGTTGACGAAATACTAGTTGACCTGTGTGACAATGAAATACTAGTTGACCTGTGTGGCAATGAAATACTAGTTGACCTGTGTGGCAATGAAATACTAGTTGACCTGTGTGGCAATGAAATACTAGTTGACCTGTATGACAATGAAATACTAGTTGACCTGTGTGGCAATGAAATACTAGTTGACCTGTGTGGCAATGAAATACTAGTTGACCTGTGTGGCAATGAAATACTAGTTGACCTGTGTGGCAATGAAATACTAGTTGACCTGTGTGGCAATGAAATACTAGTTGACCTGTGTGACAATGAAATACTAGTTGACCTGTGTGACAATGAAATACTAGTTGACCTGTGTGGCAATGAAATACTAGTTGACCTGTGTGACAATGAAATACTAGTTGACCTGTGTTACTAGTTGACCTGTGTGGCAATGAAATACTAGTTGACCTGTGTGACAATGCAATACTAGTTGACCTGTGTGACAATGAAATACTAGTTGACCTGTGTGGCAATGAAATACTAGTTGACCTGTGTGACAATGACATACTAGTTGACCTGTGTGACAATGAAATACTAGTTGACCTGTGTGACAATTAAATTTCTCGAGTATGCAGTTTGCCTCCTTTATTTTCTGTCTGTGATGACAACCAAATTTATCCTATGCACAAAAAGTGATCCGGTGAGAACAACTGTGATAAGTCCTGGCCAGTGCCACACCCACTACATACTTGAGAAAATCCCTAGGAGAATTACTGGTCATGCTGAAGGACTCCCACCCATGCATGTTATTTGGGTAGAAAAAGATGACCTCTCTGGTATATGCTTTGAAATTGCATAAAAAATATTGGCCACAGTGTTTCATACAGGGACGAGAGGTTACTCGGGGTGCCCCCTCCAAAGTCCATGTTTCGTTTCCCCTCGCTCCTCTCAAGAACTTTGAAATGTCTGCTCATTTACGGAATGTTCACCCTTAACCATTTTAAATGCAAAATTGCATCAGAATCAATTTCAGAGAAAATAAAGAATTAAATATATTTCCAGGTTAAAGGTCATCTAGTTAATAGGTCGTCTGGGTCTTGAGAGATGTGAGGAGTGGCACAGGTCCCTGACATGCTCCTGAAAAGTGCTGTATATTTCTCTTTCCATCATGTTCTCCCCCCCCCCCCCCCCCCCCCAGATTTAAAAATACTGGGCGGGGTTTGGTAGAAGAGGGGTGACAACACAATGTAATAAGTATTAAATTGTAAGTGTTTTCACTGGATGTTTCCAGTAAATAAATGCACTCTCTGCTGTATTTCTCAAAATACTCCATGTTGTATTGGTCTGCTATCAGGAGGACCTCGGTTTCTAACACAGAAAGTTGTGCATGCATAATGAGTCAGCAATTCTGAATTCCAAAAACGCACTGAATCGGTATCTCAGGGTCAAGGCAGATCGAGTAGATCTATGGGGATGGACAACCATTTACTCTTCACTCTTGACCTTCTATGCAGAATATATCCTGATAATGCCACCACTCCTAAGTAGCGACTCCTGGACTTCTCAAGCAAGACAGCACTATAGGGAGTGGTATCTTCATAGTGTTGTGTTGATGTCTCTTGTGTATGTGCAGTATACAGAAGAGGTGGATACACGATAACAAGACCAATTACTAGGCCTGAAGCATTATTGTAATAAGTTATTTTCATTGTTCATAATCACCTGACTTGATATACTATAACAAACAAATTAATAAGGATACAGATACAAGCTACCACACTCATTTAGATTATTTTTTTGGTAATTTATAAATGAGTAAATCTATAAGTCATCAAATTGCTGTATTTTTTAATATAGAGATGTTTTCTTTTTTTTGTTGTAAAATTGATCTATAATTATATGTACAACAAAATTGCTGATCTGAATGTAGTATATACATAGATTATCAGGGAGTGCAGGAGTGATACTCACAGACGTGTTTCAGTGCAATAATTGAGCCCGAGGGAACATGTATGTTTTCACAGAAAAGAAATGAATGCTCAATGAACTCTCAGTTGACATAATAATAGCCTTCTCAATAATCAACTTGAAATTGTATTCTCTCGACGTTTCGACTGCTGATGAAGGCTAGAGCATCTAGTTGAAACATCGAGAGAATACAATTTCAAGTTGATTATTGATAAGGTTATTGTAAAGAAATGAATGGTCGGTTGATGCTGAGTAGTTTACCCGGCAGGAAGTGAAAGCTGCTTTTGAGCATGATAGTCATAGTAAAGATGTGCCACATCGATGAGATTATGTGACATCAGGTCAGTGCAGACCTTCAACTGAAATAGCTCTAGTAATTGTGATCCCTGCATGTGAGTGTGGCGTAATGTGGCAAGGAATAATATCTGCTCTGATTGGTTGGAGAGCAGGACCACGAGGATATTCATGGGGAGGAAACAAAATGTAACAAGAAGAAACGAGCAATTTTTTTTTAGATTATTGGATGAGCTTGTGTAGAGCTTGTGTAAAAAAAAGAGGAAGAAACCACAAACAGGACCCTTGGCCCTTGCCCTTTTAAAATAATACACCTCCATGAACAAATAACAGTCTAAATTGACAGATGACCCTTTACCATCCAGGTAAAGGTTTTTCTCACTGGTTATGGTCTACATGTACAGTCTCCATTGTATTCGTTATTTTTGTATGGTGAAGTGTGGTAATGTGGGCTTGGCCCTCCTTTAGCTGGGCAGGTAAGGGAAAGATTGTATTCGTGGTGCAAGATCTTATCGAAGACATGTAGAAAAATCTCACTCCCCGATCGATCTGATCGAAAGCGAGGCATGCCTGCATTAACTTTGTCTATTTTATATACTCTTTAACTGTTATCTCATGTGATATAAAAATTGTGACTATAAATAAAATAAAAATTGAATTTGGCTGCACGTGATACGTTAAAAGGATATGAACTTAGTGGCCTTCACTCTCGACACTGCAAGAGGCTACAAAGCTTATTTAAAAAAATCCCCGAAGTGCTATACAATTTTTTTTAACTATCAAGGCACGCTTTGATGTGGAATCTCTAGGTTTATGTCCAACTTGGTGGAGTAGTCGGGGCAGAATCAATGACGTCAATTTCAGAGAATTTTGTAAGTTTGCAGAAATTATGAGAGAGACAACTAAGGATGAATAGCATGTTATCTTTGGCATTATGGCTGATAATATTTCCAGCTTGTAAAGGTTGTAAAGGTAAAAAAATTGTGAATGTCATTGTGATGGATTGACTTCGAACATTGGTAGTTTATGTGCGAGTATAATGTGTGTAGCTTGTGTTTAGTACAGCTGGAGTTTTGGTCAGGCTTATCAGCAGCCTGTGGGATCTTCTTGCACAAACCTGCTAAATCCTGCTATTGCAGGATTATCCTGCACCCTTTGATGTGTGTTTGTGATTGTGAGGATTCTGCAAGAACATTGCTTTGTGTTGCTGTGTCTATAAAAAGGCTGTATCGGCCTGTACTGTTCTTTGTATATTCTTAGCTAGCTCTTAGTGCTCTGAGTGTAGCTGAGTCTGTCCAACTGAGTTGTCTTCTGTCTTCATTGCTACTCTATATTATTGGAGATTCATTGCGCTACCTTCTCGACGACGATCCACACTCACCCTTCAGACATTTTCGCTCAGGTTAATGTTTATTGAAAAGCAGTATTTTTCACTTTGAAGTGTGTCACCATTCCAGCCATGTAGACGGAAAATGACACATCAATTTGAAGTAGAAGAAGCTGGCGTCTGAATTTCCTCTTACACCACAACTGCAGAAGAATCTATTTTGAGGCCATTGACCTTACTGTATCTTCTATTCAAGACAGATTTGAACAAACAGTATTTAGAATACTCAGTAAATTGGAAATTTTGATTACTACAGTTAATTCACCTTCAAGATGTGTCCTACTCGTCTCTTCCTCTATCTCTTCAACTTTCTGCACTCTGATTTATTCTCCCTCAAGCAACTCGTATCCTCTCCCACACACACCTCTCATTCTGGTTCATCCTCTATCATAGACCTTGTCTTTGTTCCATCTCATGTTCATGCTTTTTCTTTGGTTCTGCCACCCATATATCTTAACAGAAATCATCCTTCCTTCTCCCCTCCCTATTAGAAAGTGTACCAAGCGTAAAATCTGGTTGTATCATCTTGCTGACTTTGACAGACTTGCCTACCTGCTTTCCTCCTTTCCCTGGGATCAACTCCTTTCTTCAGACCTTGATTTCTCCTGGAAAGCATTTAAAGATAGATTTTCAGAAGTCATCAGCTTGTGTGTCCCCTCTAAATTTATCTCATCCTGCTCTTCACCACATGCTTTGGCAGCCATCACTCGTCTTGCCATCCTTGGATTGATAATAGCCTTCGACCCTTCGACAACCAATAATTAAAAAAGTCACAATCTTTTCTTAAGTGCTAAAAAACTAGATTTACCTGTTCTTTATCTGCTTATCGCTCACTTAGAAACATCAAGTCATCTACTATAAATGCATCTTCTTCCAGTCTCCTTCATCCTCTCCTTCCAAAAAGTTTTGGTCTTTTGTTTGTTTCACAAGAAAAATACCATTTTCTGTACCTACTCTTGTATCCAATGGTAACACGTTCTCCTCTAGCCGTGATAAGACTGTAATAAGTTTTTTTCTGTGAATGCTTCAATTCATGCTATCCTCCAATTATATCCTATCCTCTTCCTTTCCAGACTTCCCAACCATCCTCTCCTCCTGACTCTCTCTGTACTGAATCTGATATTATTGGCCTGATTTCTCGTTTACATTCTTCCTCAGCCTCTGGCCCTGATTTGACCTCCTCTAGAATGCTTAAATCTACATGCCTTTCCATAGTTGCTCCCCTTACATATTATCTTTAACTTATCCTTGTCTCAAGGACGTCTTCCAGTTGATTGGAAAAATTCCTTCATTGTTCCCATCCCTAAATGTTCATCTAATCTTGACAATCCCTCTAACTACCAGCCCATTTCCTTACTCTCTATAGTTAGTAAGCTGCTTGAAAAAGGAACTAATTCACTTGGACAACTTAAGCACTATACTTATCATCACTTAACTTTTAACCACTTAATTATAAACTATAATCAATTTAATATATTCCTCCATGTATCTGTTTACTTATTTTTACTCTTCTACTCTTCCTTAAAAAATAAATAAATAATATCAAAGGTCTTAAAAGTCATTTTACTTTATCACTCTGACTTCAGCTTATTACAGACAGTTGACCTAGTTCCAATATACTGGAGTGCTACTGCAAGATCTTCAAGATGAATTTTGTGGTTTTTAAATATTTTTGGGCCTGCCAGTTTGCTATCTTTGCGAAGGATACAAGAACTGTTTTGGGAGTTAACATTTAGAAGCTGCCATAAGTGAGTTTAAGCTGAAGTATGAGCTTTGTTTTTTGTCCACCTTTGTCAATCCAAGTAAGTGTGGCAGCTTTCTATCCAACCAGGGCTCACTTCACTCTCCAATTATGTCACACCAAGTACAAACTTGCTCCGTTGCAAAGCAGCTGCCCACCCCTTGCAGAAAATTGAAGAGCCCAAGCTTCTCAACTAGAAGTTGATACTAAAAGTGTCTACCCAGGATATTTGAAGGCTTCCACATTCTTCATTCTTTCCTCATTAATCTTCCACTCTCCACTACACTTTCTGCCAACTGTAATTGACTTGCTCTTCTCATATTAAACCTAAATCTCCACACGCCTTGTTGCACTCTTATATTCCTCCCATTGCTGTAATAATCATTCTTCACCTACATTTCCACCCCTAGACTCTCTAAGCTTCCTACAGGACACTTGTCGTGCTTGGATGGCTACTTCAATATCATGAGACTACCAGTCCTTAGAGATCTGTCTGTTAGTTTTTTCCTCCCTATACCCAACTCAGCCGCCCAAAGCACGATGTGTCTCCACAGTTCCCAAATTTGTCCTTCTCTGTCCTTTCCGATCCCAAGCACTGCCACATATTCCTCCCAACCTCTGAATCCCTCACTCACCACATGTTGGTATTCTTCCCAATCCATCTTACCATCAACCATCCATTTAAATCGTGGTGTACTTGCTCTTTCCTCCAGTCTACCTATTCTCAGGACACACCAATTTAGATTATGATCTGACCCTAGATTAATTTCTCCACACTCCTCAATCGCCATCTTATCTATAACTAACCACTTTGACAGCAAGATATAATCTATCACTGACCTCCTTTCTCCCATCTCCCATGTCCACCTTCCACTACACTGTGATAACTTATTCCTGATACGCAAATTGCACACCCCAACCAGATCCAACAACCTCTTACTATTCCTGTTAGGCGACTGCTCTGACCCCACAGCAACTGCCATCTTAGCTTTCATCACCTCAAACAACTCTTCTGATTCCTGACCCTTCACTCATTCCGGATTAACATACACAACACCCACAATCACAACTTGGCCTGACTCATAATAGGGTAATATCTACAAGGGAGTTGGCAACTGACCTCAATGCGATTCTGCCCAGATGGAGGGGAAGGTGGAAGAAGGCGGATGTGGTCCTCACAGGTAATCTAATGGCCTTCTCGGATGTGGAGTCAAGTTTGGTCGCCCAACCATGATTTAAGGAAGCCGCTGTGAACTGGTAAGATATCTTGGAGAGAGCAAAGGTGTTAATAGCATCCATTTTCTGCCAATCTGTTAGCCAGCTCTCCAAGATCTTGTCAACCGTGTTGAGCACTTGGTCCAGCGAGGAATGGTGGACAATGTCTGGCCGAGTCCTCTGGATAGGGTCCGAGGTGCTTGTAGGCGTCCTCCCACTTCAAGGCGGGGATGGGTTAACAACAAACCCAACATGCCCAATCAAATGGTGCAAAACTTCAGACCCATTTCTCTCTTGTGTCTCTTATCGAAAGTTCTGGAGTCCATTATTTACTCTGATTTCGTTCGGCCACATTTATCTAAAAACCAATTTGGTTTTCTGAAGAATCGTTCATGTCTCTCTCAACTACTATCCTCCTTATCTGTAATCATGAAAGCAATTGACAACAAGAAACAATGTGATGTTGTTTACCTGGATTTTAAAAAAGCCTTCGATACCACCCCCCACCCTGAACTGCCATACAAACTTTGGCATCTTGGCAAATCGTTCCCACCTTGTGTCAGTCGAGGGAGCTTCATCTGACCTACTTCCAGTTGTTCCTCAAGGAAGTGTACTTTGGCCGTTGTTATTCCTTGTATATATAAATGATATTCCAAGTACTATGTCATACTGCTTAAGCTATTTATTTGCTGATGACACAAAGCTCCTACAAGAGATAAAAAAACTCCAAAAGTGAAACCTATTTGCAGCGAGACCTGTCTTGGTGGTGCTCAACGTGGAAGTTACAAATGAACTCGGCTGCAATTCGATTCTCTCTATCTACTCAAACACCAACCACTTACTTCATCAATGGACAACCCATCACATGTGCAGAGACATGGGGATCATTTTCACCAGTAATCAGTAATCTTACTTGGTCTAGTCATATCAACAGAATATGTGCATTCTGAGATGGAGCCTTTACTTTTCTCTAGTTCAGCAGATTACCTTACTGCTCACAGTTGTGGAGACCACATCTGATGAAGGACATATTGTGCCTTGCAAAGACGAGCTACAAAGTTCATCCTTGATGACACTTCACCTCTGACTAAGTCTAGGCTGATTTCACTTCAGCTACTTCCTCTAATGTATTGGTTAGAACTTCATGACATCATGTTCTTGATCAAGTATGTACTTGAAAGAGTCCCCAGATAACCTTGATGTGAACTCTCATATTTCGTTTGTCTCCTCCTCCACAAGGGCCTCCAGATCTAACCATCTACTTCAGTCGGAATCAACACACCACTTTTATTTTAATTAACAGAGTCGTTCTCCTTTGGAATGCAGTTGCCTGAGTCATGGATCAATCACTTTCCTACCTGTGCATCAAAAACCACATCATAACTTTCCTCTGGACCCATTTTATAGCTAACTTTGATTGTGATATTCCTTGCACTTTCCACTTTATTTGTCTTTGTTCATCCTGCTTTATAATTCATCACCCTAACAATAATTCCTATTTTATTTACTCGACACAGGCTTCACCAAAGTTGGTGATTGTCCTTCAACAGTTGCCATGTCACTCTCTACTCTAGTTTTTGTGCCTGTATGCTCAATGTAAAGTTCAAATATATAATAATAATAAAATATAGCTTGCTCACGTGGTGTACTAATAGCATTCTGCAGCTGCACTTACCTGCTCATTAGTGAAGAAGTAAGAGGTCAAGGCATAGTTATTCTTATTAGAAGTAAAATAATCACCGAGCAATATAACTAAGCAATCGGGTGTTGTATATGCTGTTTGCTCTTACTTGTAGCAATGGAACAGAGTTCACTTGTCTCTTGAAGAATATACTGAAGTGTGATTGCCTGACTTCATCCATTGTACATCTCTTTCCCTTCAGAGATAACTGAACCCAATTGAAGCCATAAGCAACCAAGTTTACTCATAATGTACAATTCTATCTAGAAGTGCATTTGTGAGATTAGGTGGTTGCTTGTCAAAAAAACAAACACAAATAGAAATGAGACAAAGAATATATATATTACCACTGTAGACATGGTAGACAAAAACATTCACACAATTGGCGTGGACAGTCTTGTGTAATTATTATTGTTGTTGTTCTTTGTTAATTAGTTTAATAAAACAAAACAACAAAAAACTAAAAAGCTAAAGACAAGTTCAACTCCCGACTGACGACAAGGCATTTCCCCGCTGGTCAAAGAAATGGAACATGAATTTACTGATATAGAAAACAAACATTTACAGGAGCTTATAATGAAGACCAATATTGCTTTTTTGAAATCTTTATTAAAGGAGTCCTGCAAACGGCATTGGTAAATTCTGTTTCATTTGTTTTTTTGTAGTAATCCAATATATTTTTTTAAACATTATTGTCTTGTGTATCTATCTAAGTATTATGTTTCTTTGCCTAGTACATTCTCCTTTAAAAAAAATATGAAGGGGTTGTCACGCACCTTAAATGTGCAGGTTTATATATGTAAACCGGTAATGGTCGTCACAGCGAAAGATTGATTTGGAAAACAACAGCAGATTCAAAGCTAGAGGAAAGAAAAAGGACTGCCAGGCAAGTGAGAACATGCTGCATGATAATGGCAAGTGGTTCTAATGTATAGCTACTCAATTCATAGACGTGCTCTCTATATAGCTGTAGGGTATGATACTGCTAAATTAAAGGTGTACTAAACTGTAAAGGATCATTTCTGTAAATCTGAAGAATATCTTGAGCAGGCTGGCTCTCACCTCAACCTAGGACATGTCCAGAACTGTAAGGAATATTAAATAATGCTAATTCCCTTATCGCATAATCCACAAGCATTACATTACGTTGACATCAACAATGTGCAGATCAGTGTACTGTATTAGGCCCTCGGCTATGCTAGGGTCAGGACAATGGCTAGAGCAATACAATGAGAGGGTTTCTGGTTTTGTCTAGTTAAGCATCAGCTGAAATAATTTCGTGTTTCGTTTTATATTTTTTCCTTTCTCCATCGCACCATTTATGAGTTATTTTAGTTATACTAATCTAAATATATAAAGTAGGTCCAGCTTGTTTTCTATCACCACTTATTACCCGGGAACTTACAGGCGGAACCAGATTAAAAAAATCATGGCCTTTATTCAAATCAAATAGTCTCTGGTTTAGGTTTTGGGGGTAATAGAGAAAGTGACCTTTTAAGCAGTTTATATATAGTAGCCATTTTGTTTATGGAATGTCTGTACATGCATTTTTCATGTTCCCTATGATAACACACAAGCAATACAACATGGCTGCATTACTGGCTAACTATGCTAGCCCGGTTAGAGCTCACATTACATAAGCAATTTGCTAGCGAGGCTGCCTCTAGCACTACTCTATTAGAAGAACACTGCATTTGCTGAAATGACGAAATTTACAGAGCTTCATTTTTCGATGGATTCAAGAATATATAACTAGCCAATACCGCAGAGACTCTGGGATTATTATTAATGGTAATTGGTTGAAGCTGCTAATAATAATTGACCATCACCTATTAAAGAAAATATGTGCCTATGTTAGATGTGTTAGATGTGAAAGAGAAGGCACTTCTATGTTTTATTGAAAGTTGTTGGCTTTGCTGATTGCTTCCACGAATAGTTCTTGCAGTGTTTAAATAATCAGAAAGTGGTGGTAGACTGATCTTGCCATTGTGGCAACAGTTCAGAGTCTCATTATTGAACCCTAGAGCATCATGATGCTGGTAAAGTGAGGACATCGGCCCAGGGTAGAAGTTTGCATTGCTAGGACTTTCACTTGCACATATTTCTTCTTGCCAGTCTCTGCCTTTCTCTGTTCATCTCTCTCTGGATGTTTCTTTCCTCATCTATTAATATTGCTTTCACTAGTGTCTACCTTTCTCCATTCTCCATCTTTCCTCATGTGACAATGCTGTTCTTTGCTCTCTTTTCCCCCATTCCCTGTTAGATACTGTGATACTTGCTCTTATATTTTCACTTAGATCAGCCTGCTTCACCTCTATCTCTCTGCAGCTGCACATTGATCTTACACTATGTTGTTTGCAGGTTAAGTCAAGGATAACTAAGAAGAATATAATTCAGCATAGAACTGATACAAGGAGAGAAAATTAACGAGGTAATGTATAGTACTCATGAATATAGTTAATATCCTTGGCTGAGATTGCTCTAACTGCATACTGTCTGCATAGCAAACAAGCATGCAAGTTCTGGGAAGTATAGTATTTGTAATTGTTCTGCACACCAGTTTGAAAAACATTTTTAATGCAGGGATTTGAAGTTGGATCTCGTCTCGTGTTCTCCTTGTGAATTCAAAGGACAACAAGAAAGGAGAAGGTCCTTCCCAAACGAGAGTGGCCTATATGAAATTGTGGGGCGAGATGATTAAAATTATCAGGCTATCCAACCTCAAGACAGGCACTGTGCTTGTTAATGTGGTTAATGCTGATAGATTGGGCTATGCAGTTTTGACAGTCCACCTCCAAGCAAGAAGAAACATGTCAATACACAAGATGAATTAAAGGTCAGCCAGTGTATCAGACTACCTTTAGCACCTCAATGATAGCTCACTGTTATGTTTGCTAGTGTATGTACTTGGTAAGTGGTTAATAACTTGGCCTGAGGGGGTATATTGGTAAGTGGTTAATAACTTAGCCTGAGGGGGTATAGAAAAACCAGTAGATGCCGCCATGTCAAGTGGAAATTAACCAGCAAAAAACACATCATGTGACCAGTATGTATATAATCATGTGACCAGTATAGGCCTCTGATGTATATATAATTGCTATACTTGCAGTATAATAAACCAGCAAGAACTGTCGGTGTTCACTCACTTCATACACCACGCAGGAGGCAGGATTTACAACAATAACGAAAAAGCAGTTGGAAACTGGACAACAGCCAACAGATGAGCACACTGCAAAGCTTCCCAGGAAGGAATACCCACATGGTGCTGGGTTACACACAGTCAACTCTTCGATTACAATTTTCACCTGTAAAAAGTGATTTAGAAGCATCCAAATTCTTCACGTCAGTGGAAACCATTGGGTTACCGCTGTAATAAAGTAACTATTTTGACAGCAAATACACAGATAATATAATAATTGTGATCCGAGTCCATGCTGACTCTTCGACTAGCTTTGATGTATTGATTATTCATGGATAAGGTAAGCCGTGAAGGAACTCAATTGCTGCAAGTGTACCTCTACACATCCATAAAGATAGGCAGTGATTGGATATTTAAAACAGTGCTTGTGGTCTTTGCTGCAGGCAGGTCATGATAATATTGATGTAGAGGTTGAATTCGTTAAAAAATAAATGCAGACATTCAATTAGTAATATGAAGTTCCTTACATTCCGTACATCGAAACAGGATGTATAATGGGGGAAAAATCAGCACTTTCCAAGGACAAGCACTAGTTATTGACATGATTATCTGAGGTACATGTCTAACTGATAATTCCTGGAGTAGCTGATGTTTTCATATCAAACCGCATCTCTCTCATCAACATCAGTTGATCTCTGCATCTGGCTAGATAGCCATATCAGTCTTTCCATGACTGGTTAGCCATATATTGCAGGACCTGGTGTGTGTCTTGATTTTCAAGAGAAAACCTGGCAACCTTGGGCCCAGGTCCTGAGCGACTCCATTCTCACTGAATACTAGTCTTCAGTGACCCCAAGAGTCACATAGTCCTAGTAAATGGTGATTGGGCCGGGGTCACCAGATCCTGTGACTCCAGGCATACTCTAGCTGGCTAGAGGCAAGCTACCCTGCAACTGCCTTCAATAGGCTGGCTGGCGACTAGCCTTGCTTAAAATGTGCACTAATCAGTTGGCTTTCAGCTACGAGTTGTCAGCCTTCGGGAAGGACCAGTTGGTCCTGTGGTCATTACGAAGAATAAAGGGAAGGACTTGAAGTGGAAATTCTTATAATACCAGTTAAACCTGTTACAATTATAACACCATTTATCATTATAATAATTATTATTTTGGTTAGCAAAATTTTGGTTAGCAAATAACTGTAGGAGCACATCTCAGCAATACGAGTGTCTAAATTTGAGTTGGTGGCATTGAGTCAAAGAACACAAAAGTACTTAGAGAATGCAAAATTATACTCAAATCAGCTTGTAAATTCATCCCAAACATGGTTAAACATCGTCGAGTGCACCACATTTCACATTACTTTATATATATTAATGATAATAATGGCATCATAATACCACTAGGTGCAGCTATACTGTACATGCCTCAGTAACCATGGTAACAAAACAAAATGACCTTTGAGTTCCTGCATTTTGTTGATTGCACAATAAAACATGATTTTTTCCCTAGCCACTATCTCTGAACAACGAGTTAATCCAGTCTAAAAACAAGGATAAACATGCAGCTGCTTAAAATCATAGCTGAATGTGGTCCATCCACAAAAGTCATTAAAAATATATATATAATGTGGAACAATATTACTATAATTATACCAAAGAAGATCACCTCATATATATATACATAAAAATTTAAAAAAAGTCAAAAGCAGAACAAGTGACATTTCATTTAGTGGGTGACTTGATCGACTTGATTGACAATTCATGAGGCCTACCTCGGACAGTTACACAATCCTTCCCTCTCTCCCCATCAATACATTCCCATAAACTAACCAGTGAAGTGCAGAGGAAAAAATTAGGTGGCTATTTTTATTTATAAAATAGCATCCCTCTGATCGAGAACCAAAAATGTTCCCCACCCCCCGGCTTATAAAACTTTTTTTTGTCTTTGGCTAAATGAAATTTTGGAAGTGTTGGTATGTTCTACTAGATTAGGCAGTGTAACTAATTATTGTGTGGATTTACCCTCTTTATTAAGATCCCATCACAACTCATGGCTCCTGTAAGAGATGAGGACTGGCAAGGACACACTCTCCACACAGTACAACACTTATTTAATACAGCTTCAGTCACCTAAATTGAAGTCTGTATTATAATGCTCGTCACCCATCTCACAACACTATCCTTATTACGAGCGACTCTGTGAAAAATTTCATATCTTAGAACACAAATGATCTTAGAACACAAATGACACAACTACTTCAATATCTTAGAACACGGTGCGATAACCCTTCTCATGTTTTAGAAAGTTTCATTACACAAAATTTGTCATGTATATATATGTGTATATATATATGTGTCGATATGATAAAAATTAAGTTTAACAGTTATTAGACCCGATCGAAGGTTGCAAACCAAAAATAGTATTGTGCATCACTCTAAACACGACAATCAACGTCGAGGTTGCACTAACTCGGTAAGGCATTCATCCCTCTCCCTAGGGATCTCCTCGATCACAAACCGAGAGACAGAGTTGAGCCCAGTGATGGTATCTGAGGGACCGGGAGGAGTCGTCAATCCTGATGCATCTTCACAGAAACCAACATGTAGTTCCACAGTGTGGGTTCCAATGCCCAATTGTGTCCCGGATTGGTGGCAGATACCGAAAATAGATGCAGGTCGAATGAGGTCATATCTATAAGCAGAGCTCCCCAGATCTTGCACAAGAGCAGCATCGATGGGTCCTGGAGACAAACACTCCTCGCCATCGATGGTAATATACCAACGCATACAGCACCTGTTGCAGTCGATGACACCCACATTGCCATCCCATGAAATCTTGAGGGAGGTGTTCATACTGGTCTTGGTGTAAGAGCAGAGCTGGATGGTTTCGTTGACGGAGGCTAGATCAGAGGCATTAATGAAGTGGTCGAGAGGCATTTCTGTGGCACAATGGTTCCATTGCGGGTAAAATCCTTTCATGTCGGACTTGGCTACAGAGAATGGAGAGAAAGAGTTGTCAATTATTCATGACTTCACGTAACACCAAACACTCAGAGACATTGGGAGAAGCCTGACCACAAGTTTGTTTATTCCTGTTACATGAGGTGAGGGGGCACATTATATTTGAAACTCTTGACCCCCTGATCAATACTCCAGCTTTGACCTAGCATTAGCATTAGAACTACACGATATGATGCTCGCCTATTGTATTGGCGATCGCCGTGTTGCATTGTATCATCATAATGGGCATGGTCCACAATGTAATGTTAAAATGATATGGAAGCAATCTTGAACTTCAACCTCGACTCTGCTGTCAACATTGCTAATGCACAGCTATACTAGATACTAAACATTCACTTAGTAAGACACTGCACTTACAGCAAGACACTGCTACAAGCTAGTACCACAACTTAAAACTACCCAAGTGCTATAGTCAGATCTGGTTGCAAAGCCACTAGCTGGCTGTCTCAGCTAGAAAACTACAGATAGATTTTTTAACTGGACTTATCGCCTGTTTCCAGGCATTATCCTTCTCCCCATAGGTTTTAGCAGATGCCTGCCACAAATAGGAGATCTTCATAGCTCCAAAGGACTTGTTTACATGCACAAATGCTTACTTGAGTCAACAATTGATGCTTGCAGTTCTATCGCATGCTAAATTCTAGTGTTATAATCGGTCAGATGCTTAAATGGTCAATGGTCGATGCTAAAATAGAACCAGATCCTATTCCATCGTATCAAATCCTGATACCATGCTGCACAATAATTATGATGATAAGATGGGTGAGTGTCATATTTTGTGAACCAGCCTCAACTTTAACCATATCCCTTCAGAAAAATTGCACCAATTATGTGGTAATTGCATAGGGGAAACAAGTCGGCACCTCGTATAATTACACCTAATATAACCTACGTGCTGGCATTTCCTCGAGGGTCATGGTGGAAGGTGCATTCAAGCCGGTGTGGGTATCGAATGTCTCGTTGCTACCACTACATTGACCAACATTTAGAATCGCCTCCACTGTACCAGATTCAATGCCGCCACAAATACCTGAAGAAAGAAAGAAAGAAAGGCTAAATGGAGGGAGGAGAGAGAGAGGAAGGGGGAAGGCTATAATTTAGGGAACATGAGGAAGGAAGGGGGAAGGCTATAATTTAGGGAATGTGAGGACAGAGGATATAGAATCACAGACAAAATAAACATGGAGAAAGTGGTTTCGTCTGTATTGAGTTGCTACAGGAGCTGGCAAAACATTCCTAGCACTGTCAAGTTCATGATAACAGCTCTCTGTGTAATACGCGCCCACTACACCATTTTCAATGATGTAGGATTAGGCTGGTTTAGGAAGGCTAAAAAGTGTCCAGTAACTGGTATGCTTCCAGACTTGGATGAAACTAGAGTCAAAGAATCTTGGATTTTTTTGTTGTGAACCTAAGGATCAGGGTAACAACAGCAGAGGCACCAACTGGTCATAAGAACAACCCAGAAAGTTCCAATTAGACCTAGCTCTAACTTTCTTTGGAAATGAGCATGTGTGTGAGGGTATTAGGTGAACATTTGAATTACTAGCACCAGTTTTATAATAATTATAAGTACGCAGTACACTTAGAGAGTTCCTACCTGTGGGCACTGAGTACGTACTTCACGATATTATTCTTAGCAACTCTCACCCACTAGGCTGGCACATCACACTCCCTATATTGGCTGGCACATCACACTCCCCACATTGGCTGGCACATCACACTCCCTATATTGGCTGGCACATCACACTCCCCACATTGGCTGGCACATCACACTGCCTATATTGGCTGGCACATCACACTCCCCACATTGGCTGGAACATCACACTCCCCATATTGGCTGGAACATCACACTCCCTATATTGGCTGGCACATCACACTCCCTATATTGGCTGGTACATCACACTCCCTATATTGGTTTCAGCCATTTTTAAATGGTACATGACCAAAACAGAAAGGTAATATCTCCAGGCTAAAACTCACTTTGGCAGCTTCTTAGCAGGCTAAATGCGTCAGTCATTCCTAGCTAAAAAAATACTTCCAGCATGCCTTGAATCCTTCACTAAGGTAGTAAACCAGCAGACCTAAACACTACCAGCATGCCTTGAATCTTTCACTAAGGTAGTAAACCAGCAGACCTAAACACTACCAGCATGCCTTGAATCCTTCACTAAGGTAGTAAACCAGCAGACCTAAACACTCTTAGCATGCCTTGAATCCTTCACTGAGGTAGTAAACCAGCAGACCTAAACACTCCCAGCATGCCCTGAATCCTTCACTAAGGTAGTAAACCAGCAGACCTAAACACTCCCAGCATGCCCTGAATCCTTCACTAAGGTAGTAAACCAGCAGACCTAAACACTACCAGCATGCCCTCTAAGGTAGTAAACCAGCAGACCTAAACACTACCAGCATGCCTTGAATCCTTCACTAAGGTAGTAAACCAGCAGACCTAAACACTCCCAGCATGCCTTGAATCCTTCACTAAGGTAGTAAACCAGCAGACCTAAACACTCCCAGCATGCCTTGAATCCTTCACTAAGGTAGTAAACCAGCAGACCTAAACACTCCCAGCATGCCTTGGATCCTTCACTAAGGTAGTAAACCAGCAGACCTAAACACTCCCAGCATGCCTTGAATCCTTCACTAAGGTAGTAAACCAGCAGACCTAAACACTCTCAGCATGCCTTGAATCCTTCACTAAGATAGTAAACCAGCACACCTAAACACTTCCAGCATGCCTTGAATCCTTCACTGAGGTAGTAAACCAGCAGACCTAAACACTACCAGCATGCCTTGAATCCTTCACTAAGGTAGTAAACCAGCAGACCTAAACACTCCCAGCATGCCCTGAATCCTTCACTAAGGTAGTAAACCAGCAGACCTAAACACTTCCAGCATGCCTTGAATCCTTCACTAAGGTAGTAAACCAGCAGACCTAAACACTCCCAGCATGCCTTGAATCTTTCACTGAGGTAGTAAACCAGCAGACCTAAACACTCTTAGCATGCCTTGAATCCTTCACTAAGTTAGTAAACCAGCAGACCTAAACACTCCCAGCATGCCTTGAATCCTTCACTAAGGTAGTAAACCAGCAGACCTAAACACTCCCAGCATGCCCTGAATCCTTCACTGAGGTAGTAAACCAGCAGACCTAAACACTCCCAGCATGCCTTGAATCCTTCACTGAGGTAGTAAACCAGCAGACCTAAACACTACCAGCATGCCTTGAATCCTTCACTGAGGTAGTAAACCAGCAGACCTAAACACTACCAGCATGCCTTGAATCCTTCACTAAGGTAGTAAACCAGCAGACCTAAACACTTCCAGCGTGCCTTGAATCCTTCACTAAGGTAGTAAACCAGCAGACCTAAACACTACCAGCATGCCTTGAATCCTTCACTGAGGTAGTAAACCAGCAGACCTAAACACTCCCAGCATGCCTTGAATCCTTCACTGAGGTAGTAAACCAGCAGACCTAAACACTCCCAGCATGCCCTGAATCCTTCACTTAGGTAGTAAACCAGCAGACCTAAACACTCCCAGCATGCCTTGAATCCTTCACTGAGGTAGTAAACCAGCAGACCTAAACACTCCCAGCATGCCCTGAATCCTTCACTAAGGTAGTAAACCAGCAGACCTAAACACTACCAGCATGCCTTGAATCCTTCACTAAGGTAGTAAACCAGCAGACCTAAACACTACCAGCATGCCCTGAATTCTTCACTAAGGTAGTAAACCAGCAGACCTAAACACTCCCAGCATGCCTTGAATCCTTCAAGGACACACACTGGACCAACACCACACTGGGGAGAGGCAGGTTGAAGTAGGTTGACAACAGCTCTATGGGGACACACACTGGACCAACATCACACTGGGTGGAGACAGGTTGAAGTAGGTTGACAATAGCAGTCTACAAAGGTCCAGTCAAGAGTAGCAGCAACATGTAGCACCTGTTGATATGTGTGTGCATGTACTAGACATCACTGAGAGCTGTGTGTGCATGTGGACATCACGAGAGCTGTGTGTGCATGTGGACATCACTGAGAGCTGTGTGTGCATGTACTAGACATCACTGAGAGCTGTGTGTGCATGTACTAGACATCACTGAGAGCTGTGTGTGCATGTACTAGACATCACTGAGAGCTGTGTGTGCATGTGGACATCACTGAGAGCTGTGTGTGCATGTGGACATCACTGAGAGCTGTGTGTGCATGTACTAGACATCACTGAGAGCTGTGTGTGCATGTGGACATCACTGAGAGCTGTGTGTGCATGTGGACATCACTGAGAGCTGTGTGTGCATGTGGACATCACTGAGAGCTGTGTGTGCATGTACTAGACATCACTGAGAGCTGTGTGTGCATGTGGACATCACTGAGAGCTGTGTGCATGTGGACATCACTGAGAGCTGTGTGTGCATGTGGACATCACTGAGAGCTGTGTGTGCATGTGGACATCACTGAGAGCTGTGTGTGCATGTGGACATCACTGAGAGCTGTGTGTGCATGTACTAGACATCACTGAGAGCTGTGTGTGCATGTGGACATCACTGAGAGCTGTGTGTGCATGTGGACATCACTGAGAGCTGTGTGTGCATGTGGACATCACTGAGAGCTGTGTGTGCATGTACTAGACATCACTGAGAGCTGTGTGTGCATGTGGACATCACTGAGAGCTGTGTGTGCATGTGGACATCACTGAGAGCTGTGTGTGCATGTGGACATCACTGAGAGCTGTGTGTGCATGTGGACATCACTGAGAGCTGTGTGTGCATGTACTAGACATCACTGAGAGCTGTGTGTGCATGTACTAGACATCACTGAGAGCTGTGTGTGCATGTGGACATCACTGAGAGCTGTGTGTGCATGTGGACATCACTGAGAGCTGTGTGTGCATGTACTAGACATCACTGAGAGCTGTGTGTGCATGTACTAGACATCACTGAGAGCTGTGTGTGCATGTGGACATCACTGAGAGCTGTGTGTGCATGTGGACATCACTGAGAGCTGTGTGTGCATGTGGACATCACTGAGAGCTGTGTGTGCATGTACTAGACATCACTGAGAGCTGTGTGTGCATGTGGACATCACTGAGAGCTGTGTGTGCATGTGGACATCACTGAGAGCTGTGTGTGCATGTGGACATCACTGAGAGCTGTGTGTGCATGTACTAGACATCACTGAGAGCTGTGTGTGCATGTGGACATCACTGAGAGCTGTGTGTGCATGTGGACATCACTGAGAGCTGTGTGTGCATGTGGACATCACTGAGAGCTGTGTGTGCATGTACTAGACATCACTGAGAGCTGTGTGTGCATGTGGACATCACTGAGAGCTGTGTGTGCATGTGGACATCACTGAGAGCTGTGTGTGCATGTACTAGACATCACTGAGAGCTGTGTGTGCATGTACTAGACATCACTGAGAGCTGTGTGTGCATGTGGACATCACTGAGAGCTGTGTGTGCATGTGGACATCACTGAGAGCTGTGTGTGCATGTACTAGACATCACTGAGAGCTGTGTGTGCATGTACTAGACATCACTGTGCATGTGGACATCACTGAGAGCTGTGTGTGCATGTGGACATCACTGAGAGCTGTGTGTGCATGTGGACATCACTGAGAGCTGTGTGTGCATGTACTAGACATCACTGAGAGCTGTGTGTGCATGTACTAGACATCACTGAGAGCTGTGTGTGCATGTGGACATCACTGAGAGCTGTGTGTGCATGTACTAGACATCACTGAGAGCTGTGTGTGCATGTGGACATCACTGAGAGCTGTGTGTGCATGTACTAGACATCACTGAGAGCTGTGTGTGCATGTGGACATCACTGAGAGCTGTGTGTGCATGTGGACATCACTGAGAGCTGTGTGTGCATGTACTAGACATCACTGAGAGCTGTGTGTGCATGTGGACATCACTGAGAGCTGTGTGTGCATGTGGACATCACTGAGAGCTGTGTGTGCATGTGGACATCACTGAGAGCTGTGTGTGCATGTGGACATCACTGAGAGCTGTGTGTGCATGTGGACATCACTGAGAGCTGTGTGTGCATGTACTAGACATCACTGAGAGCTGTGTGTGCATGTGGACATCACTGAGAGCTGTGTGTGCATGTGGACATCACTGAGAGCTGTGTGTGCATGTACTAGACATCACTGAGAGCTGTGTGTGCATGTACTAGACATCACTGAGAGCTGTGTGTGCATGTGGACATCACTGAGAGCTGTGTGTGCATGTGGACATCACTGAGAGCTGTGTGTGCATGTGGACATCACTGAGAGCTGTGTGTGCATGTACTAGACATCACTGAGAGCTGTGTGTGCATGTGGACATCACTGAGAGCTGTGTGTGCATGTGGACATCACTGAGAGCTGTGTGTGCATGTGGACATCACTGAGAGCTGTGTGTGCATGTGGACATCACTGAGAGCTGTGTGTGCATGTACTAGACATCACTGAGAGCTGTGTGTGCATGTGGACATCACTGAGAGCTGTGTGTGCATGTGGACATCACTGAGAGCTGTGTGTGCATGTACTAGACATCACTGAGAGCTGTGTGTGCATGTGGACATCACTGAGAGCTGTGTGTGCATGTGGACATCACTGAGAGCTGTGTGTGCATGTGGACATCACTGAGAGCTGTGTGTGCATGTACTAGACATCACTGAGAGCTGTGTGTGCATGTGGACATCACTGAGAGCTGTGTGTGCATGTACTAGACATCACTGAGAGCTGTGTGTGCATGTGGACATCACTGAGAGCTGTGTGTGCATGTGGACATCACTGAGAGCTGTGTGTGCATGTGGACATCACTGAGAGCTGTGTGTGCATGTACTAGACATCACTGAGAGCTGTGTGTGCATGTGGACATCACTGAGAGCTGTGTGTGCATGTGGACATCACTGAGAGCTGTGTGTGCATGTGGACATCACTGAGAGCTGTGTGTGCATGTACTAGACATCACTGAGAGCTGTGTGTGCATGTGGACATCACTGAGAGCTGTGTGCATGTGGACATCACTGAGAGCTGTGTGTGCATGTGGACATCACTGAGAGCCGTGTGTGCATGTGGACATCACTGAGAGCTGTGTGTGCATGTGGACATCACTGAGAGCTGTGTGTGCATGTACTAGACATCACTGAGAGCTGTGTGTGCATGTGGACATCACTGAGAGCTGTGTGTGCATGTGGACATCACTGAGAGCTGTGTGTGCATGTGGACATCACTGAGAGCTGTGTGTGCATGTACTAGACATCACTGAGAGCTGTGTGTGCATGTGGACATCACTGAGAGCTGTGTGTGCATGTGGACATCACTGAGAGCTGTGTGTGCATGTCGGACATCACTGAGAGCTGTGTGTGCATGTGGACATCACTGAGAGCTGTGTGTGCATGTACTAGACATCACTGAGAGCTGTGTGTGCATGTACTAGACATCACTGAGAGCTGTGTGTGCATGTGGACATCACTGAGAGCTGTGTGTGCATGTGGACATCACTGAGAGCTGTGTGTGCATGTACTAGACATCACTGAGAGCTGTGTGTGCATGTACTAGACATCACTGAGAGCTGTGTGTGCATGTGGACATCACTGAGAGCTGTGTGTGCATGTGGACATCACTGAGAGCTGTGTGTGCATGTGGACATCACTGAGAGCTGTGTGTGCATGTACTAGACATCACTGAGAGCTGTGTGTGCATGTGGACATCACTGAGAGCTGTGTGTGCATGTGGACATCACTGAGAGCTGTGTGTGCATGTGGACATCACTGAGAGCTGTGTGTGCATGTACTAGACATCACTGAGAGCTGTGTGTGCATGTGGACATCACTGAGAGCTGTGTGTGCATGTGGACATCACTGAGAGCTGTGTGTGCATGTGGACATCACTGAGAGCTGTGTGTGCATGTACTAGACATCACTGAGAGCTGTGTGTGCATGTGGACATCACTGAGAGCTGTGTGTGCATGTACTAGACATCACTGAGAGCTGTGTGTGCATGTGGACATCACTGAGAGCTGTGTGTGCATGTACTAGACATCACTGAGAGCTGTGTGTGCATGTGGACATCACTGAGAGCTGTGTGTGCATGTGGACATCACTGAGAGCTGTGTGTGCATGTACTAGACATCACTGAGAGCTGTGTGTGCATGTGGACATCACTGAGAGCTGTGTGTGCATGTGGACATCACTGAGAGCTGTGTGTGCATGTACTAGACATCACTGAGAGCTGTGTGTGCATGTACTAGACATCACTGAGAGCTGTGTGTGCATGTGGACATCACTGAGAGCTGTGTGTGCATGTGGACATCACTGAGAGCTGTGTGTGCATGTACTAGACATCACTGAGAGCTGTGTGTGCATGTACTAGACATCACTGTGCATGTGGACATCACTGAGAGCTGTGTGTGCATGTGGACATCACTGAGAGCTGTGTGTGCATGTGGACATCACTGAGAGCTGTGTGTGCATGTACTAGACATCACTGAGAGCTGTGTGTGCATGTACTAGACATCACTGAGAGCTGTGTGTGCATGTGGACATCACTGAGAGCTGTGTGTGCATGTACTAGACATCACTGAGAGCTGTGTGTGCATGTGGACATCACTGAGAGCTGTGTGTGCATGTACTAGACATCACTGAGAGCTGTGTGTGCATGTGGACATCACTGAGAGCTGTGTGTGCATGTGGACATCACTGAGAGCTGTGTGTGCATGTGGACATCACTGAGAGCTGTGTGTGCATGTACTAGACATCACTGAGAGCTGTGTGTGCATGTGGACATCACTGAGAGCTGTGTGTGCATGTGGACATCACTGAGAGCTGTGTGTGCATGTGGACATCACTGAGAGCTGTGTGTGCATGTGGACATCACTGAGAGCTGTGTGTGCATGTGGACATCACTGAGAGCTGTGTGTGCATGTACTATGTACTAGACATCACTGAGAGCTGTGTGTGCATGTGGACATCACTGAGAGCTGTGTGTGCATGTGGACATCACTGAGAGCTGTGTGTGCATGTACTAGACATCACTGAGAGCTGTGTGTGCATGTACTAGACATCACTGAGAGCTGTGTGTGCATGTGGACATCACTGAGAGCTGTGTGTGCATGTGGACATCACTGAGAGCTGTGTGTGCATGTGGACATCACTGAGAGCTGTGTGTGCATGTACTAGACATCACTGAGAGCTGTGTGTGCATGTGGACATCACTGAGAGCTGTGTGTGCATGTGGACATCACTGAGAGCTGTGTGTGCATGTGGACATCACTGAGAGCTGTGTGTGCATGTGGACATCACTGAGAGCTGTGTGTGCATGTACTAGACATCACTGAGAGCTGTGTGTGCATGTGGACATCACTGAGAGCTGTGTGTGCATGTGGACATCACTGAGAGCTGTGTGTGCATGTACTAGACATCACTGAGAGCTGTGTGTGCATGTGGACATCACTGAGAGCTGTGTGTGCATGTGGACATCACTGAGAGCTGTGTGTGCATGTGGACATCACTGAGAGCTGTGTGTGCATGTACTAGACATCACTGAGAGCTGTGTGTGCATGTGGACATCACTGAGAGCTGTGTGTGCATGTACTAGACATCACTGAGAGCTGTGTGTGCATGTGGACATCAGAGAGCTGTGTGTGCATGTGGACATCACTGAGAGCTGTGTGTGCATGTGGACATCACTGAGAGCTGTGTGTGCATGTACTAGACATCACTGAGAGCTGTGTGTGCATGTGGACATCACTGAGAGCTGTGTGTGCATGTGGACATCACTGAGAGCTGTGTGTGCATGTGGACATCACTGAGAGCTGTGTGTGCATGTGGACATCACTGAGAGCTGTGTGTGCATGTGGACATCACTGAGAGCTGTGTGTGCATGTGGACATCACTGAGAGCTGTGTGTGCATGTACTAGACATCACTGAGAGCTGTGTGTGCATGTGGACATCACTGAGAGCTGTGTGTGCATGTGGACATCACTGAGAGCTGTGTGTGCATGTACTAGACATCACTGAGAGGTGGTGTGCATGTGCTAGAAGGATACGGGACATTGGCAGGTAAGTGAAAGTGTGGTGGTGGGTGCCTAGGGCCTTCGAGGGAACAGCAGAATGTCCATCTTGTTCTACTGTGGAAGGTAGTCGTATAACAAGATGTTTTACCTGAACTTCAGTAACACAAACATGCCTGTCGACTGAACAGTACGAGAAGCCACACCCATGGAAATGTTGGCTACTAAGTTTTTAATTTTGCGGGGGAATTCTTCCATACATGCGCACAGCGAATGTGGAAGCTTTGCCAGAAGATTCTTCTTGCTCCTTGTCAAAGCAGATAGCATGGCTCTACCCCAAAGAGAAAAAGGACTGTCCTCAATATCCAGGTTGTATGATCAGTGATATTGTGAAGAATGGTGCGACTTCAGTTAACCGGTTATTTCAGTTATCCAAACACCTTCTGCTCCCACCAACATGTTTGGATAACTGACTTCATATATACAGTACATATAGGATTATAATATACAGTATGTATAGGTGGGTATATATATATATATATACCTATATGTATATATACAGTATATATAGGTTGGTATATATATACACCTATATACACAGTATATATAGGTGTAGATATACCTATATATACAGTATGCCTATATATATAGTATATATAGGTGGGTATATATATATACCTATATATACAGGTATATATACAGTATATATATACCTATATATATATATACAGTATATAGGTGGGTATATATGTTAGTATTTTTTCTTTAAACAGAGGAACTGATATCATTCAACTCTCGACTCAAATTCTGGATGGGTCAGCTCCTTACATTCCTACAATGATGGGGGACCAACCGACACAAGGGGTTATGCACACACACAAATCTCCCATTCTACTCTCCGATGAGTCCTACCAATAATGGTGAAACATGGCGTATTATTGGAAACCATGGGAACTCGGAGAGATATTTCAAAGTTCACACTCCTTGTAAAACGCAACACTAATACGCTGTTGTCTATACCTGGTGACTCGCAGAATATCAATGTTTAGAAAACATCCCCATAGCATAGTCTGCGTGCATTCTTCTTGCATGTTCACGTTTCAAATAAATCAACGACTTTGGTTATTAATACCATGGAGATGCCTTGTAGTTTCCTGCCTATTTACGGCTCTTATGTGCGTGTTGGAAATAATTAGAGCGGGATTTAATACGGGCACTTTGAGGAAGAATCATGCATTGGCTATATATAACTGACCAACAATGATGGCCCCTCGGTGAAGGCTAAACTGGGTCAAATCGGTGCCGTTGATGATAGCCTCAATGGGAGCTGGACTGTCACACTCCACCCCATTCAGCGTCACAAACCATCGCATGCAACAGTCCTGGCAGTTAGTCAAACGCAAGACCCCATTGTATGTGACACGAAGGGATGAGTCGCTGGCAGTCTTGTTGAAGGAACATTTGGTTTCTGAGATAGCTCCTTCGTTGGTGTCATTGTCGGTGAAGATGGCACAGTGGGCCCACTGGGGGTGGTAGTTCGTTGGTTTAACGAGGGGGTCACGGGCTAAGAATTGGGCGTTGATAAAGGCAAGGGAGTTACGGATAGAGGGAAGACAAAATAAACGATCAAAATGTTGTTAGACTGCATCACATGAATAAGCATTATCTGTGACACCTGCATCACATGAATAAGTATTTAACAAATTGCACGATTCAATCACACTTAGTGACTGCTCAATAAACATCAGCCAGCCTACACCAGTAGGGGCACGATCATAGAAAGTTATGCTATATCACATCCCTGTACAACATTCAGCCTTCACGCCCAACACAAACACTTCTCCAAATGCAGTAATGGCGTATGTTATGAATACTGTTACATAAATAATTATCACTCACAGACTGGCAGTTCTTCCACGACGAGCCTGGAACTTGAGTAGAAGCCACTTCCACTGTTTGTGATGGTAAATCCTTCACAAACGCCCACCACAAGACTCACCCTGATTTTGCCTTCGGAAATGGGCAGGCCGTCGGCCTCATAGCACATGCCTTTGATGGTGGTGGGGACGAAGATGTCCTGAGCTGTGCTCGATGTAATACTGGTCTCGATCCTCTCGAAATTTGAACAAGGGGAGCCGTCTACTTGGATCCACCAGCGGGTGCAACAGTTGCTGCAGCTCTTCTTCCTGAGGTTCCCCTCCCAGGCGATCCGGAGGACCGTGTGGTCGTGCTCTTTCTTGAAGATCGCAGTAGCGATAATTCCGACGTTGCGCTCCCTGTTGATCCCCAGGTGGGCGAAGAAGTACTGGCAGTAGTTGGGTCTGTACACGTACTCCGCAGGAGGGTGGACTCTGACCTCTGGTACACTCACTTCCCCTATGTAGAGGATGTGAATGGAAAAATAGCAACAAAGAGGCAACATAAATGGCAACAGTGTACATCAATAGCAACAGAGAGGTAACATAAATAGCAACAGTGTACATCAATAGCAACAAAGAGGCAACATAAATGGCAACAGTGTACATCAAGCAACAAAGAAACAAAGAGGGAACATAAATGGCAACAGTGTACATCAATCACAACAAAGAGGCAACATATATGGCAACAGTTTACATCAATAGCAACAAACAGGCAACAGTGTACATCAATAGCAACAAAGAGGCACATAAATGGCAACAGTGTACATCAATAGCAACAAAGAGGCAACATAAATGGCAACAGTGTACATCAAGCAACAAAGAGGGAACATAAATGGCAACAGTGTACATCAATAGCAACAAAGAGGCAACATAAATGGCAACAGTGTACATCAAGCAACAAAGAGGGAACATAAATGGCAACAGTGTACATCAATCACAACAAAGAGGCAACATAAATGGCAACAGTTTACATCAATAGCAACAAACAACATAAATGGCAACAGTGTACATCAATAGTAACAAAGAGGCACATAAATGGCAACAATCGCAACAAAGAGGCAACATAAATGGCAACAGTGTACATCTATAGCAACAAAGAGGCAACATAAATGGCAACAGTGTACATCAAGCAACAAAGAGGGAACATAAATGGCAACAGTGTACATCAATCACAACAAAGAGGCAACATA
Organism: Cladorhizidae sp. MBARI D1340-BT2; assembly: GCA_028752905.1. NCBI lineage: Eukaryota > Metazoa > Porifera > Demospongiae > Poecilosclerida > Cladorhizidae > Cladorhizidae sp. MBARI D1340-BT2. The sequence continues at coordinate 8,779,569 of JAQNBH010000006.1, forward strand.
AATGGCAACAGTTTACATCAATAGCAACAAACAGGCAACATAAATGGCAACAGTGTACATCAATAGTAACAAAGAGGCACATAAATGGCAACATGTACATCAATCGCAACAAAGAGGCAACACTAAAGGCAGGTTCACAATGTCGAGAGGCCTTCGGGTTGCATCGCCTTGCTTCGAGCAATTCACAAAATATGTCTGGTCGCGTCGCTTTGCCAATTATAAAACCCCACCCATTAATAATGAGCTTTCAATCCTAAATGACTTGACGGATACAGCCACATATACTAGGAAAGTTCCTTACTGCTGCTGCTATTAACTATTCCACATTCATCTCAAGAATTTTTTTTAAGCCGAAACACAAATAAAGCACAGCAACATGTGTCGACTGATGTGTCGCGACTGGAACTAGAATAGAAATCAAAGTTTATTCATGCGAAGTGACGCAACGAGACTTCATGTTCACAACATCACTAAATTGACGCATTGCATCGCTTTGGTGTGAACTGGCCTTTATGCAACATCATCAACATGATGGCAACAACATGCATCTGGAGGCAATGGTGTTGATGGAAACAAAAGCAGTATCAACATCAATGGCAACTAAAGGCAACTGTCAGCATGAATGGCAACAACAGGCAATATAGTGTCAACGTGTATGGCAACAACAGGCAACAGTGTCAACATGAATGGCAACAAGAGGAAACAGTATCAATGCAACAACAGGCAACAGTGATGCCATGAATGGCAACAACAGGCAACAATATCAACATGAGTGGCAACAACAGGCAACAATGTCAACATGAACAATGACAACGCACTTGGTATGATTTCCTGGACGGAAATCCTCGAGACAGAGTTCCAGCCTGTGTAGGCATCGTAAACAAAGCCCCCAAAGTTAAAGCACTCCATGATGTTAAATTGGACCCGCATAGCACCATCAGTCAGCACCCGCTCTCCATCAATGGACTTTGTGGCCCGGCATGAGCCAGAGAGAATGGACTGTCGCAGGGCATTGAAGTTCTGAGCCTGGTAGATGACCATATCTATAGGACCTGATTACACACACATTCACATACTGAGTCAAGATGGTGTATTCCTGATTCCCCATGGCAGGAGCTATGCATTACATCTATTTGGGAACATCATCAATTAGATTAGGGCTTCACCTATGGTAGGGCAAGAGTTAAGGGCCATTGCAGCTGCTAGGGTGGCTAGATTAGGGCAAGAATAGTTGTTTGGGTTAGGTTAAGGCAACGACTAGGGTTAAGGCCAGGGCAATTGCTATGGTAATGACTAGGATTAGGGCCAGGTACACCATTGTAATCCTTGCAACACCCTCTGCCTGGGAACTAGCCACAGAATCATGTGCTGGTTACTAAAACTTGCCTCACTTCTGATATTGTAGGGATGTATGTATGTATTAACAATGAATGAACTGGAAATAGAATGACATGTTACTCCCACTTCAACATGCCTCAACCCAGTGTGGTGTTGGTCCAGTGAGTGTCCCCATAGAGCTACTGTCAACCTGCCTCAACCCAGTGTGGTGTTGGTCCAGTGAGTGTCCCCATAGAGCTACTGTCAACCTACCTCAACCCAATGTGGTGTTGGTCCAGTGTGTGTTCTCATAGAGCCATTGTCAACCTACTTCAACCTGCCTCGACCCAGTGAGGTGTTGGTCCAGTGAGTGTCCCCATAGAGCTACTGTCAACCTGTCTCAACCCAGTGTGGTGTTGGTCCAGTGTGTGTTCTCATAGAGCTATTGTCAACCTACTTCAACCTGAGTGAGTGTCCCCATAGAGCTATTGTCAACCTGCCTCAACCCAGTGTGGTATTGGTCTAGTGTGTGTTCTCATAGAGCCATTGTCAACCTACTTCAACTTGCCTCAACCCAGTGTGGTGTTGGTCCAGTGTGTGTCCTCATAGAGCTATTGTCAACTTACTTCAACCTGCCTCAACCAATTATGGTGTTGATATTACGTAGCGTACCTCCTCAACACAAACACTTCACCCTCTCCGTTAGCAAAATAGGGACAGGAATTCTGAAGCAAATTACCAACTAGCTAAAAGTCTGGACTTGTAAAGTTGCACATGATTCTGATTCTCACTGACTACTTAGCTAGGCGGCAATCAACCATTCCAATTAGTTACCAGGGTCTGCACACTCTTCCCCGTTGATGGTGAAGTACCAACGCATGCAGCACCTCTGGCAGCGAGTGATCCGCGTGTTCCCAATCCACGTGATCTGCAGCCATGTGTCATTCCTCATCTTGTTCAGGGAGCATGTCTTCATAAAGGAAGGAAGGGAAACAATGAGGTTTACAATATAGGCATGTCTATTTAAATATAATTATAGGTGCATATAAATATTATATATGTAGATATAAATATATTATACATGTAGATATAAATATATTATACATGTAGATATACATATAGATATAAATATATTACACAAGTAGATATACAAATATATTATACATGTAGATATAAATATATTATATAAATATTATACATGTAGATATAAATATATTATACATGTAGATATAAATATATTCTACAGTAGATATATAAATATTATACATGTAGATATAAATATATTATACATGTAGATATAAATATATTATACATGTAGATATACATATAGATATAAATATATTATACATGTAGATATACAAATATATTATACATGTAGATATAAATATATTATATAAATATTATACATGTAGATATAAATATATTATACATGTAGATATAAATATATTATACATGTAGATAAATATATTATACATGTAGATATAAATATATTATACATGTAGATATAAATATTATACATGTAGATATAAATATATTATACATGTAGATATAAATATATTATACATGTAGATAAATATATTATACATGTAGATATAAATATATTATACATGTAGATATAAATATTATACATGTAGATATAAATATTATACATGTAGATATAAATATATTATACATGTAGATATAAATATATTATACATGTAGATATAAATATATTATACATGTAGATATAAATATATTATACATGTAGATATAAATATATTATACATGTAGATATAAATATATTATACATGTAGATTATAAATATTATACATGTAGATATAAATATATTATACATGTAGATATAAATATATTATACATGTAGATATAAATATATTATACATGTAGATATAAATATATTATACACGTAGATATAAATATATTATACATGTAGATATAAATATATTATACATGTAGATATAAATATATTATACATGTAGATATAAATATATTATACATGTAGATATAAATATTATACATGTAGATATAAATATTATACATGTAGATATAAATATATTATACATGTAGATATAAATATATTATACATGTAGATATAAATATTATACATGTAGATATAAATATATTATACATGTAGATATAAATATTATACATGTAGATATAAATATTATACATGTAGATATAAATATATTATACATGTAGATATAAATATTATACATGTAGATATAAATATATTATACACGTAGATATAAATATATTATACATGTAGATATAAATATATTATACATGTAGATTATAAATATTATACACGTAGATATAAATATATTATACATGTAGATATAAATATATTATACACGTAGATATAAATATATTATACATGTAGATATAAATATATTGTACACGTAGATATAAATATATTATACATGTAGATATAAATATATTATACATGTAGATATAAATATATTATACATGTAGATATAAATATTATACATGTAGATATAAATATATTATACATGTAGATTATAAATATTATACATGTAGATATAAATATATTATACATGTAGATATAAATATTATACATGTAGATATAAATATATTATACATGTAGATATAAATATATTATACACGTAGATATAAATATATTATACATGTAGATATAAATATATTATACATGTAGATATAAATATTATACATGTAGATATAAATATATTATACATGTAGATATAAATATATTATACATGTAGATATAAATATTATACATGTAGATATAAATATATTATACATGTAGATATAAATATATTATACACGTAGATATAAATATATTATACACGTAGATATAAATATATTATACATGTAGATATAAATATATTATACATGTAGATATAAATATTATACATGTAGATATAAATATATTATACATGTAGATTATAAATATTATACATGTAGATATAAATATATTATACATGTAGATATAAATATTATACATGTAGATATAAATATATTATACATGTAGATATAAATATATTATACACGTAGATATAAATATATTATACATGTAGATATAAATATATTATACATGTAGATATAAATATTATACATGTAGATATAAATATATTATACATGTAGATATAAATATATTATACATGTAGATATAAATATTATACATGTAGATATAAATATATTATACATGTAGATATAAATATATTATACACGTAGATATAAATATATTATACATGTAGATATAAATATATTATACATGTAGATATAAATATTATACATGTAGATATAAATATATTATACATGTAGATATAAATATATTATACATGTAGATATAAATATATTATACATGTAGATATAAATATTATACATGTAGATATAAATATATTATACATGTAGATTATAAATATTATACATGTAGATATAAATATATTATACATGTAGATATAAATATTATACATGTAGATATAAATATATTATACACGTAGATATAAATATATTATACACGTAGATATAAATATATTATACATGTAGATATAAATATATTATACATGTAGATATAAATATATTATACATGTAGATATAAATATATTATACACGTAGATATAAATATATTATACATGTAGATATAAATATATTATACATGTAGATATAAATATATTATACATGTAGATATAAATATATTATACATGTAGATATAAATATATTATACACATAGATATAAATATATTATACATGTATATATAAATATATTATACACGTAGATATAAATATATTATACACATAGATATAAATATATTATAAATGTAGATATAAATATATTATACATGTAGATACTACAGTAGATATAATATATACAGGTATATACAAGCATGTAATAAAGCTCTACATTTCATTCTTGTAGTTAATTGATGGACATCAGCTGTGTTCCTTTTAGTATTTTAGGTGGGAATTGGTGATGTCTCTCGCTTGTCCCTCCATTACCTAGTGAGAAACCTGCTGAACTATTTTAGTGATTGATTTATGCATGCTCCCCCCCCCCCCCCCCCCCCCCCCCTATTTTGGTACTATTAAAAAATTCCATAGCAACCCTTATTGAATTTGAAGTAGTATAAGAGCAATTCATAGTGGATCGTGGTTGCTTAGTAACTGTCATTGTCACTTCACACTATAATTCAATACATTTTTGGAATCGTTTATAGCTACCAGATGCCATTCCCGGTCTAACCGCTGAATTTTATATTTATAGTCAGATCAATAGTTGCTCCAATCATGTTATGCTATGGAGAAGAGGGTGCAGATTCTGAGTCATCACTGCAGGTAAGCTCCATGGTAAGCTCCATGGTAAACTCCATGGATGGCTGATGTTGTTCGGAGACGGTTCAAATGCAACAGTGATTGGTAAGGTCAGGAGTTGGCATTCACGGCTATCCTGGTCACTGATATAGGGGGGCTTCAAAACTATTTCTACTGCTAAACTGGGTGCATGTCCACATGCTTCCAGATATTGATTCTATAGAGAATTTTTTTGAACAGTAGTATCTCACTTGTGTTGATGTCGTGCATCTATCCATGAAAGAGTCGACCACATTTGTTGATTATGCTATAAGCATTTTCCAGGAAATATGATTTCCTACTGTTGATATTAAAATGCAATAAGCTGCAGTTTTGAACATAAATCCATCCGGCTGAAGTAAACAATGCAACAATACCTTGCACTACAACAAAACTTACAAATCCTTGCTTATAGGAGCGCTTCCTTTCTCAATAATGAGGGGATTCAGAGGGTTCCAGATAAGCACAGGCTCTCCTCAGCAGAAGAGCTTCGAGAAACATCAGCCACAGACAGTCCAGGTTGGCGGCATTTGCAATCGGCAGCCTAATTTAATTTTATTGTTTTAAGTCTGCACTTCTTCCCACACAACCTTCACAGGTATTGTTATTTTTTTGTGAATGATGTTGGGAGGTTTTGCACTTCTACAAGCTTGGGTGGAGTGTGGGCTAATGAAGATGGAGTCATTGCACTATGAACACCGCACAATGCTTAGTACCATTTATAGACATGCCACCCTCACCTACCTCTTCCATCTCTATAGTGCATAGCAAAAATGCAAACAACAACAACAGCAACAACAACAACAACAACAACATAGTTGAAGCTCTTCTCACATCGGCGCATCATGACATCAAGCAACAAGGAATATTAGGTGGCTAGGAGACTCTAAAGTCCTGCCCACACTGCCCAAAACTGAGCGTATTGATGCGCATCCAGTCCTAGGGAAAAATCAATTTGAAGTTGATGTGCATTACTTGCGTCCACACTAGCTCTGAAATAAACGGTACGAAGCAAGCACGCTTATCACAATGTCACGAGAAAGTCACGCAAATAAACATATTTATACTACATCACATGACCTGTGGCTAATCTGATTGGTTAATAACTATAGGTTACATAGGCGCGTAACCTACACGTTTAACCGCATGTAGTTTAGCGCGTGCGCAATAAGTAAGATAGCCTATACAAAAGAGTCGGTTATGCGCCAGTGTAACCTACTCGTTTGCTGTTACATTCCTCGGCTTCGCCTTGGGGTAACCGCAAACTCGGAGGTTACATAGGCGCATAACCGACTCTTTTGTATAGGCTATCCTATACATATATACCATATCTGTAGTTGAGATAGAGTTTGTTGCTGGCTCATCAGCTACCCACAGATGGGTAGCTTCAGAGAAAAAGAGGAGAGAGCTGAGGGAAAGGCAGTATCAATGAAGGTTGCAACTGCACGAGCTTCAGATGCAGGAGGGATAAAGATAGCAAGGGTTCACTAGCTATGTAGCTAGTCTAGTTTGGCCACAAGTCTCAGAGATAGTATATAGCCATGTAGCTAATATGAGGATCTGGTCTCCTGGAGGTCCAACCTGCAGCATCACGAGGGAATTTCCCTTTTAATCTACACTCAATTATGCTTCAATTTATTGCTCCACTTCAAGCATCTATGTATGCATCGAGGTGGACCAGAGAAGTGTGCATTAACATGCATTATTTATCCAGTGTGGATGCAATGGATGTGCATTAATTGAGAACTAACTCACATTCAGTGTGCCGTATGGACATGCCTCAACTTGCACTGTGGAGTGCAGGCATGCCAAACTTCTCTTCCTCTGGCTTCCAGCATCCTAGCAGCTTGCTTGGATGCAGAGTACGATGCTAATGCATAGACACTATCTAGAAGTCTTGCATCCACATCCATGCAACACAGATCCAGGTTGCCATGACAACATTATATTGCACATGCGCTGTGGAGAAGTCTAGCCTGCTGGGTCGAGAGGTCTAGCCTGCTGGGTTTAGAGGTCTAGCCTGCTAGGTGGAGGCCTATAGGGTTTAGATGTCTAGCCTGCTGGGTGGAGACCTCTAGCCTGCTAGGTGGAGACCAGGGTTTAGATGTCTAGCCTGCTGGGTGGAGACCTCTAGCCTATAGGGTTTAGAGGTCTAGCCTGCTGGGAGGAGAGGTCTATCCTGTTGGGTGGAGAGGTCTAGCCTGCTAGGTGGAGACCTCTAGCCTATAGGGTTAGAGGTCTAGCCTGCTGGGTGGAGACCTCTAGCCTATAGGGTTTAGAGGTCTAGCCTGCTGGGAGGAGAGGTCTATCCTGTTGGGTGGAGAGGTCTAGCCTGCTAGGTGGAGACCTCTAGCCTATAGGGTTAGAGGTCTAGCCTGCTGGGTGGAGACCTCTAGCCTATAGGGTTAGAGGTCTAGCCTGCTGGGTGGAGACCTCTAGCCTATAGGGTTAGAGGTCTAGCCTGCTGGGTGGAGACCTCTAGCCTATAGGGTTAGAGGTCTAGCCTGCTAGGTGGAGACCAGGGTTTAGAGGTCTAGCCTGTTGAGTGGAGACCTCTAGCCTATAGGGTTTAGAGGTCTAGCCTGCTGGGAGGAGAGGTCTATCCTGTTGGGTGGAGAGGTCTAGCCTGCTAGGTGGAGACCTCTAGCCTATAGGGTTAGAGGTCTAGCCTGCTGGGTGGAGACCTCTAGCCTATAGGGTTTAGAGGTCTAGCCTGCTGGGAGGAGAGGTCTATCCTGTTGGGTGGAGAGGTCTAGCCTGCTAGGTGGAGACCTCTAGCCTATAGGGTTAGAGGTCTAGCCTGCTGGGTGGAGACCTCTAGCCTATAGGGTTAGAGGTCTAGCCTGCTGGGTGGAGACCTCTAGCCTATAGGGTTAGAGGTCTAGCCTGCTAGGTGGAGACCAGGGTTTAGAGGTCTAGCCTGTTGAGTGGAGACCTCTAGCCTATAGGGTTTAGAGGTCTAGCCTGCTGGGAGGAGAGGTCTATCCTGTTGGGTGGAGAGGTCTAGCCTGCTAGGTGGAGACCTCTAGCCTATAGGGTTAGAGGTCTAGCCTGCTGGGTGGAGACCTCTAGCCTATAGGGTTTAGAGGTCTAGCCTGCTGGGAGGAGAGGTCTATCCTGTTGGGTGGAGAGGTCTAGCCTGCTAGGTGGAGACCTCTAGCCTATAGGGTTAGAGGTCTAGCCTGCTGGGTGGAGACCTCTAGCCTATAGGGTTAGAGGTCTAGCCTGCTGGGTGAAGACCTCTAGCCTATAGGGTTAGAGGTCTAGCCTGCTAGGTGGAGACCAGGGTTTAGAGGTCTAGCCTGTTGAGTGGAGACCTCTAGCCTATAGGGTTTAGATGTCTAGCCTGCTGGGAGGAGAGGTCTAGCCTGCTGGGTGGAGAGGTCTAGCCTGCTGGGTGGAGAGGTCTAGCCTGCTAGGTGGAGACCTCTAGCCTATAGGGTTAGAGGTATAGCCTGCTGGGTGGAGACCTCTAGCCTATAGGGTTTAGAGGTCTAGCCTGCTAGGTGAAGACCTCTAGCCTATAGGGTTAGAGGTCTAGCCTGCTGGGTGGAGACCTCTAGCCTATAGGGTTTAGAGGTCTAGCCTATAGGGTTTAGAGGTCTAGCCTGCTAGGTGGAGACCTCTAGCCTATAGGGTTTAGAGGTCTAGCCTGCTAGGTGGAGACCTCTAGCCTATAGGGTTTAGAGGTCTAGCCTGCTAGGTGGAGAGGTCTATCCTGCTAGGTGGAAACCTCTAGCCTATAGAGTTTAGAGGTCTAGCCTGCTGGGTGGAGACCTCTAGCCTATAGGGTTTAGAGGTCTAGCCTATAGGGTTTAGAGGTCTAGCCTGCTAGGTGGAGACCTCTAGCCTATAGGGTTTAGAGGTCTAGCCTGCTAGGTGGAGACCTCTAGCCTATAGGGTTTAGAGGTCTAGCCTGCTAGGTGGAGACCTCTAGCCTATAGGGTTTAGAGGTCTAGCCTGCTAGGTGGAGAGGTCTATCCTGCTAGGTGGAAACCTCTAGCCTATAGAGTTTAGATGTCTATGCTGGGTGGAGAGGTCTAGCCTGCTGGGTGGAGAGGTCTAGCTGCTAGGTGGAGACCTCTAGCCTGCTGGGTGGAGACCTCTATAGCCTATAGGGTTTAGAGGTCTAGCCTGCTGGGTTGAGAAGTCTAGCCTGCTAGGTTGAGTGGGCCATGTCTTCTGAGTTAGTGTGACGGCTGCTGAATGACATCCCCAGTGCTCTTTCATGGCAACATAAAATGTGTAGGAGGATTTCATGATCGGACAAACATATTATAAATATATTGATTGTTGTTGACAACGCGATCAATTCACCCTGCCTTGAGCAGGCAACTCACCCTGCCTTGAGCAGGCATGGTGCGGTTACCACCACCAACAACAACACGCGCCCTTGCTACAATATGAAGGTCTTACCGCAATGTGTCCATAATCTTTCCCTTCGTTCATATCCTTCCAGGCACACTCATTCCAAGTGACAAGGGAACTATCCGTAGCAGACACACCTCTCACGCCTTGGTTTCCTTTAAGACCCATGGTGCCTCCACTTCCAGTTACTCCCTTTATGCCATTTATACCGTTCATGCCAGACACTCCCTTAGATCCCTGGACCCCCATGTCCCCCATAAGTCCAGGGCTCCCAGAAAGTCCGATGTTCCCTTGCACTCCTGCATGGAATGAGTGAGACATGGATACCCCAAAGTAAGATTATTTGTGTTAGCATCTCACCTATATCGCCAAGGTCACCCTTTTCACCCTGCAAATCACAACAACAACAGATAAATCACAGTGACTTAGGTGAAGGTTAGCATGGACCCACAATCCCCCCCCCCCCCCCCCCCCCCCCCAATCTGTAGCTCCCTACATCAACAATTTGGTGTTAGAAGAAATATTTCTCATGTGCTATAAAAGGTCATTAAAATATTAGCGGTTAGGCAAGTGGCATGGTAACGACTTGTGATATGTATGCCTCCAGTTGCACCTGAAGATTCCTCCACATCTAGCAGCAGCTTGAGAGTGAGTATTTGCTGTGTATCCTGCTACGGAATAAAACTTGAATATTGCGACAGCTGGTTTTACAAGGAGTGTACCTGGATTTACCACTTCACCTACTGAATAGTTATGATGATGATGATGATGATAATAATAACAGCAGTGTTTGCATTTTACCCGGGTAAAACCTATTTAACCCAACCCAGCTTAACCCAACCCAGTGGGTAAAACCTGTGTTTTAGGTATTTTGCCCAGGTTTTATCCCTATTTTACCACCCGAGTTTTACCCAGGTATTATATACCCAGTGATATAAAACACTTATTTGTAGCCCTGTCGCAGCCGTCCCAGAGCCACAAATGTCTGGGTAGTGGTGGACACCAGGGCTATTTAAAAGGCAAGCAAATACCACAGGTCATCATTCACTGCTTACAGTTTAGTAAGTGTACTGCAATTACAAAAATGAGAAATCCCAGAAACTCAGTTATGATGATGAAGATTGATGATGCAACAACAACAACAACAATAATAATCTTAAATGCAGTGTTTGCATTTTACCCAACCCAGTGGGTAAAACCTGTGTTTTAATAGTCAATCCCTGATTGACTATTAAATCTGTTTAACTTGCATATCAATTGGACTTTAATCCATGAATCTTGTTTAAATATTTAAATAAATCATTAAATAAAAAATATATACTCTAGTAGACAACCTTGTCACTTGGTAAATAAATGCTGAGTGAAACACAGCTCCTGTTTTTGTCTAGTTCTTTACAGTTGCCATTTATTGAATGTCTTACTTCCTGATTATAATATCTTTCTTTACAGTTTATAATAAATCTATTGTCTATTATTTTATCCTGGGTTGTATCCATGTTTGAGTAAAACCTGGGTAAAACCTGGGTAAAACCCGGGCAAAAGGTATTAAACCCAACCCGGGTTACACCCAAGCCCTGGGTAAAACCTGCGAACTCTACCTAAATGGTGATGGTGGATGATGCAGTGCTAAGATAGTGAGCACAAGAGTAGTGACAGAACCCATTACCATGTGGAATGTGGACTGACAACACTCTGGCTAGGTCTGAAATAATTCAATGACTAATTGCACACTCTGCTAAACCTCTGTCTGACCTTGCCTCTATGTTGGCAATTGCAAGGATTCCTGCTTGGCTCCTCTTGAGACCTCAAATCAGCTGCTACACATGTTTTCACTTCTACACCAGCAAAAAGTGGTATTCCCCTCCGGCCGTGTGGCCCGTCTCAAAAGCAATAGGTCAGCTACAAGGCATGAACATATGCTAATTGGGTCTAGGGTTTATTACTTTGTGAATCCCATAGCACTTCCTGGAGTATACTAGACACTTCCTGTAGTATACTAGAAATTTCCTGAAGTATACTAGACACTTCCTGTAGTGTACTAGATACTTCCTGTAGTATACTAGAAAACTGTGCACAGCTCCTTTAAAGCAAGGAGCTTATAATGTCACTCAACAAGAGAATGGGTACACAAGGCGACAAGCTGTTTGTTCACGAGGAAGTGTCCCTCTCCCCTTCAAAAGTACCGAAACATGCTTTGAAGACACTGAAGAACAACATCAAGACTCCAACTATATAATAATAAATAGTTAGTATAATCGTTTGAGCTAAGAGATGAATCCAGGTTTTCTGCAGCAAATCTTGGCCATCCCTGGGTTCATTACATACAACGACTGCTGGATCTGCATGTTATTATCAACAAAGTCAAATGTGGCATAGAGGATCTGTTATTATAGCCATGGACATCCAGAGAATAAGGCAATAATGCCTGCCAGCGATGGTCACGACCTGAGCAACTGCTAGTCCATAACTGGATGGCTACTCCTCTGAGTCGAAACCATTCATGCCATACCCCTTTGTAACAACGAAAGATTTGCTTATAGACAACATGGAGTGCTGTGGCCACCCAAGTTACCGCAGAAGTTGCAGACCCCCTAAGCTAACCGCAACAACTTCCTCAGTCCTCAGCAGCAGCTGCATGTTTTTGCTGCAGAGAAGTGATGAGTTGATTTCCTCAGAAGCTTACTCATGTTAACATTCAACAAAACATGGCGCGTGCTGGTGGTGCATGCATCTACATATATGAATACATAGGCACGTGCGTCAACCTCGGTAATGAATGTGATCAAGAAAAACACCTGCTGGGGTTGGCTAGCCATCTAATTAAGAAAGAAGCAATTAGGCAAAACTATATAATAAATTATGTTATATATGTTCTATATATATATATATACACACAAATAAATTAAATGTTATATATATATATACACAAATAAATTAAATGTTATATATATATATATATAGAGACACACACAAATAAATTAAATGAATATATACAAACAAAGTTATATATATATATATTGAATTGATAAAATAGGTTAGAAGACCCTTTACCTATTACAATAATGTGGACCTATATTGTTATGCGTTCATTATTTTAATATGTAAAGGGTTTTTATAAAAGCAAATTTGGTAGATAAATTTGGTAGATACTTGGTAGATTTCTGGTTTTATTATTTGACGAGCCAATCCGATTATATTTTGTCTCATAGACTAATCTGGCAGGAGGGATTCTATGCTGGGAGAGATTTGGTGAAGACACGCTGCTACCTGACACATCTTCGAAATGCGGTGGTGCTTGCAGGGGAGAGAACCGAAAGGATGACAGGTGTTATGTCAAAGTGAGAGGAAGGTGGCTGTTCTGCCCCCAGCTTGTGGTGACATTCGGTGGGTGGACCCCGTATACTAACCCAGACAGCAGCTTGAACAACCGCAAGCAGAAGCCTGCCAGACTGGTTCACTATATTCCGCATGGCGGCCTAGCAATGTGACCAAGTCATTTGAATTGTGAATAGCAAACATCAAATGCATCTAGTGGCAGCACATGAATAGAGTCCAGTGGTAGTGGTATTCAGCCCAAGCACACATGTTGTGAGCCGGCCCATGCACACATATTGTGAGCCGGCCCATGCAGACATATTGTGAGCCGGCCCATGCAGACATATTGTGCGCCGGCCCATGCAGACATATTGTGAGCCGGCCCATGCAGACATATTGTGGCCCAGCCCATGCGGACATATTGTGAGCCGGCCCATGCAGACATATTAGCCGGCCCATGCAGACATATTGTGAGCCGGCCCATGCAGACATATTGTGAGCCTGCCCATGCAGACATATTGTGAGCCGGCCCATGCAGACATATTGTGAGCCGGCCCATGCAGACATATTGTGAGCCGGCCCATGCAGACATATTGTGAGCCGGCCCATGCAGACATATTGTGAGCCGGCCCATGCAGACATATTGTGAGCCGGCCCATGCAGACATATTGTGAGCCGGCCCATGCAGACATGTTGTGAGCCGGCCCATGCAGACATGTTGTGAGCCGGCCCATGCAGACATATTGTGAGCCGGCCCATGCAGACATATTGTGAGCCGGCCCATGCAGACATATGTGAGCCGGCCCATGCAGACATATTGTGAGCCGGCCCATGCAGACATATTGTGAGCCGGCCCATGCACACATATTGTGAGCCGGCCCATGCAGACATATTGTGAGCCGGCCCATGCAGACATATTGTGAGCCGGCCCATGCAGACATATTGTGAGCCGGCCCATGCAGACATATTGTGAGCCTGCCCATGCACACATATTGTGAGCCAGCCTCAAGATAGGAGCAAAGCTAACTTTAATAACAAACAGAAAAGGCTCTTTTCTTTGTTTAAAATTAGCATGTTATATTGTTATGCATGTTATATTGTTATTAGTAGGTAGCTATATATATATATACACAACACACACAACAAATATGCTTAAAAACAACAACAACAACAACAACAACAAACTATGTTGGATGGACTTGTAGAAAAAGGAAATAAACTAGAACCAGATAGATGACTACCCTTTACCATTTATGTATACACACAGACTTTGATTTTTTTTTTAATACTGGTGCATAAGGTCATCAATGGTGGTGGTCAACATTTGGTTTCCCTGCCATAAGCGGTGTGGTCAACGTTCAGTACAACACATGCCTTCCCTGCAGTCAATTAAAAAAATTTAATTTGTTAACCGCCATAAACATCTATCGAGGTGCAGACTCATCTAGAGGTGCTGACTCGTCTAGAAGTGCAGACGGATATCATTCACAATTTGTTTTAATTGCACTAAACTTCATTTGTCTTACCTGCACATGCCCAGTAGATTTCTCTCTCTTGTGCCGGAGGAGGCAAGCGAGCCAAATGAAGCTGATATCACAACTGCCGACATTAACGGTCTCTTCCTGGCCTGCACTGGTGTTTCTGGAAGCTCTTCGGAGGAGGAGGAGGAGGAAGAGGAGGAAAGCTGCAAGGGCAACTTGTGCTTATTAGGAATCACTTCTCTCTTGACAAAGGAAGCATTTCTGGATGGATTTCTTTGCTGCAAGTTCTGTTGCAGACCTAGTGTGATGTCATAGCCTTTGCTGGTTTACCTCATGCAGCTGATCATTATATATAATTATACCAGGTGTAGCGTATTGAGTTTATTCTCAACAATAAATTATTAAAACACCTGCTATAAAAGCAACAAATAAAGTCAGTGGCCAGTTGGTTAATTATTGTTTTTGTTGACAGTCTTTGATGGTACTTTTTGTTTCTGTTGTTGCTTTGCAGAACCTTTCAACATTGTGGCAGCCAACCAGCTGCGGAGATCAACCACTCCTTTGAAGACTTTTACCTACTATTGCTGTGCACTACACACGTCTGGCACGTTCCACACTTGCTGTGGCTTTGTTATTGCAGGCTGCCATGGATATCTACCAGCTGCAGCCTCCTTCAGGACTTGTCAACAGCTGCACAGCAGAACTCCAGCATTAACCAAACAGCAGATGTTATTCGATGGCATGTTTATTGCTAGAGTACACACACTCATATTGCGGTCTTGCTTTTTCTTCACCATTAAATGAACTACGTATTCCACCCTATTCCACCCCATTCATAGCGCACATAGCTCACATGAGTCATGTTTGGATGAGATACTTTAACACCTATTTCTGATTATAAACGCTCGTGATCTAACTTGAGTGCATCATTGACGATGATCCTTACCACCTACCCTCTGCTCATATTTGAGAAACAAGATTAGTCGTTGCAGTGCATTGAAACAGTTGCAGTTCTATTGTGCTCAACTCATGATTGGACCCTGTTGTATGCAATAGGGCCAGAATGGAGATAGGTAGGAAAGAAAAGAGAGAGGCACAGATTTAAGTCTAGAAGAACCTTGAAACAAAAGTCCCTCCCCACTGGGTTGTTGGGTCTGCCGGTTAACTACTTTAGTGAAGGGCACACTGGGAGTCTTTTTAGAGCTAATATCGGCTGAAAAGCAGACATGAACCTAGTTGTTTTGTGGTGCTGGTGGAGGGGGAAGGGGGGGGGGGGGGGGGTATTGCAGTCGACTTCTCTTTTTTTAATTTTAATGTGTCAAACTAATGTAGGGAGTACTAGTTATTCTCTGACGGATATATTCATACATTCTGCCAAAAAATGAGAGTTTTGAAGCCTAACGATAGCCACCTTATCCACTGGCTTAGCAAGACAAGTCAGCTACAACCATCTGTGATCACGACCTTTCTGTTGCAGACAGATTCCATGCTTGCTAGGCCACATGCAACACTCTCAGAGCTAGCAACTATCTACTGGGTAACAGGCAGTTGCTAGGAAACATTAAAAGTGAAAGTGCCACTGGCACCACATCGGGTTGGATGAAAGGACCAGCTCCCATGTTGATAAGAATCAAGTGCATGACAGAGCCAGTACCATCTGGAGGATCGATCCTGCATAACACTTTCCTAGATCATCTCATTTCTAGGATACTTTGGGATCATCGCAGGAAGTTCCTAGTGAGGGTAACTGACGATACTTCAGGGACTGCAGAATCAGCGCCAGAGCTGCGGGTGTTCTAGGGCTGGGGATGCCCCATGATGTCCTACTACCCTGGATGTGTCCAACCTCACCCCAGGATAGCCAACCGTCACCCTGTGATGTCCAACCGTCACCCACCGTCACCCTGTGATGTCCAACCGTCACCCAGTGATGTCCAACCGTCACACTGGGATGTCTCGGGAAAGGCTGTGGCTGCACTAGATCTCTCTTCAAATGGAAGTGCAAAACTCACACCACCTTATAAGAACGGGGTCAATGACTTACAACTTGCATGAATGCTCGATTTTGCTTCCAACAACATTCGCTCCAGACCTGATTAACCGGACGGTCATGACATCATGTCCCTGAGGCTCTTGGGCACGGGTCATCCTGACACATTAAAACAGAGTGGTGGGTATGGTTTGGGGTGTATCCTGGAGGCAGATTGTACATTTCCTCATTTGGAACTAGATACACCAGGGCTGAGCGAACCCAGGCTTTGCCAAGGCACTGAATTATCAACACACAGAGCCATGCGTGCAGATGTCTCAGTCCTTAACAAAGGCGTCGTTCATTGACAAACTCCTTCCAATTTGTGAGCTTGTTGGTTTTTCTTGAGCCATTCCCTGACATCGATGTTCTATGCTGCGGAGAATTAGCCCTTTTGCGTATTGAAGGAGTACAAGAAGAACCCGCAAGCGGCTAGACAGGTCAGCATTGCTAAGCAGTTCCTTTTTAACTTCACTCATAACAAGGACCAACAACTTCCTGAAGATGCAGTCATTTTGGCTCTTAGCTCTTAGTAAGTGCTGATCTTACAGAGGTCTGCACTCAAAAGGGTGAGATCAACAGCCAGCCACGCAGTCCAAGGTTTGAAATTCAGAAGCCTAGGAAATGCACTGGAGCCACAGAGATGCAACCTCAGCTAATGAGATGTGAGGAGAGAGAGAACCAATCATGCCCTCAGCTAATGAGATGTGAGGAGAGAGAGAACCAATCATGCCAAGTGGAGCTGGGCTTTGCCACTTGATGACTCACTACTTGTACTGTCTCAGCCCAAACAAAAACATGGCAGGTTGCCAAGTGCTGACAATAATAAGAATGGACAGGCTGGAAGTCGTCTTTTCAAACCAATGCCCTCCTCCGCTCCACAGTGTTTCTGCTGCCATTATTAAAAATGTCACCTCAAGATTTTAAGCAGTGTGTAGGAGGCAAAAGTGGCTGAGGAATGTTGGCCAGTTGCTTCTCCACTCAATAAAGTTATTTATTCATTTATCGATTAATTATTTTCTTATTATTATTTAATGCAATGTCATGGCATCCACAACGACCTGCAAAAACTTGATTTCATCTTTTTGTTTATCCATTGTTCCTCATTCGATATCTTCACCTGTCTTTACCACTGACTATGACCTTCTTTCCACTTGTTTCTCAACATAACAGGAAGTCCATGAAGTAGGTTGACAATAGCTCCATGGGGGACACACACTGGACCAATACAACACTGGGTTGAGGCAGGGTGAAGTAGGTTTACAATAGCTCTATGGGGACACAGCCCAGATGAACACCACACTGGGTTAAGGCAGGTTGAAGTAGGTTGACAACAGCTCTATGGGGAAACAGCCCAGATGAACACCACACTGGGTTAAGGCAGGTTGAAGTAGGTTGACAACAGCTCTATGGGGACACAGCCCAGATGAACACCACACTGAGTTAAGGCAGGTTGAAGTAGCTTGACAACAGTTCTATGACGACTCATATTGGAGCAGCACCACACTGGGTTGAGGCAGGTTGAAGTAGGTTGACAAGGGACACATACTGGACCAACATCACACTGGTTGAGGCAGGTTGAAGTAGGTCGACAACTCTATGGGGACACACACTGGACCAACATCACAATAATTGAGGCAGGTTGAAGTAGGTTGACCACTCTACGGGAACACACACTGGACCAATACTACACAACTTGTTCACTTTATCTTAGATCATATATACATAGGTATATGTCATACATTTGCATTTGTACAAACTCCCAATTAAACTACACCTATCGGAACAAAGCCATACAACAAGGATATCACCCACACATAGCTCTCTACTAGCAGAACAACAAGAATGAAGCAATTGTAGATGCATGATCTAACTGGGAAGAGAAGTCAAGAGCCATCTGCCTACACATGTCTGGAGAAGTTGTAAGACCTTTATGGTAGCGTCAAGTTCTATTGCTGTGTGTGAGGACTCCTTGGAGTGGTGAACCGACGTTGTTCTCAATTAAATGGACTTGCAAAAAGGGAGAAGGCATTTACTACAAGCTCCACTTATATTTGCACATTTCTATTTTTACTCGTAGGAAAATAGCTCTCTATCTGTATGAGCTTCTGCTGGGATCCCGAGAGACATGGCAACCCTCCACATTCCTCTTGTCACTTCAATGTGTTGTTAAACTTGGTATGGCATGTCCCAGGGCTAGGCTTGTGGCAGACTTTGGAATGGTCTAGACAACATAATATAAATTGTCTGGGGAGTGTTTGCCACTTTTATAAATTAATTTAAAAAATCTATTTTACACCTTATCCAAGCCTAAGCGCCTCAGCAATTTACAGTCTTTACACCATGCTAACACCAATCATGAAGCCTTCCGTGATGCTTGCCACATGAAGTTTTGGACTTGGTCAGTAGCTCACCTTGGGTTTGAGTAATATTTATATATGCACACTCTTGCAGCAAACTGCCCATGCCTTTGAACCTTTACACTGAAGAGAGAGTGTCTCCAAGCAAAGACGTGCATTATTTGTGTTGGGAGGAATGTGACGATAATTTGTAACAGATTTTGAGACGATTTAATCAGGTGGTTAATTAAGTGCAAAGACATGTCATCTGGGTCCACACTCAGTCCAACAGACACTATCTGTTGTATTTGGGTTGTTGAATGACCAAGAATATCGGGAACCTAAAAGTTCTTCTAGGAATGCACTTTCGATCTTGTTGCCATTATTATAACTGAAGGAGAGAACAACTGAAGGAGAGAACAACAAAATAAATTTATTAGGATAAGAACAAAGAAATATCAAAATAAGCCTTTGCATTAGAAACGACTGCAAGTTTGTAAACTCGTGCCCAACCATGCTTTAGAGATGCTGAAAAGCTTGTCAACCTGAGAAAGCAGGTGAGAGAGCATTACGGAAAGGATTTCATCCAGAGCAAAGTCAAGCCTCATTTGCACGGAGCTGCAAAGAGTGAGGAGGTAAGGGCGTCATTTATAACATGCACCACTTCCCCGTGCACCACGTCTCCTGCGCAAGTCAATACCCTCCCCCACATATGTGACTTCTTGAACCTCACTACAACCACTGCCCATTGTTACTACCCACAAGGGTGACAAGGGTGGTAAACTGCAGTAAAAGTTTGTGTTTTTGCATTAATTGATTTTCTAGAAAGTTCGTCATGTGGCAAAGGTTTTTTGCCCCACAGTTCAGAATTGTTCGGCTCTATAGTGGTAAATGACATTCCAAGGGAATTATACCTGCTATCTCGGCAGAGATAAGAAATTTAATTAGAAATTTGATGAGAAATTTGAAAACTTGAGGAAGATTGTTTTTGTGAAAACATTTCCATTATTCATGGTACTACAGCAATCACAGATAGAATAGCACTGTAGGAGTATATATTCTTAACCATTAATGCAGTAAATAACCGACTTCAGTCTCACAAATGCAACTGGTAGTCTCTTCCCTAATACAAGACTTCCCTAACCAAGCTCCAATATTAACAGAATATCCCTTTGTTTTGAGCAACTCATTAGCACCAGCAAATAACATTACTAATTTATTTACAACTCTGTTATTTTAAGTACAGACAATAGCATATGCCAGACCCAGTGGGAAGCAAAACCATCCCATGAGTCCTGCAACAAGTGTTTGCTGGAGCTAATTCTTTGAGGCTGAGAAGACTGCAACCAACATCTATTGTTGATGTTGGCAACTCTTAAAGGCATAATTATTGTTTGGAGATGTTCTGCATCTGATTAGATACTGAGGTCCTGGCCACAGACACAAATTTTATGCAGAAGGCTAACCAGACCTTTCCTTCCCAAGGGAAGCAGTTCTGAGGTCCAATAATGATGATGAAAATGTAATTTCTACTAAGTTCACGTTTATCATCCGTCAGGTGTAAAATTTAAAAAAATTAAAAAGTGTAGGAATACAACAACTTAGCACATTCATAAATCAGTGCGGTTGTTAGTGACTGTGGTCAGACTTGAACTCACCTTTTCTCCTTCTTCTCCAACTATAAGTGGCTCCCCATCAGAGCCCATGAACTGCACCTCTCCACCATTCCCCGCCTGGAACATCAAGTTTCCAGGACTTGAGATGCGAAGGTTTCCATTCTCCGTTGATATGAGAGGACTGTACAAATAATAATAACAATAACAAAAAGAAAGCCTAGATAAAGCTCCTAGCTAGCTAGCTAGATAGGTAGGTTGCTACTCTTCTCCCGACAGCAAACTTCATTCTAGCTCTCCAGAGAGATATAGAATGGCAGGGAGACTTACCCTTGCTGCTGCTGTCCCCAAACACACGCTGCAAGCAGAAAAATAACAAGGAAAACCACTTGGTTCATTCTTGCTCAATTCAGCCACAATCTGCAGTTCTGCACTGCAGCGTAGATCAACGATTATAATGCAGGAATTGGCCTGGGCGCCTAACCGTGGTTTAATTAAGCAAAATAGGGCGTGGTTTTCTGCCAGTGAACGTCAAACATGGCCAGCAGACAGCAACCGGTCGGGGAGGAGAGTAGCAGTAGCGACTCATCTGAAGAAAGCAGCAGCGAGGAAGAGCAGCAACTTCTGCAGCATGTACGGTATTTACTTAATATATATATATATATTAAAGTACTTGGTGTGCATTATTTGGACTGTTTTACCAATGCTCTCAGAGTGACAAGCAAGAGCAATCTTCCTCAAGTGGAAGTGAAGGTAGGCACTGTGTCATAGCTGTTGTGTGGAGAGATCATGTACTACTTTTAATTAGATCTTGGTGTAAGTCTGTCAATATGGCACAACAAACACAAACGGTAGTTCGCCCATTATCCCTGTGTGACATCTTAATAATAATAATAATAATAATAATAGACGAAAGTGGAAGTGGCACAGGGCAAGATGGAGAGGTCAGAGGTCATGAAGCTGATCTTGTTTCTGAGGATGATGACAACTCGGGTAACCATGCAACCAATAGGATGGCATCAACAAACTCACAAGATTTATTTGGAGGAGAGTCATCGTAAGTAAGCATGGGAAATTATATTACACGGTTATTTATTATTTACTTTATCATTAATGATCAATTTTTGCAGCTGTTCCGTTACAATACTAGCCCTTGTATGCTCCAGTATGCTCCATGTTATAAATTGCAATTTTTCAGCCTGGAATTAAATATAATTTAGTTTGTAATAAGTGCAGATAGCTATAATATTGCTTTACTGAATGCCTGGCATTCATGACAGCCAAGATGGTCACACAGAGTGATTACCAATAAGAGCCTCTCTCCATTGGACCTTATTTTCTCTGGTCCTCCTTCCCTGCTCTCTTCACCATACCACTTTCCTTGCTTCCCCCCTTCCTCTCGCGTCTGACATCTTCTCCCTCGCTCTGCACCCTATTCTCTCCCCATCCTCCTCCTCTCTACCTCCTCACATCTCTCCTCTTCACCTCCTTTCTTCTCCACCTCCTCTCCACCTCTCCTCTCCACCTCTCCTCTCCATCTCTTCTCTCCACCTCCTTTCCACCTCTCCTCCTCTCCACCTCTCCTCTTCTCCACCTTCTCTCCACCTCCTCTCCTCTCCATCTCCTATCCACCTCATAATATCCTTTCTCCTCTGCACCTTATCTCCTCTCTATCTGCTCTCCTCTCCACCTCTTCTCCTCTCCTCTTTTCCACCTCTTCTGCTCTTCACAACTTCTCCTCTCCACAACTTCTCCTCTCCCATTCCTCTTCACCTCCTCTCCTCCTCCTCTCCTCCTCCATCTCCTATCCACCTCCTCTCACCTCTTTATTTCCACTCCTACGTAGTGTACAGCATTTCAAGTTTCACTTTTGGTCTTCGTCTTCTCTTTCCATTTCCTCTCGTTTGTCCTAATCATTGCTTGAGCAGGGCAGGTCATTATATCTACACATTAGATATGAGTTAGCCTTTAAAGAGAACTGCTACAGCCAATACATAAAATTATAGTCTGGTCATTTCTAAAATGTTTGGGTTTCCATGGTAACCATTGTATCTTAGCCAGTGATAAGAGGCACTACAGTCTGATTAGCGTCAGTTGTCAATACCACCAACTAAATTATAGCCCAGTTACCAAGCGTTACCTATACACATAGACCTACAGCTAGGACTTCTTTTGGTGAAAGAATCTATTAGAGGCCATTATGCTCCATGTTTTCCTAGTTGAGTTCAGCTATTGCCGCCCTTGCAAGAAGTCCTCGAACTCGACAAGCGCACCTGTTAACCGATTGAACTTGACTTCATATGTGGTGTGCTGTAACAGTATTATTATCGAACTCGACAAGCGCACCTGTTAACCGATTGAACTTGACTTCATATGTGGTGTGCTGTAACAGTATTATTATTTTTTGTTATAACTTTTTTTCTTCCAATAAACTTCTCAAACTGTTTATATCGTATACAAACACAACAAGCTAAAGTTTTGGTATGAGACTCATCTCCATTGAGGTAAGCAAACAAAAAGCTACATAGTGGTACGTCTACGTCGATATATCTACAATAAAACTTACAGCAAGGAAGATCCGTCCTGGAGTGCCTTCTTGCTCAAGAGCCAAGGAGTTCAGAGCGGTTCTGGTAAGCATAGGTGCTTGAGAAGCTTTCCACTGAAGAAGAAGTTCTAGAAACAGTAGAAAAGGTCAGGAAGAGACCGGTCACGAAGGCAGTTGCAATCATCAGCTATTTAGAAATCTTCTTTAATTTTGCTTGCTCACCCTGTCCAACCAGTTTGATGTCTATTTTAAATCATAGAGCAGTCTATTGGGCATGTGCATACCAAGAAAGGCTGCGGAATTCAAATTTATTCCCCCCCAGTGATGTTGAGTTTGCGCTATATGGCACTTATGGCATTTAATCAGTCAAGAGGACTGCATCCGCACATACAAAATGCTGCTCATTTTTGAGGTCCCTCCACTTTAGGTCTAGTAACTTGCCTATAGTTATACCCATGAAACATATTTTAGTATCAAAGGAGAGCACACAGAGAGACCTATCTTTTGAGCTATAGATCAAGTCCATACCATGAAGTTTGCAGAATCTACGGCGCTCTAAAGTTGTAACCACAAGAAATTAAAAATGCAACTGTCCCCCCTTAGTCGGCATGGTTCACATAGCAGTGCACGATAGTTTGAGAAGTGCTTGAACGTTGACTGTTCTCAGCCGTAAGCATACGCGTTTCTATTCCGTACTCCCATGTAACGTACCTTATAGAGGAATGTTTTATGATGCCGTAAGCACATGTGTTTCTATTAACGTACCTTATAGAGGAATGTTTTGTGATGCCGTAAGTACATGTTTTCTATTAACATACCTTAGAGAAATGTTTTGTGATGCCGTAAGCACACGTGTTTCTATTAATGCACCTTATAGAGGAATGTTTTGTGATGCCGTAAGCACACGTGTTTCTATTAATGCACCTTATAGAGGAATGTTTTGTGATGCCGTAAGCACATGTGTTTCTATTAATGTACCTTGTAGAGGAACTCTTTGTAATGCCATAAACACAAGTGTTTCTATTAACGTACCTTAGAGGAATGTTTTGTGATGCCGTAAGTACACGTTTTCTATTAATGTACCTTATAGATGAATGCTTTGTGACGCCGTAAACAAGTGTTTCTATTAATGTACCTTATAGAGGAATGTTTTGTGATGCCGTAAGCACACATGTTTCTATTAACATACCTTATAGAGGAATGTTTTGTGATGCCGTAAGCACACAGGTTTCTATTAATGCACCTTATAGAGGAATGTTTATAGAGGAATGTTTTGTGATGCCGTAAGCACACATGTTCTATTAACGTACCTTATAGAGGAATGCTTTGTGATGCCGTAAACACAAGTGTTTCTATTAACATGTATAGAAGAATGTTTTGTGATTGGTGAAATATCGCTGATGGTGACTAACTAACAAGATGAAATTTGCATAGGAAATATTCGTGGATTTGCACACCTTAAAATTTAATTAAATGGTGACTTCCTCTACGATCAACTTAAAATGTCTTCCTCGATGTTTCGGCAAGCCTTCATCGGGAATATTTTTTCTCAACGTTTTGGCTAGACGTTCCAGCCTTCATCTGGAGCGTTATTCCTGATGAAGGCTCAAAACATGAAGAAAAAAACCACATTACAGGGTTTCATTTAGAAAATTGTCCAAGGGGGGGGCAACTGGAGGAATCTGGATATTAAGGGGGGGGGGGGGGGGAGGGCATGATGGTTAAAGATGTGACAAAGTTTCTAATGAATTTTAATAATACAATTTCCAAGGTGGAGGCATAAACGAAACCCTGCATGATAATTGAGAAAATGTACAGTATTCTACAATGTCAATGGAGAGCTAAAAATTATTTTGATGGTTGCATGTGGAGGGTGCTGGTTGTTCCATTAATTGGGAAGTGAAGCAAGCCCTCGGTGGTGAGTTCGATGGGAAACCATTGCCGAGTATGGTGTGTTCCTCTTGCAAGTTTCTTTAATAATGCGGGCTTACGTAAACCGGGAATGGTCGTCGTAGTGAACAGAAAGACCAAGAAAATGGCAGCAGATTCGATGCTAGAGGAAAGAAAACTGGCTGCACAGGGAACGTACTGCATGGTTAATAATATCTGGCAGGAGAGGATGCTGGAATTTTATTCCGACATGGCTACCCAATGCATGAACATGCTGTACATACATGTAGCTATGGAGGTGGGGATACGCCACTTTTTGTCATGGTGCAGAAATCATTAGCAATCTTGGTAAGCTAGCTCAACACATGCACTGTCACTCTCTATGGACAGAGAGAACTGGCCAACATGGTTGGCATTGTATATAAGGATTACTGATGCACATAGTCAATGGAGGATACCACAGGCACATTTCTGTTCCCAAGTTTCAATATTTGCTATCCCATCATAATGTTGTGCCTCCCCTGGGGGGGGGGGGGGGGGGGGGGGAGGTTATGAAGTTGTTAAATGTTGTACTAATTCAGAATCTGTAAAGAACACACAAATAAAACATTTCTTGGCTACTTGAAGGTTTCTCTTCCAATCATTTTTGCATTGGAAACAAGAAGCTGATTGAAAGAGAAACCTTAAAGTATTTGACGTCAGCTGAAAGTAATCACGGAACTCTTATCCACACAGCAATCCCAGCAGTGCAAACAACACCATGACAACACCAATAAACACGCAGCTCAGTGCTGTACTAGGCCTTCAGCTATGCCAGGGCTAGGACAATGGCTTGCTCTACTAGTCCCTCAGCTATGCCAAGACTAGGTCAATGGCTTGCTCTACTAGTCCCTCAGCTATGCCAAGACTAGGTCAATGGCTTGCTCTACTAGTCCCTCAGCTATGCCAAGACTAGGTCAATGGCTTGCTCTACTAGGCCCTCAGCTATGCCAAGACTAGGACAATGGCTTGCTCTACTAGTCCCTCAGCTATGCCAAGACTAGGTCAATGGCTTGCTCTACTAGTCCCTCAGCTATGCCAAGACTAGGTCAATGGCTTGCTCTACTAAGCCCTCAGCTATGTCAAGACTAGGTCAATGGCTTGCTCTACTAGGCCCTCAGCTATGCCAAGACTAGGTCAATGGCTTGCTCTACTAGGCCCTCAGCTATGCCAAGACTAGGTCAATGGCTTGCTCTACTAGTCCCTCAGCTATGCCAAGACTAGGTCAATGGCTTGCTCTACTAGTCCCTCGGCTATGCCAAGACTAGGTCAATGGCTTGCTCTACTAGTCCCTCAGCTATGCCAAGACTAGGTCAATGGCTTGCTCTACTAGTCCCTCAGCTATGCCAAGACTAGGTCAATGGCTTGCTCTACTAGGCCCTCAGCTATGCCAAGACTAGGTCAATGGCTTGCTCTACTAGGCCTTCAGCTATGCCAAGACTAGGTCAATGGCTTGCTCTACTAGTCCCTCAGCTATGCCAAGACTAGGTCAATGGCTTGCTCTACTAGGCCCTCAGCTATGCCAAGACTAGGTCAATGGCTTGCTCTTCTAGTCCCTCAGCTATGCCAAGACTAGGTCAATGGCTTGCTCTACTAGTCCCTCAGCTATGCCAAGACTAGGTCAATGGCTTGCTCTACTAGTCCCTCAGCTATGCCAAGACTAGGTCAATGGCTTGCTCTACTAGTCCCTCTGCTATGCCAAGACTAGGTCAATGGCTTGCTCTACTAGGCCATCAGCTATGCCAAGACTAGGTCAATGGCTTGCTCTACTAGGCCCTCAGCTATGCCAAGACTAGGTCAATGGCTTGCTCTACTAGTCCCTCAGCTATACCAAGACTAGGTCAATGGCTTGCTCTACTAGTTCCTCAGCTATGCCAAGACTAGGTCCAAGACTAGGTCAATGGCTTGCTCTACTAGGCCCTCAGCTATGCCAGGGCTAGGACAATGGCTTGCTCTACTAGTCCCTCAGCTATGCCAAGACTAGGTCAATGGCTTGCTCTACTAGTCCCTCAGCTATGCCAAGACTAGGACAATGGCTTGCTCTACTAGTCCCTCAGCTATGCCAAGACTAGGTCAATGGCTTGCTCTACTAGTCCCTCAGCTATGCCAAGACTAGGTCAATGGCTTGCTCTACTAGGCCCTCAGCTATGCCAAGACTAGGTCAATGGCTTGCTCTACTAGTCCCTCAGCTATGCCAAGACTAGGTCAATGGCTTGCTCTACTAGTCCCTCAGCTATGCCAAGACTAGGTCAATGGCTTGCTCTACTAGGCCCTCAGCTATGCCAAGACTAGGTCAATGGCTTGCTCTACTAGGCCCTCAGCTATGCCAAGACTAGGTCAATGGCTTGCTCTACTAGTCCCTCAGCTATGCCAAGACTAGGTCAATGGCTTGCTCTACTAGTCCCTCAGCTATGCCAAGACTAGGTCAATGGCTTGCTCTACTAGGCCCTCAGCTATGCCAAGACTAGGTCAATGACTTGCTCTACTAGGCCCTCAGCTATGCCAAGACTAGGTCAATGGCTTGCTTTACTAGTCCCTCAGCTATGCCAAGACTAGGTCAATGGCTTGCTCTACTAGTCCCTCAGCTATGCCAAGACTAGGTCAATGGCTTGCTCTACTAGTCCCTCAGCTATGCCAAGACTAGGTCAATGGCTTGCTGTACTAGTCCCTCAGCTATGCCAAGACTAGGTCAATGGCTTGCTCTACTAGTCCCTCAGCTATGCCAGGGCTAGGACAATGGCTTGCTCTACTAGGCCCTCAGCTATGCCAGGGCTAGGACAATGGCTCAAACAATACTAGGATTGATTAATCTAATTCTTGCTCTTGCTTACCACTAATTTTTGTGGTTGCAATAATTGTGCAACAAGTTCAGCATCTACTTTCATAGGAGCTCAATTCTTCTTCCATTGTTGAATCTATGTTGAGTGGCCACCATATACACTCTGTAGCCATATATATAAGGCAGTCTGGGATGCTGTTGTTGGGGATGATTAGCCTGTACTGTGTAGTAGGATATATATATATATATATATATATAAGGCAGTCTGGGATGCTGTTGTTGGAGATCATTAGCCTGTACTGTGTAGTAGGATATATATATATATATATGGCAGTCAGGGTTGGAGATCATTAGCCCGTACTATGTAGTAGGGTATATATATATATATATGGCAGTCAGGGTTGGAGATGATTAGCCTGTACTATGTAGTATATATATAAGGCAGTCTAGAATGCTGTTTTCAGGGATGCACTAGCCTGCAGGTAAAAGTTAATCCATATGATCGTTCGTAGTGGATTTTGTGGCAAGATCTCTGATCTCAGTTAGGAAGACTTCAAATATTTTTGTTGGACATAGTGGATCCTACCTTGTCTGCCCAGGGGCATTTGGGGAGGGGGGGGGGGGGGTTCCTGACTTGTTTGTTGTCTAGATGGCCGCTGCTCGGAACCCACATCCTCTCTCTCCTGGTATGCCGGCTTGGACTCAGCCTCTTAAAGTGGCACCGAGTGTGACTTGCTCTCAGCCTCTACTCCTGCTAGTCTGCACTGTCAGCCTCTACTCCTGCTAGTCTGTCAGCCTCTACTCCTGCTAGTCTGCCAGCCTCTACTCCTGCTAGTCTGCACTGTCAGCCTCTACTCCTGCTAGTCTGCACTGCCAGCCTCTACTCCTGCTAGTCTGCACTGCACAGCCTCTACTCCTGCTAGTCTGCACTGTCAGCCTCTACTCCTGCTAGTCTGTCAGCCTCTACTCCTGCTAGTCTGCCAGCCTCTACTCCTGCTAGTCTGCACTGTCAGCCTCTACTCCTGCTAGTCTGCACTGCCAGCCTCTACTCCTGCTAGTCTGCACTGCACAGCCTCTACTCCTGCTAGTCTGCACTGTCAGCCTCTACTCCTGCTAGTCTGTCAGCCTCTACTCCTGCTAGTCTGCCAGCCTCTACTCCTGCTAGTCTGCACTGCCAGCCTCTACTCCTGCTAGTCTGCACTGCCAGCCTCTACTCCTGCTAGTCTGCACTGCACAGCCTCTACTCCTGCTAGTCTGCACTGCCAGCCTCTACTCCTGCTAGTCTGCCAGCCTCTACTCCTGCTAGTCTGCACTGTCAGCCTCTACTCCTGCTAGTCTTCACTGCCAGCCTCTACTCCTGCTAGTCTGCACTGCCAGCCTCTACTCCTGCTAGTCTGCCAGCCTCTACTCCTGCTAGTCTGCACTGTCAGCCTCTACTCCTGCTAGTCTGCACTGTCAGCCTCTACTCCTGCTAGTCTGCACTGCCAGCCTCTACTCCAGCTAGTCTGCACTGTCAGCCTCTACTCCTGCTAGTCTGCCAGCCTCTACTCCTGCTAGTCTGCACTGTCAGCCTCTACTCCTGCTAGTCTGCACTGCCAGCCTCTACTCCTGCTAGTCTGCACTGCCAGCCTCTACTCCTGCTAGTCTGCACTGCACAGCCTCTACTCCTGCTAGTCTTCACTGTCAGCCTCTACTCCTGCTAGTCTGCACTGCCAGCCTCTACTCCTGCTAGTCTGCACTGTCAGCCTCTACTCCTGCTAGTCTGCCAGCCTCTACTCCTGCTAGTCTGCACTGGCAGCCTCTACTCCTGCTAGTCTGCACTGTCAGCCTCTACTCCTGCTAGTCTGCACTGTCAGCCTCTACTCCTGCTAGTCTGGCAGCCTCTACTCCTGCTAGTCTTCACTGTCAGCCTCTACTCCTGCTAGTCTGCCAGCCTCTACTCCTGCTAGTCTGCACTGTCAGCCTCTACTCCTGCTAGTCTGCCAGCCTCTACTCCTGCTAGTCTGCACTGCCAGCCTCTACTCCTGCTAGTCTGCCAGCCTCTACTCCTGCTAGTCTGCCAGCCTCTACTCCTGCTAGTCTGCACTGCCAGCCTCTACTCCTGCTAGTCTGCACTGGCAGCCTCTACTCCTGCTAGTCTGCACTGTCAGCCTCTACTCCTGCTAGTCTGCACTGCCAGCCTCTACTCCTGCTAGTCTGCCAGCCTCTACTCCTGCTAGTCTGCACTGCCAGCCTCTACTCCTGCTAGTCTTCACTGTCAGCCTCTACTCCTGCTAGTCTGCACTGCCAGCCTCTACTCCTGCTAGTCTGCACTGCACAGCCTCTACTCCTGCTAGTCTGCACTGCCAGCCTCTACTCCTGCTAGTCTGCACTGTCAGCCTCTACTCCAGCTAGTCTGCACTGCCAGCCTCTACTCCTGCTAGTCTGCACTGTCAGCCTCTACTCCTGCTAGTCTGCACTGTCAGCCTCTACTCCTGCTAGTCTGCACTGCCAGCCTCTACTCCTGCTAGTCTGCCAGCCTCTACTCCTGCTAGTCTGCACTGCACAGCCTCTACTCCTGCTAGTCTGCACTGTCAGCCTCTACTCCTGCTAGTCTGCACTGCCCAGCCTCTACTCCTGCTAGTCTGCCAGCCTCTACTCCTGCTAGTCTGCACTGCCAGCCTCTACTCCTGCTAGTCTGCCAGCCTCTACTCCTGCTAGTCTGCACTGCTAGCCTCTACTCCTGCTAGTCTGCACTGTCAGCCTCTACTCCTGCTAGTCTGCACTGCCAGCCTCTACTCCTGCTAGTCTGCCAGCCTCTACTCCTGCTAGTCTGCACTGTCAGCCTCTACTCCTGCTAGTCTGCACTGTCAGCCTCTACTCCTGCTAGTCTGCACTGTCAGCCTCTACTCCTGCTAGTCTGCCAGCCTCTACTCCTGCTAGTCTGCACTGCCAGCCTCTACTCCTGCTAGTCTGCACTGCCAGCCTCTACTCCTGCTAGTCTGCCAGCCTCTACTCCTGCTAGTCTGCCAGCCTCTACTCCTGCTAGTCTGCCAGCCTCTACTCCTGCTAGTCTGCACTGCCAGCCTCTACTCCTGCTAGTCTGCACTGTCAGCCTCTACTCCTGCTAGTCTGCACTGCCAGCCTCTACTCCTGCTAGTCTGCACTGCCAGCCTCTACTCCTGCTAGTCTGCCAGCCTCTACTCCTGCTAGTCTGCACTGTCAGCCTCTACTCCTGCTAGTCTGCCAGCCTCTACTCCTGCTAGTCTGCCAGCCTCTACTCCTGCTAGTCTGCACTGCACAGCCTCTACTCCTGCTAGTCTGCCAGCCTCTACTCCTGCTAGTCTGCACTGTCAGCCTCTACTCCTGCTAGTCTGCCAGCCTCTACTCCTGCTAGTCTGCACTGTCAGCCTCTACTCCTGCTAGTCTGCCAGCCTCTACTCCTGCTAGTCTGCACTGTCAGCCTCTACTCCTGCTAGTCTGCACTGCCAGCCTCTACTCCTGCTAGTCTGCACTGTCAGCCTCTACTCCTGCTAGTCTGCACTGTCAGCCTCTACTCCTGCTAGTCTGCACTGCCAGCCTCTACTCCTGCTAGTCTGCACTGTACAGCCTCTACTCCTGCTAGTCTGCCAGCCTCTACTCCTGCTAGTCTGCACTGTCAGCCTCTACTCCTGCTAGTCTGCACTGTCAGCCTCTACTCCTGCTAGTCTGCACTGCCAGCCTCTACTCCTGCTAGTCTGCAATGCCAGCCTCTACTCCTGCTAGTCTGCACTGCCAGCCTCTACTCCTGCTAGTCTGCCAGCCTCTACTCCTGCTAGTCTGCACTGCCAGCCTCTACTCCTGCTAGTCTGCACTGCCAGCCTCTACTCCTGCTAGTCTGCACTGTACAGCCTCTACTCCTGCTAGTCTTCACTGTCAGCCTCTACTCCTGCTAGTCTGCCAGCCTCTACTCCTGCTAGTCTGCCAGCCTCTACTCCTGCTAGTCTGCCAGCCTCTACTCCTGCTAGTCTTCACTGTCAGCCTCTACTCCTGCTAGTCTGCCAGCCTCTACTCCTGCTAGTCTGCCAGCCTCTACTCCTGCTAGTCTGCACTGCCAGCCTCTACTCCTGCTAGTCTGCACTGCCAGCCTCTACTCCTGCTAGTCTGCACTGCCAGCCTCTACTCCTGCTAGTCTGCACTGCCAGCCTCTACTCCTGCTAGTCTTCACTGTCAGCCTCTACTCCTGCTAGTCTGCCAGCCTCTACTCCTGCTAGTCTGCCAGCCTCTACTCCTGCTAGTCTGCACTGCCAGCCTCTACTCCTGCTAGTCTGCACTGCCAGCCTCTACTCCTGCTAGTCTGCACTGCCAGCCTCTACTCCTGCTAGTCTTCACTGTCAGCCTCTACTCCTGCTAGTCTGCCAGCCTCTACTCCTGCTAGTCTGCACTGCCAGCCTCTACTCCTGCTAGTCTGCCAGCCTCTACTCCTGCTAGTCTGCACTGTCAGCCTCTACTCCTGCTAGTCTGCCAGCCTCTACTCCTGCTAGTCTGCACTGCACAGCCTCTACTCCTGCTAGTCTGCACTGTCAGCCTCTACTCCTGCTAGTCTGCACTGCACAGCCTCTACTCCTGCTAGTCTGCACTGTCAGCCTCTACTCCTGCTAGTCTGCACTGCCAGCCTCTACTCCTGCTAGTCTGCACTGCACAGCCTCTACTCCTGCTAGTCTGCACTGTCAGCCTCTACTCCTGCTAGTCTGCACTGCCAGCCTCTACTCCTGCTAGTCTGCCAGCCTCTACTCCTGCTAGTCTGCACTGCCAGCCTCTACTCCTGCTAGTCTTCACTGCCAGCCTCTACTCCTGCTAGTCTGCACTGTCAGCCTCTACTCCTGCTAGTCTGCACTGCCAGCCTCTACTCCTGCTAGTCTGCACTGCCAGCCTCTCTCTCTCACTTCCTCCTCAATCCAATCCATGTTTGTCCTCGGACTACTTGCCCTGACTTATGCTAGTTCTATAAACAGAAATATGTTTCTTCTGAGCCCTTTTTAGCTTTCAAGAACCACTTAAATATCTGAGGATGTGTAGCTTTGGACTTAGCAGCAACATATTCCATGTTCTTTATCCTCTTGACCTGCTCTGAGGTTGTGAATTATTTGCTGTTGGATTCCATCTACGTAGTTGGCATGCTAGTTGGTGTGTAGACTGCTAGTCTTGACTTGTAAAGCTGTTTTGGTGGGATCAAAATATAGCTCGATCTCAGAGGTGATAGAAATATTGATCTAGTTGGTGTATAGTCCTACCTGTACTGCCATGTTAGTTAGTGTGTAGTCCTACCTGTACTGCCATGCTAGTTGGTGTGTAGTCCTACCTGTACTGCCATGCTAGTTGGTGTGTAGTCCTACCTGTACTGCCATGCTAGTTGGTGTGTAGTCCTACCTGTACTGCCATGCTAGTTGGTGTGTAGTCCTACCTGTACTGCCATGCTAGTTGGTGTGTAGTCCTACCTGTTCTGCCATGCTAAGTTGGTGTGTAGTCCTACCTGTACTGCCATGCTAGTTGGTGTGTAGTCCTACCTGTACTGCCATGCTAGTTGTTGTATAATCCTACCTGTACTGCCATGCTAGTTGTTGTATAGTCCTACCTGTACTGCTAAGTTAGTGTGTAGTCCTACCTGTACTGCCATGCTAGTTGGTGTGTAGTCCTACCTGTACTGCCATGCTAAGTTGGTGTGCAGTGTACTGCCATGCTAAGTTGGTGTGTAGTCCTACCTGTACTGCCATGCTAGTTGGTGTGCAGTCCTACCTGTACTGCCATGCTAGTTGGTGTATAGTCCTACCCGTACTGCCATGCTAGTTGGTGTGTAGTCCTACCTGTACTGCCATGCTAGTTGCTGTGTAGTCCTACCTGTACTGCCATGCTAGTTGGTGTGTAGTCCTACCTGTACTGCCATGCTAGTTGGTGTATAGTCCTACCTGTACTGCCATGCTAGTTGGTGTGTAGTCCTACCTGTACTGCCATGCTAGTTGGTATGGTGTGTAGTCCTACCTGTACTGCCATGCTAGTTGGTGTGTAGTCCTACCTGTACTGCCATGCTAGTTGTTGTATAATCCTACCTGTACTGCCATGCTAGTTGTTGTATAGTCCTACCTGTACTGCCATGCTAAGTTGGTGTGTAGTCCTACCTGTACTGCCATGCTAAGTTGGTGTATAGTCCTACCTGTACTGCCATGCTAGTTGGTATGTAGTCCTTACCTGTACTGCCATGCTAAGTTGGTGTGTAGTCCTACCTGTACTGCCATGCTAGTTGTTGTATAATCCTACCTGTACTGCCATGCTAGTTCCTACCTGTACTGCCATGCTAAGTTGGTGTGTAGTCCTACCTGTACTGCCATGCTAAGTTGGTGTATAGTCCTACCTGTACTGCCATGCTAGTTGGTATGTAGTCCTACCTGTACTGCCATGCTAGTTGGTGTGTAGTCCTTACCTGTACTGCCATGCTAAGTTGGTGTGCAGTGTACTGCCATGCTAAGTTGGTAAATAATTATGAGGTAAAATTGATTGTGTAAGAACATGATTTATTTAACCTTTAAACGTCTGATATAGTCTACCTGTACTGCCATGCTACATGTAAGTTGGTGTATAGTCCTCCTATACTGCCATGCTAGTTGGTGTGCAGTCCTACCTGTACTGCCATGCTCGTTGGTGTATAGTCCTACCTGTACTGCCATGCTAAGTTGGTGTGCAGTGTACTGCCATGCTAGTTGGTGTGCAGTCCTACCTGTACTGCCATGCTAGTTGGTGTGCAGTGTACTGCCATGCTAAGTTGGTGTATAGTCCTCCTGTACTGCCATGCCATGCTAGTTGGTGTGCAGTCCTACCTGTACTATGCTAAGTTGGTGTGCAGTCCTACCTGTACTGCCATGCTAGTTGTTGTGTAGTCCTACCTGTACTGCCATGCTAGTTGTTGTGTAGTCCTACCTGTACTGCCATGCTAGTTGGTGTGTAGTCCTACCTGTACTGCCACTAAGTTGGTGTGCAGTGTACTGCCATGCTAAGTTGTTGTGTAGTCCTACCTGTATTGCCATGCTAGTTGTTGTGTAGTCCTACCTGTACTGCCATGCTAAGTTGGTGTGCAGTGTACTGCCATGCTAGTTGGTGTGCAGTCCTACCTGTACTGCCATGCTAGTTGGTGTGCAATCCTACCTGTACTGCCATGCTAGTTGGTGTGTAGTCCTACCTGTACTGCCATGCTAGTTGGTGTGTAGTCCTACCTGCACTGCCATGCTAGTTGGTGTGTAGTCCTACCTGTACTGCCATGCTAGTTGGTGTGTAGTCCTACCTGTACTGCCATGCTAAGTTGGTGTATAGTTCTATCTGTAGTAAACCAAAACTTTTGCTTTTTACAATGGCCGAGATAGATAGTAATTTTGACCACCAAAATAGCTTGAAATTTAAGTCTTTCTACTCTAGCATGGCAGTAAGACTACACACAGCATGTCAGTGCAGGTAAGACTACACACCAACTAGCATGGCAGTACAGGTAAGACTACACAACAACTAGCATGACAGTACAGGCAGGACTAATTACTGCCCTATTGTGTAAACATATCTCTCCACCCATCCCCACTGCCAGGATACTACTCTGAAGTAGGAAGGACCTGCTCTCAATGGATATGATAATTATGAGTAATTCAGGACATACCCTTTGGTGTACTAAAAAAACACTCTGGGATTTTTGTCATTC
The DNA here is from genome assembly GCA_028752905.1 of Cladorhizidae sp. MBARI D1340-BT2. Lineage (NCBI taxonomy): Eukaryota > Metazoa > Porifera > Demospongiae > Poecilosclerida > Cladorhizidae > Cladorhizidae sp. MBARI D1340-BT2. The sequence continues at coordinate 8,815,306 of JAQNBH010000006.1, forward strand.
CACAGAACCACTTGATAACCTTCATTTTGACTCTCTTGGCAGAACTCCTTGTGGTGGATAGGAGATAGCCAGACCATATCAGCATTAATATATAGGCAGCAGGATCAAAGATGGTGAATCAACAAGAGTTCAACTATAATTTGTTGTCAGGGCAACCTTCCAGGATGTTATTTGTCTCCATGGCGTGGCAGAAGTGGCACCGTGGTGACTGTGGTGCTGTAGACGCTGAGTCTGTGGGTAGATGACCACAAATCTTTTGCAAAGACACACTACTACCCTCTGGCACTTGGCGTCCACCCTCTGGCACTTGGCGTCCACCCTCTGGCACTTGGCGTCCACCCTCTGGCACTTGGCGTCCACCCTCTGGCACTTGGCGTCCACCCTCTGGTACTTGGCGTCCACCCTCTGGCACTTGGCGTCCACCCTCTGGCACTTGGCGTCTACCCTCTGGTACTTAGAGCCTTTCTTCTGAGGCTATATGTAGACCTTAGTAGCAGTTATGTTTGAGTTTTTAATGAATGACTGTTCTAGTAGCTGTTATAAACGTTGGCAATTGCTATATAGATGGGTTCTTTCAATTTAGTGAAGAAATGACTAGCTGGTTGCTGGAAAATAAAATGACTGCTAGATAAGAACTAGCTCAGCAGCTAACTGAAGAAGTGGGTGTGAGTATGATTGATGCACAAGCTCTGCTACTAGTGTGAGTGGAGTGAATTGCTGTTGATCTTTGGCACTACCTTAGCCATGCCCACTTATTCAGTTGCTAGTTCTTATCTAGCATTCATTTTATTTTCCAGCAACCAGCTAGTCATTTCTTCACTAAAGGGAAAAAAATCCCATCTCTCTAGCTATTGCTGCGTGATGTAACTGGGTTACATTGCTTATCAGGTAGACCCTGGGACTTAAGGTGCTTCAAAACTAGAAAGCCCTTAGCAGTGCCCCAGCTACGCTCGGGTCACCACAGCCCACATCCTTCAAGGCCTCTAAATACCATAGGTCCGGGTCTTGGTGTCTAACTGTTTCTGTCGGGTGATTGAGGGGGGGGGGGGGGGGGGGGTGGAAGTACAAATCTTAGGGGCGCAGATGTGTAGGCATTTGCCTGTCATTGAAGTTGTTTCCTAGAAGGAAGAACAACCACCACCAGATTTATGGTGGATGTCTCCTTCTGAAAACTATGGTTGCCATAGATGCTTTGAATGGTCCGGTCATCTTTGTGAGAATCTCCACACGTGTCGTTGGTCAGCTATGTAGGTTTGTGTGAAGCTCCAGGTGGGGGTGACCTACAACACCAAGTACTCATCCTGCAGCTCCAGGTGGGTGTGACCTACAACACCAAGTACTCATCCTGCAGCTCCAGGTGAGGGTGACCTACAACACTAAGTACTCATCTTGCAGCTTCAGGTGAGGGTGACCTACAACACCAAGTACTCGTCCTGCAGCTCCAGGTGGAGGTGACCTACAACACCAAGTACTCATCCTGCAGCTCCAGGTGGGGGTGACCTACAACACCAAGTACTCATCCTGCAGCTCCAGGTGGGGGTGACCTACAACACCAAGTACTCGTCCTGCAGCTCCAGGTGGAGGTGACCTACAACACCAAGTACTCATCCTGCAGCTCCAGGTGGGGGTGACCTACAACACCAAGTATTCGTCCTGCAGCTCCAGGTGGAGGTGACCTACAACACCAAGTACTCATCTTGCAGCTCCAGGTGGGGATGACCTACAACACCAAGTACTCATGCTGCATCTCCAGGTGGGGGTGACCTACAACACCAAGTACTCATGCTGCAGCTCCAGGTGGAGGTGACCTACAACACCAAGTACTCATCCTGCAGCTCTGTCCTGTTATCTGTCCTGGTTTGTGTTGGTGGTCGTTTGTGGCATGTGACGTTGACATCCTCTAATTAAAAAAGATTTTTCTTGGCTATTTGGAGCTAGCCTGCTACAGATTCCTCCTCCCCTCCCCCTCCCCCCCTAAAAGAATTTGAAATCCCAAGGTAAACTTGGTTTGTGGTGACTCCCACCAATCTGAGGTAGCCATCGGTCATCTTGTCATGAGGTCTCGTTCAATAAAGAGATGAAAGTGGTGCACCAGTGACTCACTGATGTGTGTGGATGTAGATGAGTCTAGAGTGACTGCACCAGTGACTCACTGATGTGTGTGCATGTAGATGAGTCTAGAGTGACTGCACCAGTGACTCACTGATGTGTGTGCATGTAGATGAGTCTAGAGTGACTGCACCAGTGACTCACTGATGTGTGTGCATGTAGATGAGTCTAGAGTGACTGCACCAGTGACTCACTGATGTGTGTGCATGTAGATGAGTCTAGAGTGACTGCACCAGTGACTCACTGATGTGTGTGCATGTAGATGAGTCTAGAGTGACTGCACCAGTGACTCACTGATGTGTGCGCATGTAGATGAGTCTAGAGTGACTGCACCAGTGACTCACTGATGTGTGTGCATGTAGATGAGTCTAGAGTGACTGCACCAGTGACTCACTGATGTGTGTGGGTGTAGATGAGTCTAGAGTGACTGCACCAGTGACTCACTGATGTGTGTGCATGTAGATGAGTCTAGAGTGACTGCACCAGTGACTCACTGATGTGTGCGCATGTAGATGAGTCTAGAGTGACTGCACCAGTGACTCACTGATGTGTGTGCATGTAGATGAGTCTAGAGTGACTGCACCAGTGACTCACTGATGTGTGTGCATGTAGATGAGTCTAGAGTGACTGCACCAGTGACTCACTGATGTGTGCGCATGTAGATGAGTCTAGAGTGACTGCACCAGTGACTCACTGATGTGTGTGCATGTAGATGAGTCTAGAGTGACTGCACCAGTGACTCACTGATGTGTGTGCATGTAGATGAGTCTAGAGTGACTGCACCAGTGACTCACTGATGTGTGTGCATGTAGATGAGTCTAGAGTGACTGCACCAGTGACTCACTGATGTGTGTGCATGTAGATGAGTCTAGAGTGACTGCACCAGTGACTCACTGATGTGTGTGCATGTAGATGAGTCTAGAGTGACTGCACCAGTGACTCACTGATGTGTGTGCATGTAGATGAGTCTAGAGTGACTGCACCAGTGACTCACTGATGTGTGTGCATGTAGATGAGTCTAGAGTGACTGCACCAGTGACTCACTGATGTGTGTGCATGTAGATGAGTCTAGAGTGACTGCACCAGTGACTCACTGATGTGTGTGCATGTAGATGAGTCTAGAGTGACTGCACCAGTGACTCACTGATGTGTGTGCATGTAGATGAGTCTAGAGTGACTGCACCAGTGACTCACTGATGTGTGCGCATGTAGATGAGTCTAGAGTGGCTGCACCAGTGACTCACTGATGTGTGTGCATGTAGATGAGTCTAGAGTGACTGCACCAGTGACTCACTGATGTGTGTGCATGTAGATGAGTCTAGAGTGACTGCACCAGTGACTCACTGATGTGCGTGCATGTAGATGAGTCTAGAGTGACTGCACCAGTGACTCACTGATGTGTGTGCATGTAGATGAGTCTAGAGTGACTGCACCAGTGACTCACTGATGTGTGTGCATGTAGATGAGTCTAGAGTGACTGCACCAGTGACTCACTGATGTGTGTGCATGTAGATGAGTCTAGAGTGACTGCACCAGTGACTCACTGATGTGCGTGCATGTAGATGAGTCTAGAGTGACTGCACCAGTGACTCACTGATGTGTGTGCATGTAGATGAGTCTAGAGTGACTGCACCAGTGACTCACTGATGTGTGTGCATGTAGATGAGTCTAGAGTGACTGCACCAGTGACTCGCTGATGTGTGTGCATGTAGATGAGTCTAGAGTGACTGCACCAGTGACTCACTGATGTGTGTGCATGTAGATGAGTCTAGAGTGACTGCACCAGTGACTCACTGATGTGCGTGCATGTAGATGAGTCTAGAGTGACTGCACCAGTGACTCACTGATGTGTGTGCATGTAGATGAGTCTAGAGTGACTGCACCAGTGACTCACTGATGTGTGTGCATGTAGATGAGTCTAGAGTGACTGCACCAGTGACTCACTGATGTGTGTGCATGTAGATGAGTCTAGAGTGACTGCACCAGTGACTCGCTGATGTGTGTGCATGTAGATGAGTCTAGAGTGACTGCACCAGTGACTCACTGATGTGTGTGCATGTAGATGAGTCTAGAGTGACTGCACCAGTGACTCACTGATGTGTGTGCATGTAGATGAGTCTAGAGTGACTGCACCAGTGACTCACTGATGTGTGTGCATGTAGATGAGTCTAGAGTGACTGCACCAGTGACTCACTGATGTGTGTGCATGTAGATGAGTCTAGAGTGACTGCACCAGTGACTCACTGATGTGTGTGCATGTAGATGAGTCTAGAGTGACTGCACCAGTGACTCACTGATGTGTGTGCATGTAGATGAGTCTAGAGTGACTGCACCAGTGACTCACTGATGTGTGTGCATGTAGATGAGTCTAGAGTGACTGCACCAGTGACTCACTGATGTGTGTGCATGTAGATGAGTCTAGAGTGACTGCACCAGTGACTCACTGATGTGCGTGCATGTAGATGAGTCTAGAGTGACTGCACCAGTGACTCACTGATGTGTGTGCATGTAGATGAGTCTAGAGTGACTGCACCAGTGACTCACTGATGTGTGTGCATGTAGATGAGTCTAGAGTGACTGCACCAGTGACTCACTGATGTGTGTGCATGTAGATGAGTCTAGAGTGACTGCACCAGTGATTCACTGATGTGTGTGCATGTAGATGAGTCTAGAGTGACTGCACCAGTGACTCACTGATGTGCGTGCATGTAGATGAGTCTAGAGTGACTGCACCAGTGACTCACTGATGTGTGTGCATGTAGATGAGTCTAGAGTGACTGCACCAGTGACTCACTGATGTGTGTGCATGTAGATGAGTCTAGAGTGACTGCACCAGTGACTCACTGATGTGTGTGCATGTAGATGAGTCTAGAGTGACTGCACCAGTGACTCACTGATGTGTGTGCATGTAGATGAGTCTAGAGTGACTGCACCAGTGACTCACTGATGTGTGTGGGTGTAGATGAGTCTAGAGTGACTGCACCAGTGACTCACTGATGTGTGCGCATGTAGATGAGTCTAGAGTGACTGCACCAGTGACTCACTGATGTGTGTGCATGTAGATGAGTCTAGAGTGACTGCACCAGTGACTCACTGATGTGTGTGCATGTAGATGAGTCTAGAGTGACTGCACCAGTGACTCACTGATGTGTGTGCATGTAGATGAGTCTAGAGTGACTGCACCAGTGACTCACTGATGTGTGTGCATGTAGATGAGTCTAGAGTGACTGCACCAGTGACTCACTGATGTGTGTGCATGTAGATGAGTCTAGAGTGACTGCACCAGTGACTCACTGATGTGCGTGCATGTAGATGAGTCTAGAGTGACTGCACCAGTGACTCACTGATGTGTGTGCATGTAGATGAGTCTAGAGTGACTGCACCAGTGACTCACTGATGTGTGTGCATGTAGATGAGTCTAGAGTGACTGCACCAGTGACTCACTGATGTGTGTGCATGTAGATGAGTCTAGAGTGACTGCACCAGTGACTCACTGATGTGTGTGCATGTAGATGAGTCTAGAGTGACTGCACCAGTGACTCGCTGATGTGTGTGCATGTAGATGAGTCTAGAGTGACTGCACCAGTGACTCACTGATGTGTGTGCATGTAGATGAGTCTAGAGTGACTGCACCAGTGACTCACTGATGTGCGTGCATGTAGATGAGTCTAGAGTGACTGCACCAGTGACTCACTGATGTGTGTGCATGTAGATGAGTCTAGAGTGACTGCACCAGTGACTCACTGATGTGTGTGCATGTAGATGAGTCTAGAGTGACTGCACCAGTGACTCACTGATGTGTGTGCATGTAGATGAGTCTAGAGTGACTGCACCAGTGACTCGCTGATGTGTGTGCATGTAGATGAGTCTAGAGTGACTGCACCAGTGACTCACTGATGTGTGTGCATGTAGATGAGTCTAGAGTGACTGCACCAGTGACTCACTGATGTGTGTGCATGTAGATGAGTCTAGAGTGACTGCACCAGTGACTCACTGATGTGTGTGCATGTAGATGAGTCTAGAGTGACTGCACCAGTGACTCACTGATGTGTGTGCATGACTTCATTATTCCATGCCTCTCATGGAGAAGTAGGGTGGACTCATCATCCTGTCTGTTGGTGTGTGCATGTCATCTATCTATCTATCTATCTATCTATCTATCTATCTATCTATCTATCTATCTATTCCTATCTATCTATCTATCTATCTACAGGGGTGTATTTAGGGGGGGGCGGGGGGGGGGGCATTCGCCCCCCCTTGTATCATTCTCGCCCCCCCCTTGAAATTAGAGATTTTTTTTAAAATGATGTCAAGAAAGGTGTAATACAAGAAAGGTGTAATAAGCTTATGATATCAGGTTCAAATGATAGGAATGTCAAACTGAGGTTCTTCTTGGTTTTCTCTGCCATACGTCCACAATCTCTTCAAGGTCGCTCTCAGAGAGTACTTCTGGTGCCTCTATAGCAATCCTCATAAGGTGAGAAAGGCTGCAGTCACTTAGAGAATTACGCAAACGAGTCTTGATCATCTTCATCTGTGAGAAGCTTCTCTCCACAGAAGCAGTAGAAACTGGAATCGATAAGCAGATGGAGGCAATCTTGTGCAAATTGGGAAACATGGCCTTGAGCATGTCGTTTGAAACAAGTTCTTTCAGCTGTGATGCAGTAGTATCCCGTGGTTGCTTGACTAACAGCTGGCGGAATGTTTTCCACTCTGTAAGTATTTCAGTGGAAATCATGGCTGTCTTCACTGTTTCTTCTCCATCCAATGTTTCTGCATCTCTATCTTCTCCGTAGTGAGCAATCAGTTTCTCAACAGACGTGTCTCCATAAGTGGGAAAAGATACTGAATCTGGTTTTGGAACTTTCCGTGGATCGAATATAGACAATGCTGATACAACAGCGTTGGATGAAGAAAATCGGCTTGTTATGTTGGCCTTTAAATCAGCAACAAAAGGCTTACCAACAACATTCTGGAACGAAAGTATTTTATCAGCGTCAATAGACACCTTTGTAGATGACTTCAAGTCTTCAACGTTTTCAAGAAGCTCCAACACCCAGTTCGCTCCAGGCAAAACTGCATCATCCAAGGATTTAACAGTAGCATCAACAAGGAATGATATCAACGAGAGGTCAAGCTGCTCTGCCTGAAGTGCTTTGCTGAGCTTGGCTACTTGTGGTAGAGTGAAATCAAGCAAATATATAGCTGCAATCGTAGACAATTTGCAGAGGGCACCATGGATTCCAAGAGCTTCTGGCTCGTGGGACGTCTCGTAGATGTTCCCAATGGTGATTACAATTGCAGAATAACTTGCTTTGACAGACCTTTCATGTGCCAGCCAGCGTGTGTCAGATGGCTTGATCACTTTCATTTCTGGAAGTTCAAGAACGTGCTGTACCTCCTTCAGACACTCTGCTCGCTTGGGGGAATTGCGAAAATGCTTCCAAAGAGTAGTCAATGTTCTGTAAACATGAGCAATTCCAGGAGTTTTATTGGCAGCTTGCACACAAGCCAACTGCAGTAAGTGACAGTGGCAGTGTATAAACAGAGCGTGAGGAGTATGTTTCTTGATACGTGCCTGAACCCCGGTCTTTCGTCCAGAAAAAGTTGCAGCTCCATCAAATCCCAATCCAACTATTCTTCCGACTTGTAGACCTTTCTTCTTTAAACAATCGATGAGATTAGAATAGATGGTCTCTGCATCAGCCTTCTTCAATGGAATAAGCTCCAGAAAGCACTCTACTGGTACACCATCTTCCTCCCAGCGGCAAAACACAGACAATTCTTCTACGTTGGTGACATCTGTGCACTCATCTGCCATGAGGCTGTACATAGGTGCCTTTTGAAGTCGCTTCAGAATCGACTCCTCCACCCATGTCCCCAATGATTCGATGAATTCAACCACAGCCACTCTTGATGTGTACACAGCATTTCTTGGTGCAGTTTCTAAGAATTGCTTCAAATGTTGGCTGCCACATCGAACCACCACGTCAACCAGCTTCTCCAATTTTGTCGAATGTGCAACTTGTTCTTTCGTAAGAAAATGAGTGAGTAGGATCAGGCACTTCACTGCAGCTCTGTTCTGAGCTCTTTTGCGAGCTAAAACATTCTGGAGTTGCTGTACAACTGTTCCACCTTTGGCTGCTCCTTTAGCTGCAAAAAGAGCTTGAGTTGCATGGATATGGAAGTCACTTCTCGCATGAGCTTTCATTTTTTCAACAGCTTTCTTCCAATTTCTGCAAGGTTGTGTGACCCACACTCCTCCAGTACGCTGCAGACCAGATTGCTTGCAAACCTTGCAAAAGGCACCATCGCTATCCTCGTCATAATAGAGCCAACTGAAATCTTTCTCCCAGCTCTTAGAGTATTTTCTCTTCGTGGATACAGAAGAGCGGTGTTTGTTTTGCTTGCTTTTCTTTGAAGGTGGAGGACTAAGGCTAGGACTAGATGCCTCGACATGCTCAGAGCTATCTGTTCTGCTATCTTCGCTATCGCTGCTATTAGCATGAGAAGAGGCTTGAGAAGTACTTGCAAAGTATGAGCGAATATCCATATTAATATGAAGAGAAATCAGCTAGTAAGGTTTCTTTTATAGAGACTTTAAGACCATGACATAATGGACTGAGTTAAAAATACTGAGAGAGAGTGGGAAAGAAGGAGGGAACTGAAGAAGTGACAAACCTACAAAGGAGAACACGTGGTGGTGTGTGATGACTTTAAGACCATGACATAATGGACTGAGTTAAAAATACTGAGAGAGAGTGGGAAAGAAGGAGGGAACTGAAGAAGTGACAAACCTACAAAGGAGAACACGTGGTGGCGTGTGATGACATCATGTCTAAGATTAGACTTGAAGACCATGACATAATGGACTGAGTAAAAAATACTGAGAGAGAGGGAGTGGGAAAGAAGGAGAAACAAAAGAAGTGACAAACCTACAAAGGAGAGCACGTGGTGGTGTGTGATGTCATCGTGTCATGACACATGCTCTCCTTTTTCCAAGCAGCTACAATATCATGAGAAATATATACAGTCTAGCCCTAGTTCGGTATAGCATAATGCCATTGGTAGTCAGTCAAAATAGCTATCCTCAGACATTGTAAAAGCAAAAAAAAATATGGGGGGATCTTCCCCCCAGACCCCCCTTTTACGACTTATGAACATGTTAAGAAAATATTAACAAAAATTAGGGCACCAAGTGACCAACCATTTCCACCCCCCCCCCCCCTAGAGAACTAGAGAAAAATTGTGTATGAAACCTGTTGTCCATGATTTTGTAAGAAAATGCATGGAATGCAACATAATTCGATTTCACAAAAGCCCACCTCCATTATACGAGTGACAAGTGACTATATCTAATCTATATATGCTGATTGCCGTAGCATGCAACTTCAGCAAATATTTAAGATGGAATGTTGTACTAAAGATTTTAGAAAAAGTGCATGCCATCATAAGTAGCAGCTATATATACAGTTAGTACTGCAAAAATACCTGTGGGTAAAACACTTTCGTACTCCACGCGGAAGCCCAGGGTGCACGTCCCCTTTCCGCACCATCCAGGCTCTCCGCCCCCCCTTATTTTTCCATATCTCAAGTTCGCCCCCCCTTGGCAAAATTTCTGTATACAACCCTGTATCTATCTATCTATCTATCTATCTATCTATCTATCTATCTATCTATCCATCCTCCATCCATCTATTCCTATCCATCCATCTATCTATCTCTCCATCAATCCATGTATCTATCATCTATCTATCTATCCATCTACGTATCCATCTATCTATCTATCTAAAGATGCACAAAGTTTCCACTCCCCCTGAGGTTCTGTTCAAGCGCCATTATGGAATTTAGCAGCGGTCAAACTAGCTGAGGAGCCTCTCAGTTCAGTGGGGTGTGAAAATGTCACTTTAATTATATAAAGCAATTGTAGCTCCACTTCCATCAGGTACATGTATATACGGCCACAAAGTGTGAGGGGTTCAGTTCTATGCACATGTTCTGGTTTATTGCTTATTGCGGGGGAGGGGGGGAGGTTGTAACCTTCGCGAAGGGGACTGCCTTTGTGCTCCGGACAACGGACACTTCTGGGAGTCCCATACGAACCCTAATCGATTCAAAATTACCTCCATCAAAACGGACAATCCAAAGCCACGCCCAGATAATGTCTTAAGCTACACCCATAATGATATATACCATCCATAACATTTTTACTAGCAGCTAGCTAACTGGTTATTTCTATAAGTCTAGCGGAAACCATAGAGTCCTCAAGTTCCTGCATCTTATCTATGTAAGCATGGAGTCCTCAAGTTCCTGTATCTTATCTATGTAAGCATGGAGTCCTCAAGTTCCTGCATCTTATCTGTGTAAGCATGGAGTCCTCAAGTTCCTACATCTTATCTACGTAAGCATGGAGTCCTCAAGTTCCTGTATCTTATCTACGTAAGCATGGAGTCCTCAAGTTCCTGTATCTTATCTATGTAAGCATGGAGTCCTCAAGTTCCTGTATCTTATCTACGTAAGCATGGAGTCCTCAAGTTCCTGTATCTTATCTATGTAAGCATGGAGTCCTCAAGTTCCTGTATCTTATCTATGTAAGCATGGAGTCCTCAAGTTCCTGTATCTTATCTATGTAAGCATGGAGTCCTCAAGTTCCTGCATCTTATATACGTAAGCATGGAGTCCTCAAGTTCCTGTATCTTATCTATGTAAGCATGGAGTCCTCAAGTTCCTGTATCTTATCTACGTAAGCATGGAGTCCTCAAGTTCCTGTATCTTATCTATGTAAGCATGGAGTCCTCAAGTTCCTGTATCTTATCTATGTAAGCATGGAGTCCTCAAGTTCCTGTATCTTATCTATGTAAGCATGGAGTCCTCAAGTTCCTGTATCTTATCTATGTAAGCATGGAGTCCTCAAGTTCCTGCATCTTATCTACATGTACGTAAGCATGGAGTCCTCAAGTTCCTGTATCTTATCTATGTAAGCATGGAGTCCTCAAGTTCCTGTATCTTATCTATGTAAGCATGGAGTCCTCAAGTTCCTGTATCTTATCTATGTAAGCATGGAGTCCTCAAGTTCCTGTATCTTATCTACGTAAGCATGGAGTCCTCAAGTTCCTGTATCTTATCTATGTAAGATGGAGTCCTCAAGTTCCTGTGTAAGCATGGAGTCCTCAAGTTCCTGTATCTTATCTACGTAAGCATGGAGTCCTCAAGTTCCTGTATCTTATCTATGTAAGCATGGAGTCCTCAAGTTCCTGTATCTTATCTATGTAAGCATGGAGTCCTCAAGTTCCTGTATCTTATCTACGTAAGCATGGAGTCCTCAAGTTCCTGTATCTTATCTATGTAAGCATGGAGTCCTCAAGTTCCTGTATCTTATCTATATAAGCATGGAGTCCTCAAGTTCCTGTATCTTATCTATGTAAGCATGGAGTCCTCAAGTTCCTGTATCTTATCTATGTAAGCATGGAGTCCTCAAGTTCCTGCATCTTATCTATGTAAGCATGGAGTCCTCAAGTTCCTGTATCTTATCTATGTAAGCATGGAGTCCTCAAGTTCCTGTATCTTATCTACGTAAGCATGGAGTCCTCAAGTTCCTGTATCTTATCTATGTAAGCATGGAGTCCTCAAGTTCCTGCATCTTATCTATGTAAGGATTTGTTCCACAGATAGAGTATTTACACGGAACCTCCAGGCCATTACAGCTGCTCCGCTGACTTTCTCTTGAGTCACTTGCAAAAGGTCTTGTTTTCTTCTCTCCTCAAAAATTGTGCCCAGTACGGAACCAAATTATAGGAGGCATTTCCTAACATTAGCAGCTTCTTGATAGATCGCCACGACATCTCTACTGTTGATTGGCTCCCGCTTCACCAACGGCGATTCACCTTGAACAGGAGTCCAGACATACATGTAGGGGCGTGGTACCCTCTGGTACCGGAATTGACCTCCAGAACTTGCAGTTCTGCACTTCCACTGTTCACAACTTGGCTGGCCATTTTCAAGATTTGCTACGGGATTAAAGTTGCACGATGTGTAGCTACGAGCTAAAAAATGCCACATGCCAATAACGGCTTAGCGTATAGCGCTTCAGTGAGGCTTCACTTGCAACTGGTGCTTCCACGAAGAGAAATGACTTGCCATTGAAGAGGACGGTAGAACTGGTGAAGCATGCTCCGAGTAACCCAGGAATTATGTGGCCGCATTGGGAGAATTGTTTCAGTGTGGGAGGACACAAGTACATGGATGTCTGATATTGAAGAGATGGAAGTCCTTGTTGTCTGTCCCTGTACGAGTGTTGACACTTCAGGCAGTCGAGGCCGTTCAAGTGCACCTCCTCCGTAAACAAAGCACTGCATGAGAGGTTTGTCATTGCATGTTCTTTGAACATCTATCCTGGAGGTCCACAGTTGACAAGAAAAAGCTGGGGAAGTAGCCGACAGGAGTGTCTTGGAAAGTCTGGCGTCAAAAGCTCTTGGGGGTGGCTAGAAAAGTGGAAGAAGAGGTACAATGTCGAGCAGTTGAAAGTATGTATGTGGTGAATCAAGTGATGGACGTGGGGAGACGGTGGATTCATGGAAGGAGAGGCTTTCTGAAATTGTTCATGGTTATTCCAAAGAGGAATATGTATGAGTCGGGGTTGGTAGGTTCTGCCCGATAGTGGATTTGATCAAAAGCAGAAACAATAAAATGAGGCCAGAAAAGCAAGAAAAGGCAAGAAAAGGTAAGAAAAGGTACTGTAGCATTCTTCTGTTTCTGCTGCTGGTACAAAAGGAAAAACCTCCAGGTACATGTAAGTCAGAGAATCCAAGGTGTTTCAATAGTTGCCTTCAGTCAAAAGAAGGCTTGATGGGTGGGGAGATCATGGAAGCCATACGTACGAAGTTAAATCATCGTTGTCACATAACAACCTGCACGTTCCCTTGTTCATGGATAAAGCTGGCCGTCACCTGGAAGATTTAGGAACAAAATTTAGCAATTTAAAAATGCTTGTTTTTTTACTTGCAAGTACCGCCTCTAAACTCCAGACTCTAGATCTGGGCATTATCCAAAATTTCAAAAGTCCGCTATCATCGTTTGTTCCTGAGGTATGTTCTGATGAGTGTGAAACAGCTACCGACGTGGTGAACTCTATTGGAGCAATGAGGAGGGTGCTGGCAGTGGCATGCACACTGGTGAGAGCAGGCACTATCTCCAGGTGCTTTCGGAAGGCCAGGATCCTTAATGATCGCTAACGTGTGGCCACTTGAAGATGATGTAGACCCTTTCTTGGAGGCAGATGCACGTATGGAGATACAAGGCCTCACAAGAAAACAACAACATGCCTGGTGGTGGGACATGCACAGTCAATGCCTGGTGGTGGTGCATGCACAGTCAATGCCTGGTGGTGGGACATGCACAGTCAATGTCTGGTGGTGGGACATGCACAGTCAATGCCTGGTGGTGGGACATGCACAGTCAATGCCTGGTGGTGGGACATGCACAGTCAATGCCTGGTGGTGGGCATGCACAGTCAATGCCTGGTGGTGGGGCATGTCAATGCCTGGTGGTGGGCCATGCACAGTCAATGCCTGGTGGTGGTGCATGCACAGTCAATGCCTGGTGGTGGTGCATGCACAGTCAATGCCTGGTGGTGGGACATGCACAGTCAATGCCTGGTGGTGGGGCATGCACAGTCAATGCCTGGTGGTGGGACATGCACAGTCAATGCCTGGTGGTGGGGCATGCACAGTCAATGCCTGGTGGTGGGACATGCACAGTCAATGCCGCCTGGTGGTGGGACATGCACAGTCAATGCCTGGTGGTGGTGCATGCACAGATGCCTGGTGGTGGTGCATGCACAGTCAATGCCTGGTGGTGGTGCATGCACAGTCAATGCCTGGTGGTGGGGCATGCACAGTCAATGCCTGGTGGTGGGACATGCACAGTCAATGCCTGGTGGTGGGACATGCACAGTCAATGCCTGGTGGTGGGACATGCACAGTCAATGCCTGGTGGTGGGACATGCACAGTCAATGCCTGGTGGTGGTGCATGCACAGTCAATGCCTGGTGGTGGTGCATGCACAGTCAATGCCTGGTGGTGGTGCATGCACAGTCAATGCCTGGTGGTGGTGCATGCACAGTCAATGCCTGGTGGTGGTGCATGCACAGTCAATGCCTGGTGGTGGGGCATGCACAGTCAATGCCTGGTGGTGGGACATGCACAGTCAATGCCTGGTGGTGGTGCATGCACAGTCAATGTCTGGTGGTGGTGCATGCACAGTCAATGCCTGGTGGTGGTGCATGCACAGTCAATGCCTGGTGGTGGGGCATGCACAGTCAATGCCTGGTGGTGGTGCATGCACAGTCAATGCCTGGTGGTGGGACATGCACAGTCAATGCCTGGTGGTGGGACATGCACAGTCAATGCCTGGTGGTGGGCCATGCACAGTCAATGAGTATCTGAGAGGTGATGATGACCTCCCAGTATGCACCGACGTGGACAGTGATAGCTGAGAGGCCAATTTCATGGCAGAGCTTGGACAGGAGGAGGAGGAGGAAGAGGGTGATTAAATTTATGATGAACTCCCTCCTCAGCTGTAGGTGCAGAGTTTTAATTGAGGAAGCCATTGACTCCCTTGAAAATGTACAGCGACTTCTGGAAAGCTGGGGTTTTATCCACTAAGCCCTGGGAATTGGATCAGCAGTAGATACTGGTGCTGGTCTTCAACATAGACCTCCCAGAAGTAATTATATAATGAATGATCACCTTCAGAATGATGATTATTTCACTGTTACCAATTCCACCTCTACTATATGTAGTATAAAATACTCACTAAGTTTGTAGTTCCATGGTCAGCTACAGGAGCTATATATACATGTAGCATGCTATAGCACCTGTCCGCATGCTTGGTCCAAACTGCCTATTACTTTTAAGAGTGGGTCACCTGGCTGGTGAGGGCTGGTGAGAATTCAGCTTTCCGTGGGTGCAGAGGTGGAAGGTTAATGAGGACACACTATGTGTATATATATAATTATATATATAGATATATTAACCTTTATTGAAAATCTTTTTTTGAGGTTATACACACATGTAAAGAGATGTATTAGCCTGAAATAGCCTGAAATAGTGCAAATAAGGGTCGACCTCCAAGATGAGGACCACCTAAGGACCAAGACCATTTCCCCAGGGTGTCCTTTATTTGGAAGTTCCAGTGTAAACGCACACACACACATATATGCACATTTACTTACATCTTAAAAGTTGAAAACGGACCTCCTTTAATAAACATCACCATGGTAACATGAGCATATGGTTGTGCATGGTCCCAGACACTTGCAAAGGGCATGCATTTTTACCATTTTCTGCAACCCTTCTCCTTCGTGTAACCACACCCTGTGCAGGATTTCCCGGCAAGCTTGCGTAGTTTCTGGATTCGTTGCCCATTCCCTCCAGCTATTCCTTTGTCATTTCTATTCAGCCCCATACACTTGGAGGTGGAAGCTCGGGTGCCCACCACCATCACGTGGGTCCAAGAGGGGATAGGCACCGGCGCCCTCATCACCATCTGGGCCCAATAGGGTCAGCTTGACAGGCATCCCTTTTAGTGTGCCTGACAAGTACTGCCTGTGTTTGCAAGAAGACCATCAATTGCTGTATCCTTTCATCAAAGAGCTCATTCGGAGCCTGATTGACAGACACATTCCTGGCTGCTGGACGGGTTGTGAGAGCTCATTCGGAGCCTGATTGACAGACACATTCCTGGCTGCTGGACGGGTTGTGAGAGCTCATTCGGAGCCTGATTGGCAGACACATTCCTGGCTGCTGGACGGGTTGTGAGAGCTCATTCGGAGCTTGATTGACTGACACATTCCTGGCTGCTGGTCGGGTTGTGAGAGCTCATTCGGAGCCTGATTGACGGACACATTCCTGGTTGCTGGACGGGTTGTGAGAGCTCATTCGGAGCTGACACATTCCTGGCTGCTGGACGGGTTGTGAGAGCTCATTCGGAGCCTGATTGAGACACATTCCTGGCTGCTGGACGGGTTGTGAGAGCTCATTCGGAGCCTGATTGAGACACATTCCTGGCTGCTGGACGGGTTGTGAGAGCTCATTCGGAGCCTGATTGGCAGACACATTCCTGGCTGCTGGACGGGTTGTGAGAGCTCATTCGGAGCTTGATTGACTGACACATTCCTGGCTGCTGGTCGGGTTGTGAGAGCTCATTCGGAGCCTGATTGACAGACACATTCCTGGTTGCTGGACGGGTTGTGAGAGCTCATTCGGAGCTGACACATTCCTGGCTGCTGGACGGGTTGTGAGAGCTCATTCGGAGCCTGATTGAGACACATTCCTGGCTGCTGGACGGGTTGTGAGAGCTCATTCGGAGCCTGATTGAGACACATTCCTGGCTGCTGGACGGGTTGTGAGAGCTCATTCGGAGCCTGATTGGCAGACACATTCCTGGCTGCTGGACGGGTTGTGAGAGCTCATTCGGAGCCAGATTGACACACATTCCTGGCTGCTGGACGGGTTGTGAGAGCTCATTCGGAGCCTGATTGGCAGACACATTCCTGGCTGCTGGACGGGTTGTGAGAGCTCATTCGGAGCTTGATTGACTGACACATTCCTGGCTGCTGGTCGGGTTGTGAGAGCTCATTCGGAGCCTGATTGACAGACACATTCCTGGTTGCTGGACGGGTTGTGAGAGCTCATTCGGAGCTTGATTGACTGACACATTCCTGGCTGCTGGTCGGGTTGTGAGAGCTCATTCGGAGCCTGATTGACAGACACATTCCTGGTTGCTGGACGGGTTGTGAGAGCTCATTCGGAGCCTGATTGGCAGACACATTCCTGGCTGCTGGACGGGTTGTGGAGCAAGATTGAGTATCACTCACTGGCTCTGGCCAGTCTTATATGGACTCTGGGTCAAGACTGATGTGGCTCTATCATGAATGTGACGTGTGTTCCAAGGAGTTCTGGGCCCGTGTCTCCAGCAGATGATACCCAGCGAATGTATGGAAGATTGACAAAAAACATCATTCGATATTCAATTCTCTAGTCATTAATGAGCTGCTATGACTGGAAGCTCCCCCCAGCACCAAAGGCAACCCACAGCTCAGTTATGTTGAGGTAGAGGCTGATGAGCTGGAAGCTCCCCCCAGCACCAAAGGCAACCCACAGCTCAGTTATGTTGAGGTAGAGGCTGATGAGCTGGAAGCTCCCCCCAGCACCAAAGGCAACCCACAGCTCAGTTATGTTGAGGTAGAGGCTGATCTGCCAGCAAGACTCTGTGTGTACTTTTCTTATAAATGTTTTGGTGTAACCTTTCACCTTTCACAACGTCTTCCAGGTGGAGTCTTCCTATGTCGGCTTCCTCATGTATGCTTGGAGACCTGGCAGCTTTCGAAGCTGAGCAGAAAGCATGTTCGTGCGATGTGTACTGATCGCTTGTTTGTTGTTGCCAGAAGAGGAGGATTTCTCCACACCTCTCATCAGTGGCTAGAAATTGTGCACTGCTAATGTCTAGAAACTGCCGACTCTTAGTATGTAGTCTGGATGTTGGGAGTTTTGACCTGGTGGATAGGAAATATGTATTATTGGCGAGTGAAGCAGGTCATCGGAGGAGAGTGGGATGGGAAATTTATTTCTGCGCGTGACCAAACGTTGGAATGCTAACAAAGGGTGTGGCAATGTTGCTGTGCGTGGTGTATCTATGTATGTATTTCCACCGTGTATATTTCCCCCCAGAAAAAAACATCAATACATGCTAGAAAGAGCAACAGTATAAACAGTGAGGTTGCTTAAGAGTAATTATGCGTGATTCCAAGTTCACTAAGTCAGTTGCATGTGGTATTCTGATGGGAAGACCGCTGGATGACCTTGCCTCTCCTGAATTGCTGAGCGTAGGAGAGAGAATGATGGCTGACATCTTAGCCAGATCATTGTTCTGCCATATGGATGGTTCCATTTTAAACTATGAACGGGCTATCTGCTTTTAATAATGTGGGATTATGTAAACGGAATGGTTGCCTAGTGAAGAGAGCGACCGATAAAATGGCAGCAGATTTGAAGCTAGAGGAAAGAAAAATGGCTGCGCAGGTAAGTGAGAACAGACAGCTTTGGTTAATAGATGACAAGAATGGAAGCCATTCTGCCATAGCTCCTCGTCCGCCATAGCTCCTCGATTCATTAGCATCCTCTAGCTATGGAGTATGGATACAAATAGAATGAGTTTACTAAACTGGAACTGATCGTCTTGGTAGATCTGGAGAATATCAGAGCGAGCTCTCACCTCAGCCTTGCACAAGTTTAGAATCTTAAAGGAAAGTTTAAAATTGAGTTACTCCAATCTTCAA
Organism: Cladorhizidae sp. MBARI D1340-BT2; assembly: GCA_028752905.1. Lineage (NCBI taxonomy): Eukaryota > Metazoa > Porifera > Demospongiae > Poecilosclerida > Cladorhizidae > Cladorhizidae sp. MBARI D1340-BT2. Next base: position 8,833,751 of record JAQNBH010000006.1, read on the forward strand.
TGACAGACATCTTCGATCAGTAAGTATACTATATTAGTTCTTCAGCTATGCTAAGTAAGGTTAGGACAATGGCTAGAGCGACAGAATGATGATCTCTTTTTTTCCTTCTTCCTTTTCTCTTTCTCCGTTGCACTTTGCTGACCACTTACTGTTTTGCATGCGTTACCACTTGTAGTAGAACAATATATGCAAGATTTCACCAAAATCATTTGGGGGGGAGGTGGATTTAGAAGTTAAAAAAAATTTCCCCACTCTTTTCTACTCCATGGAGTATTATCACCAAGAAGAAACTACAAGGCTTAAACTGTAGATTTGCCTGAGTCACCACCAGTGAGGAAACTGCAAAGCTTATAGAGGTGTCTGAGTCACCAGTGAGGAAACTGGAAAGCTTATTTAGGTGCCTAAGTCACTACCAGTGAGGAAACTGCAAAGCTTATAGAGGTGCCTAAGTCACCACCAGTGAGGAAACTGCAAAGCTTATAGAGGTGCCTGAGTCACCACCAGTGAGGAAACTGCAAAGCTTATAGAGGTGCCTTATGAGTCACCACCAGTGAGGAAACTGCAAAGCTTATAGAGGTGCCTCAGTCACCACCAGTGAGGAAACTACAAAGCTTATAGAGGTGCCTAAGTCACCACCAGTGAGGAAACTGCAAAGCTTATAGAGGTGCCTGAGTCACCACCAGTGAGGAAACTGCAAAGCTTATAGAGGTGCCTAAGTCCCACCAGTGAGGAAACTGCAAAGCTTATAGAGGTGCCTAAGTCACCACCAGTGAAGAAACTGCAAAGCTTATAGAGGTGCCTGAGTCCCACCAGTGAGGAAACTGCAAAGCTTATAGAGGTGCCTAAGTCACCACCAGTGAAGAACTGCAAAGCTTATAGAGGTGCCTGAGTCCCACCAGTGAGGAAACTGCAAAGCTTATAGAGGTGCCTAAGTCACCACCAGTGAGGAAACTGCAAAGCTTATTTAGGTGCCTAAGTCACCACCAGTGAGGAAACTGCAAAGCTTATAGAGGTGCCTGAGTCCCACCAGTGAGGAAACTGCAAAGCTTATAGATGTGAGTCACCACCAGTGAGGAAACTGCAAAGCTTATAGATGTGCCTGAGTCACCACCAGTGAGGAAACTGCAAAGCTTATAGAGGTGCCTGAGTCCCACCAGTGAGGAAACTGCAAAGCTTATAGATGTGCCTGAGTCACCACCAGTGAGGAAACTGCAAAGCTTATAGATGTGCCTGAGTCACCACCAGTGAAGAAACTGCAAAGCTTATAGAGGTGCCTGAGTCCCACCAGTGAGGAAACTGCAAAGCTTATAGAGGTGCCTAAGTCCCACCAGTGAGGAAACTGCAAAGCTTATAGAGGTGCCTAAGTCACCACCAGTGAAGAAACTGCAAAGCTTATAGAGGTGCCTGAGTCCCACCAGTGAGGAAACTGCAAAGCTTATAGAGGTGCCTAAGTCACCACCAGTGAGGAAACTGCAAAGCTTATTTAGGTGCCTAAGTCACCACCAGTGAAGAAACTGCAAAGCTTATAGAGGTGCCTGAGTCCCACCAGTGAGGAAACTGCAAAGCTTATAGAGGTGCCTGAGTCCCACCAGTGAGGAAACTGCAAAGCTTATAGATGTGAGTCACCACCAGTGAGGAAACTGCAAAGCTTATAGATGTGCCTGAGTCACCACCAGTGAAGAAACTGCAAAGCTTTAGATGTGCCTGAGTCCCACCAGTGAGGAAACTGCAAAGCTTATAGAGGTGCCTGAGTCCCACCAGTGAGGAAACTGCAAAGCTTATAGAGGTGCCTGAGTCACCACCAGTGAGGAAACTGCAAAGCTTATTTAGGTGCCTAAGTCACCACCAGTGAAGAAACTGCAAAGCTTGTAGAGGTGCCTGAGTCCCAACAGTGAGGAAACTGCAAAGCTTATAGAGGTGCCTTAAGTCACCACCAGTGAGGAAACTGCAAAGCTTATAGATGTGCCTGAGTCACCACCAGTGAGGAAACTGCAAAGCTTATAGAGGTGCCTGAGTCACCACCAGTGAGGAAACTGCAAAGCTTATAGAGGTGCCTAAGTCACCACCAGTGAGGAAACTGCAAAGCTTATAGAGGTGCCTGAGTCCCACCAGTGAGGAAACTGCAAAGCTTATAGAGGTGCCTGAGTCACCACCAGTGAGGAAACTGCAAAGCTTGTAGAGGTGCCTGAGTCACCACCAGTGAGGAAACTGCAAAGCTTATAGAGGTGCCTAAGTCACTACCAGTGAGGAAACTGCAAAGCTTATAGAGGTGCCTGAGTCACCACCAGTGAGGAAACTGCAAAGCTTATAGAGGTGCCTGAGTCCCACCAGTGAGGAAACTGCAAAGCTTATAGAGGTGCCTGAGTCCCACCAGTGAGGAAACTGCAAAGCTTATAGAGGTGCCTGAGTCACCACCAGTGAGGAAACTGCAAAGCTTTTTGAGGTCAGTGTCCATTTCATTTCACTATATTTTTGCAATGATTTTTGGACTGATGCTTATCTTAAATGCGCGTATCATTGTTGGGGACAAGTCTTCCTCTCTCTCTGTCCTATAGAAACAGAAGGATTGATTTTAATCCACTTCTTCCTGGACAGGTGGTTGCTATGGAAGTGGAAGTGGTAGGGGGAGTGTGCACATGTAATAATGATTGGGAGGAGGAGTGGGAAGTAAATAATCTTTCTGGATTTTTGTCTCGACTTGTTCCTCTTGGCACAGCTCTCACCATGCGCCATCAGTAGCTGACAAACAAGAAACGCCATCTTAATCCTGTCGAACAACTTGTGATGATGGAACCTTTCCTGAATGTTGCTCAGGAAGTGACCAACTCAATGTGCTCTTCACCTGTCTTGTGGCTTCGAATGTGTCACTGTTGTCATGGCGTCATGGATTCCAAATGTGTGAGTCAGTTGAGTTAGTTTATTTGCAGCTGTGAGATGCTGGAGTTGTCAGCTGATCGACCTTGGACAGATCAATGCTCCATCTAACAAGCTAGAGTTGCCAGCCGATCATCCTTGGCCAGATCAATGTTCCATCTAACAAGGATGTCATCCTCTCCGCGTGGCCAACAGGTATAGGGAAGAACTAACCATCGACAGGTCATGATCAGTCACGAGCTTTGGAGGACTAGCAAGACAAGCAAAGGAGTAGATCCTGCCTGGCACGGTCGATGTGAAGACGAAGCAGAATGCAGAGGAACTGCCGCAGCAAAGATTGACGAGCTGAGATCAGAGGAAGAGAACATCATTTAGAACCATATCCATCCAACAAAGAGAGAGTGAATGTTGATTGAGGCAGGCAACAGAGGCATGCCACCCACCAATCTTCAGGAAACACTCGTCGCTTTTGCTGGTTTGCATTTAGAACCAAAATGACAGATCAGATATAACCCCGATGCTAATTGGCTTGCGATGTTTGGATGACCAGGGTGTGTTTTATAGAACAAAGTGACAGATCAGATATAACCCCGATGCTAATTGGCTTGCGATGTCGGGACGATAAGGGGTGTGTTTTATAGAACAAAGTGACAGATGAGATATAACCCCGATGCTAATTGGCTTGCGATGTCGGGATGATAAGGGTGTGTTTTATAGAACAAAGTGACAGATGAGATATAACCCCGATGCTAATTGGCTTGCGATGTTGGGATGACCAGGGTGTGTTTTATAGCAGATATAACCTCGATGCTATTTGGCTTGCGTAGTTGTGATGACCAGGGTGTGTTTCTTATAGAACAAAGTGACAGATGAGATATAACCCCGATGCTAATTGGCTTGCGATGTTGCGATGACCAGGGTGTGTTTTATAGCAGATATAACCTCGATGCTATTTGGCTTGCGTAGTTGTGATGACCAGGGTGTGTTTCTTATAGAACAAAGTGACAGATCAGATATAACCCCGATGCTAATTGGCTTGCGATGTTGCGATGACCAGGGTGTGTGTTTGGGTGGCAGTGGGTCATGAATATGTGCGCAGATTGTCATGAGTTTCTATCCATTACGATTGGTTACGATGGAAGTTGCCTGACACCAATGGCATGTTGTATTGGGTTGCGACATAAGTACTTGAATTCCTTCTCTTGCTACAACACTCGGGAAGCTTGTCTCGCGTGAGTTATGTTGTCATGAAGTGTCCCCTTGTTCTCTCCGGATGCATGATATCCACTGTGGTTGGTGCCCACAGAACCCGCCCATCTTAACAACAAACAAGCCCTCTCTCTACCAACACCCTTCACATTAGACACCTGTAGGTAGGCTGTGGCTAGGATATCCCAAGGCTAGGTCAGGGCTAGGATATCCCAAGGCTAGGTTAGGGCTAAGGCTAGGTTAGGGCTAAGATATCCCAAGGCTAGGTTAGGGCTAGGATATCCCAAGGCTAGGTCAGGGCTAGGATATCCCAAGGCTAGGTTAGGGCTAAGGCTAGGTTAGGGCTAAGATATCCCAAGGCTAGGATATCCCAAGGCTAGGTCAGGGCTAGGATATCCCAAGGCTAGGTTAGGGCTAGGATATCCCAAGGCTAGGTTAGGGCTAGGATATCCCAAGGCTAGGATATCCCAAGGCTAGGATATCCCAAGGCTAGGATATCCCAAGGCTAGGATATCCCAGGGCTAGGTTAGGGCTAGGATGTCCCAGGGCTAGGTTAGGGCTAGGATGTCCCAGGGCTGGAATAAGGCTAGGATGGTTTAGGGCTAGGATGTCCCAGGGCTGGAATAAGGCTAGGATGGGTTAGGGCTAGGATGTCCCAGGGCTGGAATAAGGCTAGGATGGGTTAGGGCTAGGATGTCCCAGGGCTGGAATAAGGCTAGGATGGGTTAGGGCTAGGATGTCCCAGGGCTGGAATAAGGCTAGGATGGGTTAGGGCTAGGATGTCCCAGGGCTGGAATAAGGCTAGGATGGGTTAGGGCTAGGATGTCCCAGGGCTGGAATAAGGCTAGGATGGGTCCACCACCATCCCAGGATTGCCCCTAAAGGAAGAGAGTGTGGAAAGCAGTAATTTGTTTCAATTTCAATTATCCGACATATTTCGTACAGTATATAATTGCCACTCCTCGCATCCAGGCATGCATGTACATGTATTAGAGCTTCACACTCTCAGTTACATAACCTGCATGTACATATTGAGTTGTCCGTCTGTTTCCTGGCATTCCAGAGGCTGCCGCCAAATCAATAAATCCACGTGTATAGTTGCCACACCGCAAATCTGCATAGTTGGGGGAGGGGGGGGGGGGGGGGGAGGAGTGCGAGAAAGTCCCAACCAGAAAGATGGGTGTGTGTATGAACGCGAGATTGTACCACTTTTAATTAAAGAGCAGAACTTATCTTTAGTTTTGTTCAGTGCGGGCACTTGTGCAAGCTCTTTCAAGGTCGGCATTAATTCTTTGATATTCGGGCCCCCGTGGTCAGTCCTCTCCCTGTTGACGTCCACGGGTAAAAAGCTGGTGACACCTAGTTTGGAATTTCTGCAGCGTTCGTATGTGCCGACTGTCTCACGTCCATTTCCATATCTTGTTAAAACACTCGACAGCTTGATGCCGGCACATGGTAGCTTACAACACGTGGAGGTGTGGCACGCACATAGTAGATGTTCCCGGAAGCACTGCTAGGCAGAAGGAGCTTTCTGATCCACCACAAATGGGAGGTGTGGCACGCACATAGCAGATGTTCCCAGGAGCATTGCTAGGCAGAAGGAGCTTTCTGATCCACCACAAACGGGATTTTTTAACATGGGCGTGGGGGGTTCAGTAGGAATGGTATGCAGATGGATTAGTCAGTGCTACTGTGCAGCCACCCACATTACATTGGGGGGGGGGCATGCCAGTAGTGACTTGATTGGGTCTGACCACGTTGTTTTATTAAGGAACTTACGCTGTGGTCCAGATTCGTATACCATTATGTATGTAGCCATTCAATATGCAGTCTAATGGTATATTTTTGTTTTTCCATGCATGTCGAAGGTAATTTGTAATTAATAATTCACTATCACAGAGAAGAAATGCCCTTCATTGGGGTGGACTGAAAAGTAAAGTAGAGTTAACAATAACTTTAAAATCACCTTCTCAATAATCAACTTCAATTTTTATTCACTCGACGTTTCGACTAGATGCTCTAGTCTTCATCAGAAATAATGACTGTTGTTACTCTGTAGCTGTAAACTTGCTGTGTAGCCAACCATTTGTGTGTTAGTTATAATAACTCTGCACTACTAGTCCTTGATCAGTCCCAGGCTAGTGGAATAGTGTTGAGCAGATCTCACCTGATACTACTGTTAATGTCCATGGCTGTAAAATAGAACTTCTACACAGTCAACTTGCATTTGAACTTTGGTATCAGTGAAAATTAGCACGGGGGAAGAAAGATCCTGAGTGGGGGGGGGGGGGGGGGGGGGGTTTCAATCCCCCCCCCCCCCCCCCCCCCCCCTGGATGAAACCCGGCAAAGATTTGCAATTTGACACATGCCTCGAGCTTAGGCAGTGAAATTCTTCAGCAACGTGACTTGCTCTACGTCGATGTAATTCATCGTGGCCTTCAGGATGTTGTGTTGGCATCAAGTGTAGCTTTGCATGTTCGCAGCATACATTGTAGCTCCACACCAGGAGACTCATCACTTCACTCCATCCCATGGTGTGAGGCAAGGTGCTGGCTTGCTGCTCTTTACTCAGCCATAGTGTGAGGCAAGGGGTGTGTCTTGCTGCTCTTTACTCAGCCATAGTGTGAGGCAAGGGGTGTGTCTTGCTGCTCTTTACTCCGCCCATAGTTTGAAGCAAGGGGTGTGTCTAGCTGCTCTTTACTCCGCCCATAGTGTGAAGCAAGGGGTGTGTCTAGCTGCTCTTTACTCCGCCCATAGTGTGAAGCAAGGGGTGTGTCTAGCTGCTCTTTACTCCGCCCATAGTGTGAAGCAAGGGGTGTGTCTAGCTGCTCTTTACTCCGCCCATAGTGTGAAGCAAGGGGTGTGTCTAGCTGCTCTTTACTCTGCCCATAGTGTGAAGCAAGGGGTGTGTCTTGCTGCTCTTTACTCCGCCCACAGTGTGAAGCAAGGGGTGTGTCTTTCTGCTCTTTACTCCACCCATAGTGTGAAGCAAGGGGTGTGTCTTGCTGCTCTTTACTCCGCCCACAGCGTGAAGCAAGGGGTGTGTCTTGCCACTTTTCATTCCACCCCCTCCCCCCAATAGTGTGAGGTGAGGGGTGTGTCTCAAGGCTCTTCATTCCATCCCATTGTGAAGTAAGGGGTGTGTCTTGTTCTTGCCTTCCTCCCTCCAACTTCTGTCCTGGAGCACTTCAGGGCGGACTAGAAGCTTTCACTTACGTAGGTTGAAATATGTCCTGATCAGAGTTATTGCCACCTGGAACTTGGGTCCTGCAATTCTAGCCACTCTCCCAAAGGAGGTCATTTTCATAGAGAATATGTGGCCTATTAATGGTAGGGCCAGATGTGTTCTTAGCTGGGGCATCCTAGGACAGTCCCGGGACAGTTCCGGTAAAATAGTGGTTTTCTCTTCTCTATTCCGTCGACTTATCCTCTTTTCCGTTCTTGCAGTGAAGGTGTCAAAGTCTGCAAACCGAGTTTTCTTCGACCTATCTCTTTAACTTCCTGAGGTGAAGTCTTGTGTGGTCCTCGAACAAAACCTCGCAGTACGGAGAGCTTCCAGTGTCCCAGAGCTCGATAAACTAGAACACGCTCATAGATTACATGCACTTTTCCACCTTGTGCCACCACTTGTGCAGATTTAGCCTGACCACAGATCTAACGTCCTTGATGTGGGCAGAACTTTGGTTTTCCTATCATTAGAGAAAACTCGTCTCTATAGTCCGCTGGATTGAGAGAACAGAATGGTCGGCTAATGTGACAATGCCATATTCCACGACGACGCCCACATGTCCTTTGTAGCAACATTGCGAAAGGTGGAAGTCTCAAGATTCTTTAGATCAGACAACATGCTATTATATATGTGCATGCTGACGGAGAACATGACTGTTTTGCATGCTTTACACATACACATATGAGGCGTCTGTATGTAGTTACTAATGAATGTTATTTGGAGCATTTCTGCATGTGCTGTATCATGCACTTGTACATTTTTGATGTTACCCGCTACTCATTCTACAAGTGACGGAGAAGCTTGTTTGTTTGTTTAGCATTCCTTGCTGATGGGCGTCCATCTCTCTGTGTGAAGCTCCACTACCTTACAAAGATTCCTTGTTGGGCGTCCATCTCTCTGCGTGAAGCTCCACTACCTTACAAAGACTCCTTGTTGGGTGTTCATCTCTCTGCGTGAAGCTCTGATCTCACTGCCTTACAAAGACTCCTTGTTGGGTGTCCATCTCTCTGCGTGAAGCTCTGATCTCGCTGCCTTACAAAGACTCTTTGTTAGGCATCCATCTCTCTGCATGGAGCTAAATTATCACTTTCCTCATAAAGGACAGCTCGCATATACACTATGCCATGGAGCATTATTTAGGCTAATATTTGTTAAGTATTGTTAGGCATTAATTAAGTCCTACCAATTTCGTTTGAAGTGAGAGTGCTAACTAGCAAGTTTTGCAATGCTCATAGGCCTTAATTTTTAAAGTGCCCCCCAAAAAACTGAACCTGATAAACCTGAATCTTCAAGCCTCCAGCTTGAGCAGCAATAATGCGCTCAGATCTTTGGCATCCTGTCGTATATAATATTACATGTACCTTCCCTGCAGGTCTGGATCTAGTTCTGGGTCAGGATCCGAAGGAGGTCCAGACAGCGTCGAAAACTTCGGTAGCCCTTCTGGGTCAAGGACCTCCGAGCCACCGAGCACATCCCCCCTGGAAGAAATGCCCCCTGAAGAAGAGCCAAGGGACAGAAAAGGAAGGAACTCGCAAACACTGGAAGGAATCTTTGGAGATGCCGCAGACTTGTCTTCTTCAGATGATGAAGGAGAAGCTGATGTTTCCGTGCAGCGCAGAGTGCACGAAGAAGTGGACTTTGGTGACATGAGTGATGATGGTGGAGGGGAGGGTGTGGAGGCAAGGACGGAGGAAGGGGCGGAGGAGGAGGAAGTGGAGGAGGCCCCGAGAATCAACGTCGACATTCCTCGCTGCGTTGCGGAGTTGGGGTCAGATATCCACTTTGTGAAGCTTCCTAACTTCCTCTCCGTGGAGCCGAGGTTCGGGCCAGTGTACGTAGCTCGAGGGAGGTCCGGGGGTGTCGGGGGACAATTACCAGGTCAAGTAGGGGTGTCTCGATTTCAAAGTTCTTGCCCACTTAGCATTAGGGGGGCAAGAATTCAGAACTGCAGACTCTATAATTGGTCATGGGGTTGTCTACGGCAGCGGTCAGTCTGGCTTGGAATGGTGGCTTCATCTTCTCTGTTATATACTGTTTGACATTCCCTCCTTCCTGTTGTATCTCTGCCATCTTTATTCTATGTTCCTCGTGGTCTCTCTCTCTCTCTTCCTCATTTCTCCGACACTTCCACCGCCCCCTGTCTTCCTCCCTCAGGCCATTTGATCCTAACCTGTATGAAGATGAAGGAGAAGATGAAGACATTCTCGATGAAGAAGGTCGGGCCAGGCTGAAACTGAAGGTATGTTGTACGAACCTTTGGACTCTTGACTACAGTCACTAAGTAGGCAGTGTGTATATCACCTCTCACTGAGCAGGCAGTGTGAATGTCACCTCTCACTAAGCAGGCAGTGTGTATGTCACCTCTCCTCTCTTCATCTTCCACTCATATTATTAGTCCTGGACTTGCTTCAGGCACTTCAGTTTTCCTCAACTTGGTACTGTTCTCCCCATCCTCTTTCTCTCCCATTCTCATTTACGTTCCCTCCATTCCACTCACTTCCATTCATCTCCCTATTCCATTCCACTCCCTATTCCATTCCACTCCCTATTCCATTCCACTCCCTATTCCATTCCACTCCCTATTTCATTCCACTCCCTATTCCATTGCACTCCCTATTCCATTGCACTCCCTATTCCATTCCACTCCCTATTCCATTCCACTCCCTATTCCACTCCACTCCCTATTCCACTCCACTCCCTATTCCACTCCACTCCCTATTCCACTCCACTCCCTATTCCATTCCACTCCCTATTCCATTCCACTCCCTATTCCATTCCACTCCCTATTCCATTCCACTCCCTATTCCACTCCACTCCCTATTCCATTCCACTCCCTCATTTGACTTCCTGATTAATAATCCAGATCCTCTCCTCCTTATTCCATTTTCCATTCCACCATCTTCCATTCCATTCTGCTTTCTCTGCCCCTCCCACTTCCCCTCATCCTTCTTCCTCATGATTTCTGTGCCCCTCCCACTTCCCCTCGTACTTGGTCCTTCTTCCTCATGATTTCTGTGCCCTCCCACTTTCCCCCCTCGCTGACTGTCAGGTAGAAAACACCATCAGATGGCGGTACACGCAGGACGAGGAAGGGAACGAGGTGAGGGAGAGCAATACTCGTGTGGTACGCTGGACTGATGGTACCCTCTCCCTGTTCCTGGGGAGCGAGATATTTGACATAAGCAAGCAGCCTCTGCAAGGAGAGTACAGCCATCTCTTTGTTAGACAAGGTGGCTCTTTCTCATGCATTCATTAGTGTGAGTGGGTGGGCTCTGTTTTGTTGTCCTGCACTGATGACTTGAGTGTGTCGGAGGATGCTGGGGGCTCTCCTGTGGGATGTCCCAGCAAGCGTAGCCCTAATTGTAGTTCCTAAACCCTGCCCTAGCCCTATCCTAGCCCTAGCCCTACCCTCCCCTAGCCCTATCCTAGCCCTAGACCTATATTCTAGCCCTAACCAAGCCTCATCCATAACCCCTGCCCTACCCTGGTCGCAGACCTCCTATCCTGCCTAGCCAACCCCTTTAGTCCCAGACCAACCCTACCCCTAACTACGATCTCATCCATAACCCCTGCCCTAGCCTTACCCTAGCCCCATCTCTAATCACCCTGTCTTCCTAGCCTCGTCGTAGCCCTGGCACTCTTTACCTACGAGAGGGACATCTCTTGTTGACTGTTCTCTCCACGTCTGTGTTGTGATGGGTTAGGTACAGGACTTCAAGGTCAGGCCGTGTTCAAGAATAAGATCACCTTTCGACCTCACTCTACAGACAGCCAGACACACCGCAAGATGACCCTCTCCATAGCCGACAGGTTCTCTAAGGCTCAGAAGATCCGAGTGCTCCCTGTGGCTGGCAAAGATCCTGAATCTCAGAGGAGTGAGAGAATAAAGGTAAGTGTAGGGAAGAGGGAAGGGTGAGGTGCTCCCTGTGGCTGGCAAAGATCCTGAATCTCAGAGGAGTGTGAGAATAAAGATGGGTGGAGGACATAGGGAGGGTAAGAGGGGAGGATTAGTGTGTGTGTGTGGTGTGTGTCTGCAGTGTGCATGTGTGGAACATGTGTTGGGTCCAGTCCAAGCAAAACCAGGGTATAATTTTCTTCTCTGTCTTTCCTCTCTCAATGACTCCCGAACAAGCTCCTGTAATTATGATACCGATACACCAAAGTTTAGGAAAATATAACTCCTAAATATTTTGTGCTAATAAATTTTCATTGTGTCAAATTTTCAATGTTCTGGTTGCCAACAAAATATATGACGCACGGAAAAATAACACGCAATGTAAAATTATAAATTTAAAAGAATCAACATCGACTGTTTCAAGAGAAGCATGTGGCTGTATTAGCAATGGACGTGTTTGAAAGAACCAGCTGTATTCGTGGCTACCATGTCTACTACTGCATCTGGGAGGCAGCCATTGGAGAGGTAGCTAGCAGGTGAACGAGAACCCGATAATGTCAATGACAGGTACGCAGCAGCAGTCGAGAAAGACGTTGTCAATTCTTCCAGTTCTTCTCCAACCTCTCCATTAGCTTCTGCTGTAACTTGCGGGCGAAGCGATGGTTGATGGCGGAGACTTTGGGAGCTGACAGTCCATTTTTAGGCTTAAAATATTTGCGAAGAGCCACAGCAAACTCTGGCTCTTGGTGGCACTCGTAGAACGGAAAGTGTTAGCTTATGCACGATTCAGGGCTAGGGGACACGTTTGATTCAGGACACGTTTGATTCGCAGACACGCGCAATTCAATGGATACGTGTGTGTGCTGTTTGCATATTTTTCAAAATGACTCTGATCTTTATTATTTGTTCTCAATTTTTCGTGACATATTTTTTCAAGGTTGTCTGCATCCACGAAACAGTGAAGAAAATCTCGGGACTACGGTATCGGAGGTTATCCTTATGATGTGCTTTCGGCATGGTATCCATGGTTATGCACCTAAGTGGGGGCTAATATAAGTGGGTGGAGTTTCAAAATGTAGTAGTCAAGACATTGTAGTTCCGTAAATGCATTTGGTACGATTACATGCCCAACAACCAATCAGATGCTCTTAAAAGTGACGGGTGTAGTTTTTATGTCAAGTGAGACGCAAAACTGGCTACAACCGGCAAAGGACTAGCTTTTACAACTGCAAAAGATCTGATTGGCTGGAGGTCAGGTGACAGCACCGAGATAATTAAGCCAATCCATATGGTTTACTGCGAGCACTCTTAACTCTTTGATGTGTGGACGCGTGACATTAATTAACACATGTGGGTGATGCACTGTACAAAAAGAATTCTATAATGTTTGAACTTGGTGTCTGAAATTGCGTGGAACATGCATGCTCCCAGAGGGCGAATTAAAACAAATATAATAATAATAATAATAATAGTAGTAGTAGTAGTAGTAGTAGTAGCAGCAGCAGCAGCAACAACAACAACAACAACAATAATAATAATTATTATTATTATATATTTTTTTAATCAGTAACTAACACAGTCAATACGCCCTCTTCACCCTAACGATCGTGATGACATTTGAAAAGTCTACCATTACCAATGTGCTACTATATACAACAGTGATTTGAGCCTTTCAGAAGATGGTGAATCCTGCTCAGCTGAAGGAGAAGAGGTCCATGCCTACAGGGGACAAAGAGAGAGTGATTCAGCCTGAGGAGGTGGCCGGAGCTGTCATTTCTGTCCAGGCAGCTAGGTTAGCTAGCTTTGTCCAGATGGTGACTCATGTGCTGATGAGGAGTAGCATGGGAACTTTGAAGGTGACTAGAGATATAGAGTTTGACTTCTAATAGAGGCGCATTAGAGTTAGAGAGTTTCTGTTCTGGAGTGTTTGGAGTGTTTGCAAAAGTGTGGGTGGCAGTTATCCTGGGTAGTAAGCGGCTTTTTGAAGTTGTTTTTTAAGTGGATAGTGAGTGTTTAGAGGGTGCTGTTCCCTCCAGGTAGTCCATAGCTCTTTATTTCCCTGTGCCTACATCCCTCCAGGCCTTTCCTCCCAGTATACGGCATCTCCTTGAGATGCTTCTTTGGTTTGTATGGCATCCCTTCCAGGCCCTCCCTCTTCAGTGTCTTCTGAGCCCTCACCTCCTCCTTCAGCACGCAGCTCCCATATCCTTTGACGACTCCTTCAGTGATGACTCGGAATCCACACCCACTGCTTCACAGCATGGTCACAGCCATGGCCAACATGCGAGGCATTCAGCGTAGATCTAGAAGCAGAGATACAGGCTTGTCTAGAGGTAGAGCCCTATGTAGATCAAGGTAGAAGCAGAGATACTGGCTTGTCTAGAGGTAGAGCCCTACGTAGATCAGGGTAGAAGCAGAGATACTGGCTTGTCTAGAGGTAGAGCCCTACGTAGATCAGGGTAGAAGCAGAGATACTGGCTTGTCTAGAGGTAGAGCCCTACGTAGATCAGGGTAGAAGCAGAGATACTGGCTTGTCTAGAGGTAGAGCCCTACGTAGATCAGGGTAGAAGCAGAGATACAGGTTTGTCTAGAGGTAGAGCCCTACATAAATCTGCTTCAGCTGGGAAATAGCAGTCAAAAACAAAGTGATGATGTCATAACTTTAATGGTATTCATAAACATGGGTTTGGTTACTAATTATGGTTAATCGCAAAAAGTTCATCAAGCTCAAATACAGTACATCTATGGAGTTCTGATACAATTTATGATAAATTGAAGGGGAATAAATATACCAGTGAAAGAGTTAAGGTAGTCCACATGTTTTTCTGTGTGCACTCTTAAGGTAGTCCACATGTTTTACTGCATGCACTCTTAAGGTAGTCCACATGTTTTACTGCGTGCACTCTTAATGTAGTCCACATGTTTTACTGCATGCACTCTTAAGGTAGTCCACATGTTTTACTATGTGCACTCTTAAGGTAGTCCACATGTTTTACTGCATACACTCTTAAGGTAGTCCACATGTTTTACTGCATGCACTCTTAAGGTACATGTAGTCCACATGTTTTACTGCATGTACTCTTAAGGTAGTCCACATGTTTTACTGCATGCACTCTTAAGGTAGTCCACATGTTTTACTGCATGCACTCTTAAGGTAGTCCACATGTTTTACTGCATGCACTTGATTGATGCTGTAATTCTCGCAGTTGCGTGATGGCAACGTATCCTCCTTTGGCTTGTACTGTATGTAACCTGCATGTCCTGCATGTAGAACATTAGTCATCTCATGCAACCTAGGAATTCATGTGACACGTGCTAAAATTTACTGCGGGCAGAGGTGAAGACGTCAGATTTTCAGGCCAGTGTGTAGTCTGCAGATGAAATGAATGCAGTTAGGGCTGTGGCTATATATGAGTCAGGAACCTGTTTTAGAGGTTTGGGTTCAGGTAACAATGGATGGGTTTTTTCTAGCCCTTGCGGCTGCTTCTGTGGTAAGCTGAAGACCAGTGCAGAGGTGATGTCCTATACCAAGAACAAAACCTGGAAGTGTTTAGCCAGAACAAAACCTGGAAGTGTTTAGCCTACCAAAAACCTCGAATGAGATATTGACCAATGACCTTTTATAGATCTGTATCTGAAGGTCTTTTCCAAACATTCCATGGCATTAGAATTCAAAACAGTGTGCTGAAAGCTATCACAATTTGCGCAAGTGTGTGTGTGTGCATGCGTGTGTGCGTCTACTGATTATTTCCATAGGACTTTATGGCCATCAAGTTTTTTGTTCAAATAAATATATATTATATATAATATGTATATGTATATTATATATAATATATATTATTTTTATATATTATACGTATATAAATATATGTAATATATATATTATATATAATATTTATATTATATATATTATATAATATATAATATATATATTATATTATATATATTAATATATATATTATATATATTATATATTAATATATATATTATATATATTATATGTATATATATACCGTATTCACTCGAATATAAGTCGCGACTTGTATTTATTCAGGACTTTATGGCCATCAAGTTTTTTGTTCAAATAAATATATAATATGTATATGTATATTATATATAATATATATTATTTTTATATATTATACGTATATAAATATATGTAATATATATATATTATATATAATATGTATATTATATATATTATATAATATATAATATATATATTATATTATATATATTAATATATATATTATATATATTATATATATTAATATATATATTATATATATTATATATATAATATATATAATGTGTATATATATACCGTATTCACTCGAATATAAGTCGCGACTTGTATTTATTCAGGACTTTATGGCCATCAAGTTTTTTGTTCAAATAAATATATATTATATATAATATGTATATGTATATTATATATAATATATATTATTTTTATATATTATACGTATATAAATATATGTAATATATATATATTATATATAATATGTATATTATATATATTATATAATATATAATATATATATTATATTATATATATTAATATATATATTAATATATATATTATATATATTATATATATAATATATATAATGTGTATATATATACCGTATTCACTCGAATATAAGTCGCGACTTGTATTTATTTCAGCCAAATCAAGTTGCGATCTTCAAGCATTGCACTTGCGCAGTGCCAAGCCAGTCTTGCGCTATTGTGCTGACACAATTTTTTTGGCTGAGTCATTGTGGACATTGAGCTAGGTAGTGGCAAGAGTTCCTAATCGCTATCGTAAATCTACAATGAGTTCGATCTGTTCTTCGTCCAAGGAAGCAAATGGATCTTCTCCACCGCTGTCACTTCCTTCCAACAGCTGGCGAGTAGCTTGTGTAATGGCTGGGATAGCTACTTTATCGACTTTGAGTCAGTGAATTTTTCCATCTTCAGACCCATCCACCTTCACAGTGATGCCACAAGCACGGAATGATTTCTTGATCAACTCGGCAGACAAGCTATCTTAGCTAATGATAAACGACTGCACGTGTGCAAGAGCGGTGGTGTAATTAACTTGGTGTGCTACATTTGGAGTGCGGCTTTCAGAGCGACTTCTATTCAGTGTGCGACTTACAGTATATTCGAGTAAATACGGTATATCAGAATTAATTTTTTCAACCTGTTTAAATAGAAATGGTGTTCCGCACAACTCCCCTCAGCAATTTCAGAAACAACAGTAAAGTGTATGTGTAATCATGACTGCAGTTGTGACTGTCAGCCATTTAAAAATATAATTATTTTTCTTGCTCTGCCCATCTTTGCGGCAATCTGCTGGGCATGTGCAGATCGAATTAAAATCTTAGCTTGTTCAATATATTTTACCTGTGTGTGTGGATGTGTGTGTGTGGATGTGTGTGTGTGTGTGCGTGCATGTGTGTGACGAGAGAAAGGGTTAGCGTCTGCAGGCACTTGTGGGTGTAGAGTGGGTAAGAAAGAGTCCCAGATAATATCGCAGTGTTTAATTAGAACAGCAGTGACAAGGACCAGTTTCTTGGGCTTGTAGGAGATGTTTGACCGAGAAACACATCTCTAATTGCATAAAAACATGTCTCTAAATACAGCAAAACACATCTCCGATTACAGCAAAACACAGGTCTTTAATCACAGGGCCACAGGGAAAATGTAAGCATTCTAGATGTCGTTATTGAAGCATGTGCATAAGGTCAGAGGCACTCAGAAGACATTGAGAGAGAAAGTCAATCAAGCACTCCTGTTCTGTATTGCAAGCAGTAGCAGCGGCCAGTTTGGATATGCATGGCTAAACCTGCAGCAGGTTGAGAACTCCAACACCCCCATAGATGACCAACCTCAACACACCTCACAGATGACCGACCCCAACACCCCACAGATGACCGACCTCAACACACCCCACAGATGACCGACCCCAACACCCCCACAGATGACTGACCCCAACACCCCCACAGATGACTGACCCCAACACCCCCACAGATGACCGACCCCAACACCCCCACAGATGACTGACCCCAACACCCCCACAGATGACTGACCCCAACACCCCCACAGATGACCGACCCCAACACCCCCGCAGATGACCGACCCCAACACCCCCACAGATGACCGACCCCAACACCCCCGCAGATGACCGATCCCAACACCCCCACATATGACCAACCTCAACACACCCCACAGATGACCGACCTCAACACCCCCGCAGATGACTGACCCCAACACCCCCGCAGATGACCGACCCCAACACCCCTGCAGATGACCGACCCCAACACCCCCGCAGATGACCGACCCCAACACCCACGCAGATGACCGACCCCAACACCCCCACATATGACCAACCTCAACACACCCCACAGATGACCGACCCCAACACCCCCGCAGATGACCGACCCAACACCCCCGCAGATGACTGACCCCAACACCCTGCAGATGACCGACCCCAACACCCCCACAGATGACCAACCCCAACACCCCTGCAGATGACTGACCCCAACACCACCGCAGATGACAACCCCAGCACCCCCACAGATGAGTGCCCCATCGGCTATAAACAGAACAACAACAAAAAGTGAAAATGAAAACGAATTTTATTTTCACACTTCAAGGCCACATTAATAAAGTGAAAAGTGTACTGAGATTGCATAATTAGATGCAGCAGCTACAGTATGCAAAGAGATTTAACAGTTCGATCACCGACTGGTATTTGGGTTAATGCGGAACTCAGGGTTTGACCTCAAGATTCTAGGAACTTCATAGCTAGGCTGCTGTCTGCCACCTGTTGTTAGTAGTAGCTACTATCTCAACAGCTGGTAACTAAGTAGTGTGACTCCTACTAAGCTAGTTCAGTAGTTTCTAATTATGTTTGTTAGACCAAGTGTAATGGTAGCTAAATAATGTAGGGTAGCTATATAGTGTAGGGTAGCTATATAGTGTAGGGTAGCTATATAGTGTAGGGTAGCTATATAGTGTAGGGTAGCTAAATAGTGTAGGGTAGCTATATAGTGTAGGGTAGCTATATAGTGTAGGGTAGCTATATAGTGTAGGGTAGCTAAATAGTGTAGGGTAACTAAATAGTGTAGGGTAGCTATATAGTGTAGGGTAACTAAATAGTGTAGGGTAGCTATATAGTGTAGGGTAGCTATATAGTGTAGGGTAGCTAAATAGTGTAGGGTAGCTATATAGTGTAGGGTAGCTATATAGTGTAGGGTAGCTATATAGTGTAGGGTAGCTATATAGTGTAGGGTAGCTATATAGTGTAGGGTAGCTATATAGTGTAGGGTAGCTAAATAGTGTAGGGTAGCTATATAGTGTAGGGTAGCTATATAGTGTAGGGTAGCTAAATAGTGTAGGGTAGCTATATAGTGTAGGGTAACTAAATAGTGTAGGGTAGCTATATAGTGTAGGGTAGCTATATAGTGTAGGGTAGCTATATAGTGTAGGGTAACTAAATAGTGTAGGGTAACTAAATAGTGTAGGGTAGCTATATAGTGTAGGGTAGCTATATAGTGTAGGGTAACTAAATAGTGTAGGGTAGCTATATAGTGTAGTGTAGCTATATAGTGTAGGGTAACTAAATAGTGTAGGGTAGCTATATAGTGTAGGGCAGCTAAATAGTGTTAGGTAGCTATATAGTGTAGGGTAGCTATATAGTGTAGGGTAACTAAATAGTGTAGGGTAGCTAAATAGTGTAGGGTAGCTATATAGTGTAGGGTAGCTATATAGTGTAGGGTAGCTATATAGTGTAGGGTAACTATATAGTGTAGGGTAACTAAATAGTGTAGGGTAGCTATATAGTGTAGGGTAGCTATATAGTGTAGGGTAGCTAAATAGTGTAGGGTAGCTATATAGTGTAGGGTAGCTATATAGTGTAGGGTAGCTATATAGTGTAGGGTAACTAAATAGTGTAGGGTAGCTATATAGTGTAGGGTAGCTATATAGTGTAGGGTAACTATATAGTGTAGGGTAACTAAATAGTGTAGGGTAGCTATATAGTGTAGGGTAGCTATATAGTGTAGGGTAGCTAAATAGTGTAGGGTAGCTATATAGTGTAGGGTAGCTATATAGTGTAGGGTAGCTATATAGTGTAGGGTAGCTAAATAGTGTAGGGTAACTAAATAGTGTAGGGTAGCTATATAGTGTAGGGTAACTAAATAGTGTAGGGTAACTAAATAGTGTAGGGTAGCTATATAGTGTAGGGTAGCTAAATAGTGTAGGGTAGCTATATAGTGTAGGGTAGCTATATAGTGTAGGGTAGCTATATAGTGTAGGGTAGCTATATAGTGTAGGGTAGCTATATAGTGTAGGGTAGCTATATAGTGTAGGGTAGCTAAATAGTGTAGGGTAGCTATATAGTGTAGGGTAGCTATATAGTGTAGGGTAGCTATATAGTGTAGGGTAGCTAAATAGTGTAGGGTAGCTATATAGTGTAGGGTAACTAAATAGTGTAGGGTAGCTATATAGTGTAGGGTAGCTATATAGTGTAGGGTAGCTATATAGTGTAGGGTAACTAAATAGTGTAGGGTAACTAAATAGTGTAGGGTAGCTATATAGTGTAGGGTAGCTATATAGTGTAGGGTAACTAAATAGTGTAGGGTAGCTATATAGTGTAGTGTAGCTATATAGTGTAGGGTAACTAAATAGTGTAGGGTAGCTATATAGTGTAGGGTAGCTATATAGTGTAGGGTAGCTATATAGTGTAGGGTAGCTATATAGTGTAGGGTAGCTAAATAGTGTAGGGTAGCTAAATAGTGTAGGGTAGCTAAATAGTGTAGGGTAGCTAAATAGTGTAGGGTAGCTAAATAGTGTAGGGTAGCTAAATAGTGTAGGGTAGCTAAATAGTGTAGGGTAACTAAATAGTGTAGGGTAGCCATATAGTGTAGGGTAGCTAAATAGTGTAGGGTAGCTATATAGTGTAGGGTAGCTAAATAGTGTAGGGTAACTAAATAGTGTAGGGTAACTAAATAGTGTAGGGTAACTAAATAGTGTAGGGTAACTAAATAGTGTAGGGTAACTAAATAGTGTAGGGTAGCTACAGGAATAGTAACATCTTAACCAAAACTCAGTAGCAACAATTAGCAATATATTATATTGTGTGTCATTACGATTAAAAACTTGAAGGAAAAAAAGAATCCTAAAAAAGTGACTATAACAAAATGGCTACTTCGCGTGCTGCACAGCATAGAACTATGCAGGGTGTAGCAGAAAACAGGAGGACTGCAGCAGAGAGACAGAGAAGGAGAAGGGATGTTTTTATTTTCTTGACAAGTAATCCGATGTGAGTGAAGGCTAGAGCGTAACGTTGAGAGAGAAAAAAATTCAAGCTGATTATTGAGGAGGTCATTGTAATCCAACGTAGTTGTTTTATTATTATTGCTCCTGTGGATCTACTTCCCAGCTCTGATGATGGACTCGGGATCAGCGCCTGCTCTTTGGCAGTAGTGAAAACACTCAATAATCCAGCTAGGGCCTCTCAAGCTTGTCCCAAGGCTGGAGGGGGAAGGTTGCTAATGAGCTTCTCGATTTGCCACCATAGGTGCCATGTAAGTGTTGCTATCCCTCAGTCATGTGACCACAGGAACCTATTGATGGGGTTTCATTAGTAATAATTGATTCAGCCAAGCTTCCAATAACCCCTCCCACCACATAAGTCCAATCTAAGATGATGGGGTGAGTGACTGTTGTAAAACTAGAATTAACAGGGGGGGCTCCATAGGGGGGAGGGGGCAAAGTGGGCAATTGCCCCCCACCCCCTCCCCAAGCAGAATAGCATTGCCCCCCTCCCCCCAATGATCTTGTAGCTACCCGCATGCTATATTATATATATAACTGCCTGTGAAGTTTATCCCAGACCACCTGTTACCTGCCAAAACCACATTGGGTCATTCCATGTCAATTCAACCAGGGGTCCCCGGGTGACCCTCTCAGAATTCAACCATTTTTGGCATGTATGTGCTACAACGTATATTATGAAGCTATGCAAAATTTTGGGGCAAAATATTGAATATTTTGGATGATATGACCCTTAAATCATGTCTGGGCGGTGCAAATTTCGTGGGCTTTTTTTCGCGTATTGATTTTTTGGTCATATTCAAGAGCCTGTAACTTTTGATCCGGAAGAGGTTAAGCTCTGAAATTTTCAGGATTTGTTCATCTCACACTCTGCTATAAGGAGATGTCAACATAAGATGATTTATGTATACTTTTTTGTGGTACTGATCAAATCAAAAAGGATGATTTCACCAATAATAATGCTTGCGAACCAATGTTTGGCCACCAACCAGGCAAAAACTAACTGCTAGAATCCCTTGTAACTTTGTATACAGCATCTCTAGCACCCTGTTCACTAGTGTGTATAATATGAAGTCTCTGATTCCTACAACTTCTGAGATATAGGCATCCCTATTTGCAAAAAATGAAATTATAATACAGTTTCAACCACAATTTTCGTTATGTGGGATAGGTCATACTATAAAATGTATTATCTCACAAGAAAGAGTACAATTTACTCTTTCATTAGATATCAAACATATCTTGCTTCCGTAAAGCCTTCAGTAACTAATTGATAATTGAAAAAGAGACATTTTTATCATTTGTGACATTTTACAGTACTACATGCATATATATACGTATAATTATTGACATTTAAAATTACTTACATTTGTGTGACATGTCCAGTTTTAGCACTATTTCTAATTCGCCTCTTTCCCTATCTTAGTGTTGTGTTTCAAAAGCATCAAACTTCATAGAAAACCAGATGAGCGGTGGTGCAGTGTGTGTTTATTTTGATCGCAGCACCAAAAACATACAACGTGAGCTGACCAACTAACCTTACTGAATAAATACAACAAAACTAAGATAGGGAAAGAAGGGAATTGATGCTATTGAGTTTTCCCTGGTGTTTGCCCTGGGATTTTCCATGGGGATCTCCACATTTCTCCATGCTGAATAAATACAAGAAAACTATGATAGGGAAAGAAGGGAATTGATACTATTGAGTTTTCCCTGGTGTTTTCCCTGGGATTTTCCCTGGGATTTTCCCTGGGATTTTCCATGGGGATCTCCACATTTCTCCATGCTGCTTATATAAGCCTAAAAATCCCACTTGATACATAAAAATCCCAGGTTTCAGTTGAAGATGCTTGTTAGGTGAAATGCTACCATTTTCTAATTGATTCAGTGATATACACTAGTATTCAAGTTGGACTCGCAAAACATTGTGCCGGATTTAAAGTGTGACACCATGGCTACAAATTTGGAATCTTGTTCAATTGGTGCACATAGAAAAGATCCATGTCATAAGAGGACATATTGCAGGACAGTTGGCTTTGTAAATGTTTCTGATTTGACACCGGAAGATAAAAGTCTTCTGTTTGTAAGATGTGGATTGGAAAAAACTTCTGTCTCTGAAGTTACGACTGTATGTCTTCACCATAAGCAGTTATTCCTTGACAAATTCGAGTTTCTACAAAAAACGTGTTGTGATCCATTTTGTGTCCATAAAACAACTGCTAAAGGAAGTCTTCGTAGCCTGGATAAAACTAAAGCTAAAAGTTTGAGTAAACTCGCACACAAAAAAATAAAACCAGGCCAGAAGCTGTGCCCACGATGTATAGCAATGATGGGAAGTGCAGTGCCATCACAAGAAGATTCATCAAGCAGTGATGAGACATTTTTGCCTGATGAACTGGCAAATCTTAACACAAGTATAACATCACTTGGATGCTCACCTATGAAAGTAGACGATGTTAGCCAAAGAGATATTTCAGGTTATGGTAAAAGAAAACTGTTGCAAGCTCATGAAGCTCTCAAACAAACAATTGCGAAAAAAATCCATGTCAGTCCCAAAACTCTTAGCAAAGAGGATATCACAAAATGTGAAAAATGCTCTGATCTTGAAAAAATGATCACGGATATGAAAGAACAGTGTGCCGTTGCAACAAGACAAAAACAACTTCAGATTCTCACAATGGCTCCATCAAGTTGGTCTGTAAAGCAGACAGCTGAAGAGTTCAATGTTTCCCAGTATATGGTTAAAAAATCCCGAGCCTTGAAAAAATTACACTGTGTGTTTGCCGAACCTGGTGCAAAGAGAGGAAAGGAAATATCTGATGAGATCAAGAAAAAGGTAGTGAACTTTTATGAAAATGATGAGTATACTCGTCTTTGCCCAGGTAAAAAGGAATTTGTGTCGGTGAAAGTGAATGGACAACGTGTTCACAAACAGAAAAGACTGTTACTTGCTAATCTTCATGAGCTGTATGCACTGTTCAAAGAAAAGACAGGTGGTGCTTACAATATAGGAGTTTCTAAGTTTTGTGAATTCCGACCTCCTTGGTGTATTACAGTAGGTGCAAAAGGCGCTCATTCAGTCTGTGTGTGTGAAATTCACCAAAATGTGAAGCTACTTTTAGCAGCTATTGCAGAACTGAAGCTGGATTACGCAACATTGCTGTCGTGACATTAAATCAAAAGACTGCATATACATCGTTGTGACCAGTGTCCAGGTATCAATGCCTTACAGACTCATGTGCATAATTTGATCTCTGAACAGTTAGACATGGATGATGATGATCTTATCACATTCAGCCAGTGGGATCACACCGACCGCACTACAATAGTCAGAAGGCAAGAGTCTGTTAGTGATTTTATCACAATTCTCTGCGATCAGTTTGACAAGCTTACCACACATCACTATATTTCAAAAGCACAGGCAGCCTATCTCACCAGTTGCAAAGAAAATCTTCGACGGAACACTGTGTTGGTAATTCTAGACTTTGCAGAGAATTATTCTTTCCTTATCCAAGACTCTATTCAAGAATTTTATTGGGAGAATAGACAGGCAACTCTCCACCCTTTTGGAGTATATTTCATTGACAGTGATGGAAATCTGTGCAGCATGTCTCTGTGTGTGATAAGTGACTGTATGCAACATGATACAGTGACTGTTTATGCATTCCTGCATGCTGTTCTGCAGCATATCAAAGATGTGTTACCAGATGTGAAGCATGTGAAATACTTCAGTGATGGAGCTGCCAGCCAGTACAAAAATTATAAGAATTTCTCCAACCTCTGTATGCATGCTGATGTTGGATTATCTGCTGAGTGGCACTTTTTTGCCACAAGCCATGGCAAGAGTATCTGTGATGGAATAGGTGGAACGGTAAAACGCTTGGCCACCAGAATGAGTCTCCAGCAAACATCTGCAGGATATATTCTGACTCCATCAGAGCTATTTCAGTGGGCTACTGCACACATTCATGGCATTAAAATGTTCTACCTTTCTGTTAGTGATGTGGATATATATCGCCCCAGACAACTCGAGCGATTTGCTGATGCACACACAATTCCAGGTACAAGAAGTCATCATTGTTTCATTCCTGTGGACAATAACAACTTGAAGATTAGTGGAATTTCAGGAGATAATCCTGTTGTGATTGCTAGTGAGAAAGCTGTGTCTTCAGAAAAAATTCGGCATGCTTACGTGCACCATCTCCTTGCTCCCCCCCCTCCCCTGCAACTGCTGGAGCCATCCCTGATTAGGACCGGTTTTGTTGTGGTGACTAGTTTTATAAGTCCTCGGCTCCGTGTTTCCTGCTCTCACCTGTGCTTGACAACCTTGTATAGACTGAGCTGTATTACGTTCACACCAATTAGTGGTGGTTGCTAAGGTGAGCTGTGAGTAACCAAATGCTGGTGCGTGATAGGTCTTCCTGGCAGGAAGACTAATGCCAGCACTGAAGTGACTTCAACACATTCCATATGAATCCTAGTAAGTTTCTATTGGTCTGACACACTTTTTAAAGTGACGGACAGCCAAACAGCAACCTCTCCAATAAAGAAAGCGTACATTTCGGCCAAACCTGACATTGGTAGCTTCTTAGCAGCCGAAATCACTTGTTTCAGCAACTGCTAGCAGCTCTGAAAACACTTTAAGCATTCCTCGAAGGCTTCTCTAAGGTGTGGTGAACTAGTAGAACAAAATATCATGGAAACTGTGCAAGGAACCTGATCTTCAAGGCATGTTTCGTCCCTTATAACTTGCATACAATATAGAGCCATTCTTAAAATTTACTACCTAAGAAGACTCCAATGCATGTCGGTGTAGGTAAAGGGTCGTAACTGGTGCATTAAAAGCTAGCTAAGTGCAGTTTTTGTGATCAGAAATGGATGCAGATTGTCATTCTTGAAGACCTGACTCAATCAATCTATGCTAAGCTCTGAATTAGAAGTGAGCGGGAAGTTCATACACTGGGGAATAGTCTTCAACAACACAAAGAAAAGCGGCTCCTGCATATGCACTGCAATATGAGTGTGTGTACTCGAGCAAAAAACATGGCATAGAATAACATCTGCTGTTTGGAGTTCTGCTGTTTGGAGTTCTGCTGTGCAGCTGTTGACAAGTCCTGGAAGGAGGCTGCAGCTGGTAGATATCCATGGCCAGCCTGCAATAACAAAGCCACACCAAGTGTGGAACGTGCCAGACCCTGTCTTTGGAAACAGAGTGTGGATGACCTGACCTTAGAAACAGAGTCTGGCTGTAATTAGAGGTATGCAGAATGATTGCCTGTAATTAGAAGAGACCCTTCTTGCAAACTGAGCCTGAAAGAGCTGGTGACATTTCAGCTGTTGTGATGGCTGCTAAATTCCATGAAGACTCCACTCCCCAGGCGACTTTTATAGTGATGGAGGAGAGATAAAAAGTGGAAATTCAAGATTCCTTTGACTGGGCAAACATATGTACAGGCAGACTTTACACATGTGTGGTGTGGGGTAATAAAAGAAAGTGCGCGGTGCAAACTGGAAATCTGATGTTTCAAGTGCCAGAACACACTAATAGGTTTCATGTTATAATTAAGGGAAGTGCTATATAGTTCATTACCCATCAGTTTACCACCACTTAGAAGTGCAGGACACACCCACAACTAATACAAGAGCTCCTCCTCCTGGGTCCATAGCGAATGAAATGTTGGCAGTCAAATATTGGCCGACATTAGACGTTATTGAAAATTGGCGATGATGATCGGCACGCATTCGGATGATGTGTGGGTGTGCTTTTATTTGAGTTATTCATTCTGTTTATATGATCTTGACTACCGGTTTATTTTTCTGCCCTGTCAGCATTTCATGCCGTGTGCTGTGCTGGAGGCGTGTTAGAGATGCCTGGTATGTTTTTACCGAGTCATTGCACATTGTCAGCGTCAGTTTCTTGTGGCATCATATACGACGCCATTTTTGTTGGCATATCAACTTCGATGACTCTATAGCTTTAGGACAAGTGCCCACTTCAAAAATAATTTTCCACCCGCGTGCTTGACCACGTACTAAAAATTTAATGCCTAATGAAAAAGGTGTTTGCATGCTCTCGTGCTCTAGGGCTTCCTCTAGCCACTCGTATTTTTTTGCACTTAGCAATCTGGAGTTATTCTGGATGAGGTTTTGGGGATGCAGGTTTTTGAGGTCCCTCCACTTTAGGGTCTAGTAACTTGCCTATAGTTATACCTATGAAGCATATTTTAGTATCAAAAGAGAGCACACAGAGAGACCTATCTTTTGAGCTATATATCAAGTCCATACCATGAAGTTTTCAGAATCTACGGAGCTCTAAAGTTGTAACCACAAGTAAAAAAGTAAAAAAATACCATCGTTTCCCCCTTCAATGACCCTTTTAGCTGTAGGACAAACATCCACTTACAGTGACCGTTAAGCTTTAAGACAAGTGACCATTCAATGACCCTTTTAGCTGTAGGACAAACATCCACTTATAGCGACAGTTAAGCTTTAGGACAAGTAACCACTTCAATCACCCTGTAGTTTTAGGACAAGCTTAATTATGGACTCTAGATTTACGGCATTATGTGGGTACATCCTTAAGGTAAAAGGTCCTTGAAGTGGTTGTGGTATATACAAAGCGGCATGGGATAATGCTTGTTTGTTTTCTAATTTTTTCTACTGCTTGTCAAGCAAGTATTTGTGCGTGTGTGTGTATGTATCTGCATTTTCATTTTTATAAACTGTATTCCTCCTAACTGACGTCAAATAATAATATGAGGTGTGGTTATCACTTGTCTGGGAGTAATACTTCAAGTCTGATCGGAAATCTAGGTGGAAAAGGGTGTGTCCTGCTTTGGAACTCCTTAACCCTCCCACACTGTTCATAGTTAACCCCACGTTAATATCTGCTTGTCTATTGTAGCGGTACATATATATATATATATATTTACTTAGAAGGTAGTTTGCTGATGAAGGCTACAAATAGTGCTCAATGCTGTGTTAATTAAAGTAGAGCTATTGATAGAAAAGTACTGGGAAGACTAGTCCTGAAACTATAGTAGGACTAGCCATCCCAGTACTTTTCTATATATATATTTATATATTTTATATATATAATATATATATATTTAAATATATATATTTGTATATTATATTTATATATATATATTTTATATTTATATATTATACGTATATTATATATATATTATATATATATTATATATTTATATTATATATAATTATATATTTATATTATATATAATATGTATAAGAATACCAAAGTCACATGCACCTAAGTCAGGGACCATGATAAAAATAATTATGATGCTTTGGAATGTTCCAAGTGATCACGCAAGAAGGTCATCGATGGGTGAAAGTGTTTTGAGACTGGACCACCGGTTATCACCGACTTTCTTGTAGGAGGAGATTATTCCTGCTAGAGCATCTGGTGGGAACGTCGAGAGAGTACAATTTCAAGTTGATTATTGAGAAGGTTATTGTAATACCTAGAGCCATATCTTTTGCTCTCTGCCATCAAACAGAACTAAGTTTTCTAGATGTTTTGTAAAGATGTGACAATAGCCCCAGCCCTAGCCCTAGCCCTATTGGCACGCACTGGTAGAAAATAAAAATAATAGTTTAAAACTTGTTTCTTGATGTTTTGCTAGAGCATCATCGAGATATAAATTATGTAAGTTCAGCATTGAGAAAGTCAGTTTATTCTAATATCTCACCCTATTATATTATATATTTAAACATTTTTCCAGGAGGAGCTGTGGAGATTGTCGTCTATATAATAATATAATAATCCCCCTCCCCCCCTAAAAAAAACAAAAACAACTCTGGACAAACAATTAGTGTGCACACAAAGTTTTCAGTTGCCTACTGCTTTTGAGACTGGCCACCTCCCCTAGCCCTAGCCCTAGCCCTAGCCCTAAACTGAGCATCATGTGCAGTGCAGCTTTCTTCCTGCTGCTGCTGAGATGGAGACTGGCCACCACTGAGCATCATGTGCAGTGCAGCTTTCTTCCTGCTGCTGCTGAGATGGAGACTGGCTACCACTGAGCATCATGTGCAGTGAAGCTTTCCTGTGGTGTGAGATGGAAGCTTATGGCGATCAAGCTGCAGCTGCAAGTCACCAATTTTTGTTGCAAGTCTAGGGAGGGGGCCAAGCAGGAAACCTACCAACCACCAACACCGAGTGGTGGTATAAGGTTCATGCAGAGGCTACTTGATTTCTAGAAGACTAAGTAACCTCACCTTTAGTGATATTCAATTTTTCAATTTGTGTGGAAACAACAAACAAAAATTATTTGAAACTTCAAACTTTTAATTCCCCCCCCCCCCTCCACGTCGTTGCTAATTAGCCTATAGCAATAGTAGCACTGAGCTACACAGTTCTCATTAATTAACCTCACTGTATTTAGATAGCACTCTGTGGGATGAGGTGACCAGACTTTGATGGATTGGGTAGACCTACTTACAGTACCAGTACCAGAAGAAAGTACACGGGTAGGAAATATGATAGAAGTTAATCCGTCAACTCATGAACCTGTGGAAGTTAAGAGCTCTAAAGAAGAGAGATGCCACTTTTTCTAACAGGTTTCTGGTTTTGGTTTAATCTCCCTTAATCGAGTAGTGAGACTACTGATGCTGTGTCAGTGTGTGTGTGTGTGTGTGTACAGGAGTGTCTCGCCTCGTGGCCATTTCCCTTGAGTTGGGACATACTGAACTGCAGGGTTTATGTCCATCAGTATGTAGAGTTTATATTTGCTATGGACTGACTGGCAGGATAGATGCCAAGAAAACAACTGATAGAATAAGGGACAATTGGAAGTTGATTTCCATGTTGCTATGGACTGACTGGCAGGATAGATGCCAAGAAAACAACTGATAGAATAAGGGACAATTGGAAGTTGATTTCCATGTCTCACCAGTTTGCAGGACTATTACTTGGTTACCAGACCTTACACCACAGCTTAACTAGACACTTTCCCATAGCACTTAACAACTAGACACTGCCCCATAGCACTTAGCAACCAGGCACTTTCCCATATCACTTAGCAACTAGACACCCCATAGCACTTAGCAACCAGACACTGAAGTTTGTGTGAGTCTTCAATAGCTTAAACATGACTGAAGGTTGTGTGAGCCTTCAATAGCTTGGACACCACTGAATGTTGTGTGAGCCTTCAATAGACAACTGAATGTTGTGTGAGTCTTCAATAGCTTGGACATGACTGAAGGTTGTGAGCCTTCAATAGACAACTGAAGGTTGTGTGAGCCTTCAATAGCTTAGACATCACTGAAGGTTGTGTGAGCCTTCAATAGCTTGGACATGACTGAAGGTTGTGCAAGCCTTCAATAGCTTAGACATCCCTGAATGTTGTGTGAGCCTTCAATAGCTTGGACATGACTGAAGGTTGTGTAAGTCTACAATAGCTTGGACATGACTGAAGGTTGTGCAAGCCTTCAATAGACAACTGAAGGTTGTGTGAGCCTTCAATAGCTTAGACATCACTGAATGTTGTGCGAGCCTTCAATAGCTTGGACATGACTGAAGGTTGTGCGAGCCTTCAATAGCTTGGACATGACTGAAGGTTGTGCAAGCCTTCAATAGCTTGGACATGACTGAAGGTTCTGTGAGTCTACAATAGCTTGGACATGACTGAAGGTTGTGCAAGCCTTTGATAGACAACTGAAGGTTGTGTGAGCCTTCAATAGCTTGGACATGACTGAATGTTGTGTGAGCCTTCAATAGCTTGGATATGACTGAAGGTTGTGCAGGCCTTCAATAGCTTGGACATGACTGAAGGTTGTGCAAGCCTTCAATAGCTTGGACATGATTGAAGGTTGTGTGAGCCTTCAATAGCTTGGACATGACTGAAGGTTGTGCAGGCCTTCAATAGCTTGGACATAACTGAAGGTTGTGTGAGTCTACAATAGCTTGGACATGACTGAAGGTTGTGCAAGCCTTCAATAGCTTGGACATGACTGAAGGTTGTGCAAGCCTTCAATAGCTTGGACATGACTGAAGGTTTTGCAAGCCTTCAATAGCTTGAACATGACTGAAGGTTGTGCAAGTCTTCAATAGCTTGGACATGACTGGATTATTTCCCGCTGACATCAAATTACTTTGAGGTTTCTCCTTTTATGTTTTTAATGCCAGCCAAAATATTCTTCATCAGAGACAATTGAAAAATGAAAACAACACAACCCATCCACACATGCGTTGGCAACGCATCCCTAATTGTTGGCAACACATCCACACATGCATTAGCAACGCATCCCCACTTGTTGGCAATGCATCCACACGCGTTGGCAATGCATCCACATCGTTGGCAACACGTCCACACTCGCTGGAAATGCACACTCGTTGGCAGTGCATCCGCACTCGCTGGCAACACATCCACACTCGTTGGCAATGCATCCACATCATTGGCAACACATACATACCACTGGCAATGCATCCGCACTCGCTGGCAACACATCCACACTCGCTGGCAACACATCCGCACTCGCTGGCAACACATCCACACTCGCTGGCAACACATCCGCACTCACTGGCAACACATCCGCACTCGCCGGGAACACATCCACACTCACTGGCAACACATCTGCACTCGCTGGCAACACATCCACACTCACTGGCAACACATCCACACTCACTGGCAATGCATCCACACTCGTTGGCGACGTGTTTCCCACAAATGCATCATGTGATTCATGATCTGTCAAATAAATCATGTATAAGCACGGCAACACTTCAGACAGACTGTGATGGGTGTGGTTTAACATGCAGAATCTTGACTTACTGTTACTGGGGGCATTGAGAAAGTTTTTCAAATGATGACATTATTAGATGAAGATGATGCTTTTCATATGTATACGCAGAGGAGTGTCACACCACAGATGCCTAGACTTGAGAGCTGAGGAAATGGACTTGAACTCGAAGCAAATTGATTTTTTTTGCTCCAAATTAGGACACTTCATGTTGGAGTAGTCTCTCTTTTGGCAGACCCTCCCATGGAAGACCACCTCTTTTGGCAGACCCTCCCATGGAAGACCTCTTTTGGCAGACCCTCCCATGGAAGACCACCTCTTTTAGCAGACCTTCCCATGGAAGACCAACTCTTTTGGCAGACCCTCCCGTGGAACACCACCTCTTTTGGCAGACCTTCCCATGGAAGACCACCTCTTTTGGCAGACCCTCCCATGGAAGACCACCTCTTTTGGCAGACCCCTCCCATGGAAGACCACCTCTTTTGGCAGACCCTCCCATGGAAGACCACCTCTTTTGGCAGACCCCTCCCATGGAAGACCACCTCTTTTGGCAGACCCCTTCCCATGGAAGACCACCTCTTTTGGCAGACCCTCCCGTGGGCAGACCCCTCCCATGGAAGACCACCTCTTTTTGCAGACCCTTCCCATGGAAGACCACCTCTTTTGGCAGACCTGTCATGACAAATTTGGTCCCCCCATATTTGGTTCCCCCTGGAACTTTTTCTTTAAAAAATATGTTCCCCCTGGAACTTTTTACTTGAAAAAAAAGTTCCTTCTTGAAAAATAAAGGGCTAGGGCTAGGGTGGGAACAAAACTTTCAATAAGGGGGGAACAACTTTTGGGGGGGGAACAAATTAAACTTTACAGACCCTTCCCATGGAAGACCACCTCTTTTTTGGCAGACCCCTCCCATGGAAGACCTCTTTTGGCAGACCCTCCCATGGAAGACCTCTTTTGGCAGACCCTCCCATGGAAGACCTCTTTTGGCAGATCCCTCCCATGGAAGACCTTTTTTGGCAGATCCCTCCCATGGAAGACCTCTTTTGGTGGACCCTCCCATGGAAGACCTCTTTTGGCAGACCCCTCACATGGAAGACCTCTTTTGGCAGACCCTTCCCGTGGAAGACCACCTCTTTTGGCAGATCCCTCCCATCGAAGACCTCTTTTGGCAGCCCTCCCATGGAAGACCTCTTTTGGCAGACCAAAGACCACCACAATTATATAATTTTAAACCACCAAAGTGTAAAGCACAAACCAGACTGCCAGCACAGAGGCACACACTCGTCTAGTTACTGAATACTAATGCATGATTGCAGCTGAAAATTCTGAATACAAGTGACATGCATGCAATGACTTGCAGCATATGATTAATTGCAGAACTTAGAAAGTGGAAGGAAATGTTTTAGATGGTGGTAGATCCTAGTGTAGAGGAAGAGCTTGGTATGAACAAGACTCAAATGTAGACACTGTTAAGGGCAGGGAGGACATTAAGAGAAGATGGGAAGCTGGCAAGCATGAGGAGAAACAGTATGTCAAGGTTTAGAAAGACAGGTTAGGATTGAGTTGGATGAAATAGTGTGGAAATGGTTTACTAGAGCTAAGAATATCTCAGTAAGTGGATGACTTATCCAAGGTGTGCCACTATGGCTGCAGCAGACAAGGGCCTTGATGGCTCTCATGGATGGCTACAAAAATGGCAGAAATGTCACAATGTGCAAATGTCCATTTTATCAGGAAAAGCAGAAGATGTCAACCAAACTGTGCAAGAGATTGGAACGCAAGGTGGAAGATGTCGTGTGAAGGATATGTCTCCAAGGATATTTTGAACGCTAACAAACCTGGCCTATTTTTAGAGCTCTGCCTACGAGATCATTAGTTGTCAAAGGAGATGAAGCTAAGGAATCTGAAGATAGAATCACTGTTTTCATTGCTTGTTCAGCCATTGGAGAAAAACTTACTCAACTGGTGACAGGATATAGTGCAAATCCTCTTTGCTTCAGGAAGTCTGCTAGTCATCTCTGTCTTCCAGGCACCCATGCCTTCAAACAGAAGAGCATGGATGACAAGTCACCTGTTTGAGAATTGGCTAAACTATAAAATGACAGTAGAGAGCAGACCATCTATAGACAACTGCACTGCACACACAGATTTTCAGATGGATTGTTTAACTAGTTTTTCTTCCTCCCAACACCTCCTCTAAATTGCAGCCTTTGTGATGAAGGCTAGAGCATCTAGTCGAAATGTCGAGAGATACAATTTCAAGTTGATTATTGAGAAGGTTATTGTAATGTTATTATGTCAACTGAGAGTTCATTGAGAGCCTTGCAATGCTGGAATTATTAGAACGTATTCGAGGAAGCAGCTTCTTCTTCTCCATGTACTTGTGCAGCCATGCTCGCAAAGACATGTGATCATAATGGGATACGCTGCCTTCCATGACTGTTCGGATTTCTGGACATCTTAGTTGATGGACGGTTAATAAATGAGGCAGAGTCCAAGCTACAAACCATGTTGGCTGATGCTGGCATGACCACCTGGCATGACCACCTGGCAGGAGTATGTGAACTGTGATCACGAGTCAGCCACGACATATCAAAACCTTTGAAAAGGATATTGGAGGAAAACATTGCTGGCTAACATCTGGGGGGGGAAGGACAATGATTTTGATGAGAGTGGTGATGAATTAGAGAGCACACCAGATGTGCACGTCAAAACTGACCAAATATCTCTATGAATTGTGAGATTTTGTAGAGAGGGCTATGCTAGAGGTGACGGAGTTGTTGGAGCTGATACAAGGGTTAAACTATTGTAGAGGTGGCTATGCTAGAGAAGACAGTTGGAGCTGATACAAGGGTTAAACTATTGCTATGCTAGAGAAGACAGAGTTGTTGGAGCTGATACAAAGGTTAAACTATTGTAGAGGGGACTATGCTAGAGAAGACAGAGTTGTTGGAGCTGATACAAGGGTTAAACTATTGTAGAGGGGACTATGCTAGAGAAGACAGAGTTGTTGGAGCTGATACAAGGGTTAAACTATTGTAGAGGGGACTATGCTATAGAAGACAGTTGTTGGAGCTGATACAAGGGTTAAACTATTGTAGAGGGGACTATGCTAGAGGTGACAGAGTTGTTGGAGCTGATACAAGGGTTAAACTATTGTAGAGGTGGCTATGCTATAGAAGACAGTTGTTGGAGCTGATACAAGGGTTAAACTATTGTAGAGGTAGCTATGCTAGAGAAGACAGAGTTGTTGGAGCTGATACAAGGGTTAAACTATTGTAGAGGGGACTATGCTAGAGAAGACAGTTGTTGGAGCTGATACAAGGGTTAAACTATTGTAGTTGTTGGAGCTGATACAAGGGTTAAACTATTGTAGAGGGGACTATGCTAGAGAAGACAGAGTTGTTGGACTGATACAAGGGTTAAACTATTGTAGAGGTGGCTATGCTAGAGAAAACAGAGTTGTTGGAGCTGATACAAGGGTTAAACTATTGTAGAGGGGACTATGCTAGAGAAGACAGAGTTGTTGGAGCTGATACAAGGGTTAAACTATTGTAGAGGTGGCTATGCTAGAGAAGACAAGAGTTGTTGGAGCTGATACAAGGGTTAAACTATTGTAGAGGGGACTATGCTAGAGGTGACAGAGTTGTTGGACTGATACAACAAGGGTTAAACTATTGTAGAGGTAGCTATGCTAGAGAAGACAGAGTTGTTGGAGCTGATACAAGGGTTAAACTAATGTAGAGGTGGCTATGCTAGAGAAGACAAGAGTTGTTGGAGCTGATACAAGGGTTAAACTATTGTAGAGGTGGGACTATGCTAGAGAAGACAGAGTTGTTGGAGCTGATACAAGGGATAAACTATTGTAGAGGTGGGGAGAAAACAGAGTTGTTGGAGCTGATACAAGGGTTAAACTATTGTAGAGGTGGCTATGCTATAGAAGACAGAGTTGTTGGAGCTGATACAAGGGTTAAACTATTGTAGAGGTGGCTATGCTATAGAAGACAGAGTTGTTGGAGCTGATACAAGGGTTAAACTATTGTAGAGGTAGCTATGCTAGAGAAGACAGAGTTGTTGGAGCTGATACAAGGGTTAAACTATTGTAGAGGGGACTATGCTAGAGAAGACAGAGTTGTTGGAGCTGATACAAGGGTTAAACTATTGTAGAGGTGGCTATGCTAGAGAAGACAGAGTTGTTGGAGCTGATACAAGGGTTAAACTATTGTAGAGGGGACTATGCTAGAGGTGACAGAGTTGTTGGACTGATACAAGGGTTAAACTATTGTAGAGGGGACTATGCTAGAGAAGACAGAGTTGTTGGACTGATACAAGGGTTAAACTAATGTAGAGGTAGCTATGCTAGAGAAGACAGAGTTGTTGGAGCTGATACAAGGGTTAAACTAATGTAGAGGTGGCTATGCTAGAGAAGACAAGAGTTGTTGGAGCTGATACAAGGGTTAAACTATTGTAGAGGTGGGACTATGCTAGAGAAGACAGAGTTGTTGGAGCTGATACAAGGGTTAAACTATTGTAGAGGTGGGGAGAAAACAGAGTTGTTGGAGCTGATACAAGGGTTAAACTATTGTAGAGGTGGCTATGCTAGAGAAGACAGAGTTGTTGGAGCTGATACAAGGGTTAAACTATTGTAGAGGGGACTATGCTAGATGTGACAGAGTTGTTGGACTGATACAAGGGTTAAACTATTGTAGAGGTAGCTATGCTAGAGAAGACAGTTGTTGGAGCTGATACAAGGGTTAAACTAATGTAGAGGTGGCTATGCTAGAGAAGACAGAGTTGTTGGAGCTGATACAAGGGATAAACTATTGTAGAGGTAGCTATGCTAGAGAAGACAGTTGTTGGAGCTGATACAAGGGTTAAACTAATGTAGAGGTGGCTATGCTAGAGAAGACAAGAGTTGTTGGAGCTGATACAAGGGTTAAACTATTGTAGAGGTGGGACTATGCTAGAGAAGACAGAGTTGTTGGAGCTGATACAAGGGATAAACTATTGTAGAGGTGGGGAGAAAACAGAGTTGTTGGAGCTGATACAAGGGTTAAACTATTGTAGAGGTGGCTATGCTAGAGAAGACAGAGTTGTTGGAGCTGATACAAGGGTTAAACTATTGTAGAGGTGGCTATGCTATAGAAGACAGAGTTGTTGGAGCTGATACAAGGGTTAAACTATTGTAGAGGGGACTATGCTAGAGAAGACAGAGTTGTTGGAGCTGATACAAGTGTTAAACTATTGTAGAGGTGGCTAT
Organism: Cladorhizidae sp. MBARI D1340-BT2; assembly: GCA_028752905.1. Classification (NCBI taxonomy): domain Eukaryota; kingdom Metazoa; phylum Porifera; class Demospongiae; order Poecilosclerida; family Cladorhizidae; species Cladorhizidae sp. MBARI D1340-BT2. Next base: position 8,870,310 of record JAQNBH010000006.1, read on the forward strand.
GCTATAGAAGACAGAGTTGTTGGAGCTGATACAAGGGTTAAACTATTGTAGAGGTAGCTATGCTAGAGAAGACAGAGTTGTTGGACTGATACAAGGGTTAAACTATTGTAGAGGTGGCTATGCTAGAGAAAACAGAGTTGTTGGAGCTGATACAAGGGTTAAACTATTGTAGAGGGGACTATGCTAGAGAAGACAGAGTTGTTGGAGCTGATACAAGGGTTAAACTATTGTAGAGGTGGCTATGCTAGAGAAGACAGAGTTGATACAAGGGTTAAACTATTGTAGAGGGGACTATGCTAGAGGTGACAGAGTTGTTGGACTGATACAAGGGTTAAACTATTGTAGAGGGGACTATGCTAGAGAAGACAGAGTTGTTGGACTGATACAAGGGTTAAACTAATGTAGAGGTAGCTATGCTAGAGAAGACAGAGTTGTTGGAGCTGATACAAGGGTTAAACTAATGTAGAGGTGGCTATGCTAGAGAAGACAAGAGTTGTTGGAGCTGATACAAGGGTTAAACTATTGTAGAGGTGGGACTATGCTAGAGAAGACAGAGTTGTTGGAGCTGATACAAGGGTTAAACTATTGTAGAGGTGGGGAGAAAACAGAGTTGTTGGAGCTGATACAAGGGTTAAACTATTGTAGAGGTGGCTATGCTAGAGAAGACAGAGTTGTTGGAGCTGATACAAGGGTTAAACTATTGTAGAGGGGACTATGCTAGAGGTGACAGAGTTGTTGGACTGATACAAGGGTTAAACTATTGTAGAGGTAGCTATGCTAGAGAAGACAGTTGTTGGAGCTGATACAAGGGTTAAACTAATGTAGAGGTGGCTATGCTAGAGAAGACAGAGTTGTTGGAGCTGATACAAGGGTTAAACTATTGTAGAGGTGGGACTATGCTAGAGAAGACAGAGTTGTTGGAGCTGATACAAGGGTTAAACTATTGTAGAGGGGACTATGCTAGAGAAGACAGAGTTGTTGGACTGATACAAGGGTTAAACTATTGTAGAGGTGGGGAGAAAACAGAGTTGTTGGAGCTGATACAAGGGTTAAACTATTGTAGAGGGGACTATGCTAGAGAAGACAGAGTTGTTGGAGCTGATACAAGGGTTAAACTATTGTAGAGGGGACTATGCTAGAGGTGACATAGTTGTTGGACTGATACAAGGGTTAAACTATTGTAGAGGGGACTATGCTAGAGAAGACAGAGTTGTTGGACTGATACAAGGGTTAAACTAATGTAGAGGTAGCTATGCTAGAGAAGACAGAGTTGTTGGAGCTGATACAAGGGTTAAACTAATGTAGAGGTGGCTATGCTAGCAGAGTTGTTGGAGCTGATACAAGGGTTAAACTATTGTAGAGGTGGGACTATGCTAGAGAAGACAGAGTTGTTGGAGCTGATACAAGGGTTAAACTATTGTAGAGGGGACTATGCTAGAGGTGACAGAGTTGTTGGAGCTGATACAAGGGTTAAACTGTTGTAGAGGTGGCTATGCTAGAGAAGACGGAGTTGTTGGAGCTGATACAAGGGTTAAACTATTGTAGAGGTAGCTATGCTAGAGAAGACAGAGTTGTTGGAGCTGATACAAGGGTTAAACTACATGTATGGTAGAGGTGGCTATGCTAGAGAAGACAGAGTTGTTGGAGCTGATACAAGGGTTAAACTATTGTAGAGGTGGCTATGCTAGAGGTGACAGAGTTGTTGGAGCTGATACAAGGGTTAAACTATTGTAGAGGGGACTGTGTGGAGGAGACAAAAAAAGGCCCCAACAAACTGATTGAACAGGAACGACTTTAATTGTTTGCACGTGTTATTGTTTTCATGCTTCGTATTACTTGGGCCCACCCATTATGTCTCCACCTCTAGTGGAAGACCACCTCTTTTGGAAGACCGTTTTCTATCAAATTTGAGGATTGTCTCTCAAAAGATGACTACTATGTACATGTCTAAGTTCGTAATTGGAAATTGACATCTTTCCATTCTGGATGTGATTTCACATACAGACTTTGATAGTCTAATACCTGCAATTATTGTGTACCTTAACTCTACCACCCATAGGTGCACTATTAGAGAGGACACACTGGACAATTACAGGTGGGTAAATCACCAACAGCTGCAGACATGTGTTCTCTAGCTTCTAATTGAAACACACCTGCTTATCATCATGAGCCAAAGGCAGTTGCCATGTTACTTGAAAGGGTCTTTTTCTCTCAAGGGAAAGAAACTATCTTCTGCTCAGCTTCTGGCAAATTAACCTTGAGTTGACCTGTCTCTTGAACACGAGAGGTCAAAATCATTGAAGAGGCAAAAAAGAGATGCTTTAATTTGCAGGCAAAACTTTTGTCATGAGTAGGCCAGACACAACAGTGCTCAGAGCATGTCACTACAAAGACAATCAGCCGGATATTCTGGTGTGCTGAGGCTATGAGACAGCAACTCTGCACTTCACCAGGTGATGTCAAGCAAGCGTAATTGTGCCACCATATATGGTGCTGTCCAAGAGAAAGTTGTTGCCTTTGTACTAATGCAGACCTAAGCCACTCCCTATTTGACTCAGAATGATCAAAGAATATGCTGAAGGGGTGTCTAGGTGAAATCAACTTCAAAGCACCCGGTAGTTGGTGGGATAACGTCGCATTTTTTAAAAAACTGCTCAAAGATGCTCTCCTGTGAGGACGTTATTTCTCAACTTTTAGCCGACGATTCTGGCGATTCTGGGTCAGATTCATTTGGGGAAGAAGGTGAAGACATCTATGCATACCGAGGAAACACTCTGGATCCAGTTGCTCTAAGAGAAAAGGCGCGCTTGGATGGAAGCATAGGGCATTGGCCAAAGTGTACGTCTCCATGGAGAGGCTGGTGGTGTTGATCATGAGAAAATTTGTGAGAAGTTTGAAGAGGTTGACGAACGCCATGACCCTGGATAAATCTACAGCCAGGATGAAACTGGTCTCCACTTTAAACTGCTTCCAACTTCCGCATACACTAGGAGGAGTGAGCACAGAGACAACATACTCGGGGGACCTTAAGGCAAAAGATCATGTGCCGCTAATAATGTGCACAGAATAATGCTACTGCAACTCATCCAATTCCTTTGGCTATGACTGGAAAGAGTTCTAACCCTCGCTGTTTTAGCGGTTGCAAATAACCTCTCCAATAAAATTCACCAAAAAAATTACAGAAATCTCACAAAATATGGCTGCAAGATTTATTCCTTCCTGAAAAAAGTAAGAGAACATCTGCCAGACTGGGCAAGTAGAGTTGACCACTAGATGCCATGATGCAAATAAACCTTCATTGCAGGGTCCACCAGTCAAATGGGTCCTTCTTCTACCCAAATACACTTTGGTCACCCCCTACGGTCCTATGGACCAGAGGGTGTCATGGCTGCACTGAAAAGGAACTGCAAGAGCAAGCTTCTCTGTGTCGTCATGGTGAAAACCTTGAGAGGCATGACCAGCTAAAACAGCGGGAGCTACGCTACCTGCAGGTGTGGGGGAGAGTGGACAGTGCAACAATGGCGCATGAAGCATAGGACTCCATGTCTCATGGGACTCCATGTCTCGGGCTAACTGCTAGCTTAAGTCTGGTATCCTGCCGTTCGAGCATGCTTACCAGCTGCATCAGTGTAAGGGAACTAGGAGACCTGCTGTTGAAGAACTATGCATTTTGTTGAGGAACAGCACGATTCTCTAAATCCCATCAAATCAGAGCGAGTCCTTACTTGAGGGTGCATCTGAGATGAACAGCCACTCCACAAACGACTGGAAAACTCGAGCTGAACTTGAAGCTCTGCACTTGATGTCTAAAGTGGATCCTGCTGGTAGACTAGGCACACAATAGAGATGGCTTACAATTGAAAATGATGATGTCTTAAAACAAGATGAGATTGAGACGTTCTTAGAGCATGAGAAACACACTCAACAGTCCTCTTAAGTTTGTTCTACTTGCAGCCATTCTGATGGTGCTTCAGATGTTGGCTGCACTGATTCCAAGGATGAATATGATGCACATCTTGAACCAGACAAGCAAACAGAGCAACAGAGTCATGAAGAACTTCTAAGTGAATTTACCATTGAGAAAGAATGCTAATTGGTGATGAAGACACTTTTTTTAATGACTGCAGTACTAAATGAAGGTGATACTTCAAACACGCTTGCTAAAATCTATCACAGATGTCTGGATCTAAGAAAAGAAAAATGAACCCAAGTCTAGATGCATTATTGGCTAGATGCATTATTCCTGGCGAGGGCTAGATGCATTATTCCTGGCCAAGGCTAGATGCATTATTCCTGGTGAAGGCTAGATGCATTATTCCTGGTGAAGGCTAGATGCATTATTCCTGGCGAGGGCTAGATGCATTATTCCTGGTGAAGGCTAGATGCATTATTCCTGGCGAAGGGCTAGATGCATTATTCCTGGTGAAGGCTAGATGCATTATTCCTGGTGAAGGCTAGATGCATTATTCCTGGCGAATGTTAGATGCATTATTCCTGGATGCATTATTCCTGGCGAAGGGCTAGATGCATTATTCCTGGCCAAGGCTAGATGCATTATTCCTGGTGAAGGCTAGATGCATTATTCCTGGTGAAGGCTACTGTAGATGCATTATTCCTGGTGAAGGGCTAGATGCATTATTCCTGGATGCATTATTCCTGGTTGCATTATTCCTGGTGAAGGCTGGATGCATTATTCCTGGTGAAGGCTAGATGCATTATTCCTGGATGCATTATTCCTGGTGAAGGCTAGATGCATTATTCCTGGTGAAGGCTAGATGCATTATTCCTGGCCAAGGCTAGATGCATTATTCCTGGTGAAGGCTGGATGCATTATTCCTGGTGAAGGGCTAGATGCATTATTCCTGGTGAAGGCTAGATGCATTATTCCTGGCGAAGGGCTAGATGCATTATTCCTGGTTGCATTATTCCTGGTGAAGGCTGGATGCATTATTCCTGGTGAAGGCTAGATGCATTATTCCTGGTTGCATTATTCCTGGTGAAGGCTGGATGCATTATTCCTGGTGAAGGCTAGATGCATTATTCCTGGATGCATTATTCCTGGTGAAGGCTAGATGCATTATTCCTGGTGAAGGCTAGATGCATTATTCCTGGTGAAGGCTAGATGCATTATTCCTGGTGAAGGCTAGATGCATTATTCCTGGCGAATGTTAGATGCATTATTCCTGGATGCATTATTCCTGGTGAAGGCTAGATGCATTATTCCTGATGCATTATTCCTGGCGAGGGCTAGATGCATTATTCCTGGTGAAGGCTAGATGCATTATTCCTGGCGAAGGCTCGATGCATTATTCCTGGTGAAGGGCTAGATGCATTATTCCTGGTGAAGGCTAGATGCATTATTCCTGGCGAAGGCTAGATGCATTATTCCTGGCGAAGGCTCGATGCATTATTCCTGGTGAAGGGCTAGATGCATTATTCCTGGTGAAGGCTAGATGCATTATTCCTGATGCATTATTCCTGGCGAGGGCTAGATGCATTATTCCTGGTGAAGGCTAGATGCATTATTCCTGGCGAAGGCTAGATGCATTATTCCTGGCGAAGGCTCGATGCATTATTCCTGGTGAAGGGCTAGATGCATTATTCCTGGTGAAGGCTAGATGCATTATTCCTGGCGAAGGCTAGATGCATTATTCCTGGCGAAGGCTCGATGCATTATTCCTGGTGAAGGGCTAGATGCATTATTCCTGGTGAAGGCTAGATGCATTATTCCTGGTGAAGGCTAGATGTATTATTCCTGGTGAAGGGCTAGATGCATTATTCCTGGCGAAGGCTAGATGCATTATTCCTGGTGAAGGGTTAGATGCATTATTCCTGGCGAGGGCTAGATGCATTATTCCTGGCGAATGTTAGATGCATTATTCCTGGATGCATTATTCCTGGTGAAGGCTAGATGCATTATTCCTGGCGAAGGCTAGATGCATTATTGCTGGATGCATTATTCCTGGTGAAGGCTAGATGCATTATTCCTGGCGAAGGCTAGATGCATTATTGCTGGATGCATTATTCCTGGTGAAGGGCTGGATGCATTATTCCTGGTGAAGGCTAGGTGCATTATTCCTGGCGAAGGCTCGATGCATTATTCCTGGTGAAGGGCTAGATGCATTATTCCTGGTGAAGGCTAGGTGCATTATTCCTGGCGAAGGCTCGATGCATTATTCCTGGTGAAGGGCTAGATGCATTATTCCTGGTGAAGGCTAGATGCATTATTCCTGGCGAAGGCTAGATGCATTATTCCTGGTGAAGGGTTAGATGCATTATTCCTGGTGAAGGGCTAGATGCATTATTCCTGGTGAAGGGCTAGATGCATTATTCCTGGTGAAGGCTAGATGCATTATTCCTGATGCATTATTCCTGGCGAGGGCTAGATGCATTATTCCTGGTGAAGGCTAGATGCATTATTCCTGGCGAAGGCTCGATGCATTATTCCTGGTGAAGGGCTAGATGCATTATTCCTGGTGAAGGCTAGATGCATTATTCCTGGCGAAGGCTAGATGCATTATTCCTGGTGAAGGATAGATGTATTATTCCTGGCGAATGCTAGATGTATTATTCCTGGTGAAGGCTAGATGCATTATTCCTGGTGAAGGGCTAGATGCATTATTCCTGGCGAAGGCTAGATGCATTATTCCTGGCGAATGCTAGATGTATTATTCCTGGTGAAGGCTAGATGCAGATGCATTATTCCTGGCGAAGGCTAGATGCATTATTCCTGGTGAAGGCTAGATGTATTATTCCTGGTGAAGGGCTAGATGCATTATTCCTGATGCATTATTCCTGGCGAAGGCTAGATTATTCCTGGCGAGGGCTAGATGCATTATTCCTGGTGGAGGCTAGATGCATTATTCCTGGTGGAGGCTAGATGCATTATTCGTGGCGAAGGCTAGATGTATTATTCCTGGCGAAGGCTAGATGCATTATTCGTGGCGAAGGCTAGATGCATTATTCCTGGTGAAGGGCTAGATGCATTATTCCTGGCGAAGGCTAGATGCATTATTCCTGGTGAAGGCTAGATGCATTATTCCTGGCGAGGGCTAGATGCATTATTCCTGGCGAAGGCTAGATGCATTATTCCTGGCGAAGGGCTAGATGCATTATTCCTGGCGAGGGCTAGATGCATTATTCCTGGCGAGGGCTAGATGCATTATTCCTGGCGAGGGCTAGATGCATTATTCCTGGTGAAGGCTAGATGCATTATTCCTGGTGAAGGCTAGATGCATTATTCCTGGCGAGGGCTAGATGCATTATTCCTGGCGAAGGCTAGATGCATTATTCCTGGTGAAGGGCTAGATGCATTATTCCTGGCGAAGGCTAGATGCATTATTCCTGGCGAATGTTAGATGCATTATTCCTGGTGAAGGATAGATGCATTATTCCTGGTGAAGGATAGATGCATTATTCCTGGTGAAGGGCTAGATGCATTATTCCTGGTGAAGGGCAAGATGCATTATTCCTGGTGAAGGCTAGATGCATTATTCCTGGTGAAGGGCAAGATGCATTATTCCTGGTGAAGGCTAGATGCATTATTCCTGGTGAAGGCTAGAGCATCTAGTTGAAGCATCGAGAGAATACAATTTCAGGTTGATTATTGAGAAGATCATTGTAAAAACTATTCAAGATTCTCTCCACCCCGTAGCTACTGCTGATGCTGATGTACAGTCTCATTCTGACATGGCAATGGAGTTTATTATTTGTACAACATTGGGCTATATGCAGATAGTTCATCTGGGAACTCCTTGCCCATAGGTACACCTTTAGGGAGAATAGACTGTAGCACTTAGCAACTAGACACTGTTCCATAGCACTTAGCAACTAGACACTGTTCCATAGCAACTAGACACTGTTTCATAGCACTTAGCAACTAGACACTGCCCCGTACACTTAGCAACTAGACACTGCCCCGTAGCACTTAGCAACTAGACACTGCCCCATAGTACTTAGCAACTAGACACTGTTCCATAGTACTTAGCAACTAGACACTGCCCCGTAGCACTTAGCAACTAGACACTGCCCCGTAGCACTTAGCAACTAGACACTGCCCCGTAGTACTTAGCAACTAGACACTGTTCCATAGCACTTAGCAACTAGACACTGCCCCATAGCAATTAGCAACTAGACACTGCCCCATAGCACTTAGCAGCCAATGCTGGGCAGTGAAGGCCCTTGCTTAGCCAACCTCAGCCTACTCTGGATTATCTGATATAAGCACGATTAGAGAGAGAGAGGGAGTGTGTGGGTGTAGGGATGGTTGTGTATGTGTGGATTAATATGTGAGGGTGGGTTGTCAAGGTACAGTAATGATATGCTAGTGGTCAAACACATTTTTTAAGATAGTGGGAGAGACAAGCATTAGAATTCTTTCTTTCCAGAGGTTGTCAGCTGAATCGGCAAAATGACTCATCTCATGTGTCTTTGGAGTTAAAACGTGTCCTCGATTATTCCCCCCCCCCCCCCCCCCCCCCAGAGCACATTAGGAAAATTTTCACAAGTCTTTTTGATGTCCTTTAATTAGAGGCCAAATCAAGAACAAGCTGTAATAACCCTTTCATTACCCCCTTCTCTGACTTATTATATATATTTTTTAAATTTAAACTGTTGAACGCATATATATACAATGAGCTGCAATTTGGTATAAGAGTCATCTGTATTGAGGCAAGCAAAATCTACACGTCTCGCTATGTCTACAACAAACCCAAAATTCCATCCAGGAACACCTCCTTTCACAAAGCCTAAGAGATTCAGAGTGGTTCCAGGCAAGCATAGTTGCCTTTCCTCAGCAGAGGCACATCCAAAACAGCTGGGAAGGCCTAGACTATTCATGATGGATGGTACCTGTGATCATCAGTATTTTTTATAAATTATCACGTCATTTTATATTGATACTGTAGTCGACTGGGCATGTGCAGGACAACAACAACAACAACATAATAATAATATCGCACATGGTGCATTTTTCATTTTTTTGTGAACGATGTCCCGAGTTTGGATCTGTTGACATTTATGGTGGTCAAGGAGTTAAAATACAAGAGTGAACATCCCGTTTCAAATATTTATGGTGGTCAAGGATATTTATGGTGGTCAAGGAGTTAATATACAAACTGAACATCCCGTTTCAAATATTTATGGTGGTAAAGGAGTTATATACAAACTGAACATCCCGTTTCAAATATTTATGGTGGTCAAGGAGTTAATATACAAACTGAACATCCCGTTTCAAATATTTATGGTGGTCAAGGAGTTAATATACAAACTGAACATCCCGTTTCAAATATTTATGGTGGTCAAGGAGTTAATATACAAACTGAACATCCCGTTCCACAATATTTATGGTGGTCAAGGAGTTAATATACAAACTGAACATCCTGTTTCAAATATTTATGGTGGTCAAGGAGTTAATATACAAGACTGAACATCCTCTTTCAAATATTTACGGTGGTCAAGGAGCTAATATACAAGACTGAACATCCTCTTTCAGAGCTAATATACAAGACTGAACATCCTCTTTCAAATATTTATGGTGGTCAAGGAGAACATTCTGTTTCAATCTACAGTAATGGCTTAGTGGTTTCAATGTTAGGTCTGCAAAGGGTTAGGCAGACCTTCGGCAAGCTACATTACAGTAAACAACATTATGAATGAGTTGATAGGCCTCTCCCCTTGAGTCCTCTGAGTGCCATCTTAATTGTCATACCTTCTCTTTTGTGATAAGGAGTGGAACTCATTTTGGGGTGTGCATTTCATGAAGATGGGAAAGCATATTGGAGTCCAGATGCCTAGGACCACCTATCGCTTCCTCATTTCTCTTAGGATACTTTAATTAGCATTTGACAAACATCCGATTATTTTTTCCCCTCATAAAAGGATTAGCCTTCTTGTTTTGCATGCTAGGCTCAGTGAGGTGCCAGAGTTCTACTACTGCACCATGCACACCCCAAGCGAGGTCACCTCACTACAAACGCCACCGTGTGTGTGTGTGTGTGTGTGTGTGTGTGGATGGGTTGCCACATGTGTGTGTGTGTGTGTGTATGTGTGTGTGCTGTGGTGGTAGTGGTAGTAGAACATCCCTTATACGGACCACCCACACCCTGGGGCACTCACTTTGTTCTGGGGAACTTCCTAAATATAAATCAATTAGTCTCTCAAATACCCAAATAACCTGGGGGGGCAGAGTTTTCAGCAGTAGTACAGGGGCGGTTTTGACCAGTCTGGCCTTGCAAGGCCGGACCACTTCCAGTACTTGCTAAGTCATTAGGAGGCACTGCGTGTTTATACCAGTGAATGATGATAGCGGCGTCTGGCGTTGCATCCCACTATGTCACAAGAAAGACTGAACAACTTCATGTTCACGAGGACCTTACACACAAGCTTACCGTATTTCTCTGTTAGAACGCACACTCGAATAAATGGCGTCCTTGATTAGAAGCTGACCCATACATTGGACAGTAGTTGGTAATGATCATCACTATATAATTTAGTGCGTGTGTATTAGAAATGGCAGGATGATGTAATATAGCAGGAAACGTAAGTAATACATGGTAAAGGTTATCAATGTAACAAACCACTTCTGTTATTGGAGGAGATGGTTTATTGAAGTTGTTAGTCTATTGATTTTTGTCTTTGTGTGTGCTGTAGAAAGCAGAGGAGATCCTCCGAGCTGCCGTGAGAAGTGACAATCAGAAGCGCAGGATGAAGGAGCGTAGTATTCGTAAAGGAGGTATCACAGCTTCATATTTGGAACCAGATCGTGAACTAGACCTAGAGGACATTGGTGCCATGAAGTCCTCGTTCCGGTCTCGCGTTAGTGCAAAGCGCAGAGGTCATGAGGACACCGATGAGTCTAGCGAGGAGGAGGAGGAAGAGGAGGAGGAGGAGGAGGCACACGAGAGACTAATGAGGGCAAAGGACAACAGGGGGGAATCACCCCCCTCTAAAAGACAAACGAGAGGAAACACCATTAGAGGTGAGGTCATGTGATCAAGGATTATGGCATGTGGTCCTGCAATCAGTGCTCTATAAGTACAAAGTACAGCAACATAATTTCTGTTCCTTGTGTGAGACATGCTTCATATCCATGTGTGGGTGGGTGTGACCCAATGAATCCCTGTCAATACAAAAAACTATCAAATCATATGTAGTTGCAATAGGCCAGCCCAATGTCTGAACCATGTATGTAGGAATCCTGCAAGTTCTAGACTAACCAGACACACGGCCTTCGAGAGTTAATCATTGTTTCTCATGCCCACTTCCTTGGCTAGTTGTGCGATAACTGTTGTTAAGGTAAACTCACCCATACCCACTTCCCTGGCTATTCGTGCAAGGAAACTTGAACAATCTAACGCTTTGCTAAGGAACCTTGAGCTCCCTGACTAATCATGAGGCCCCTTGAACCGCCTCACTTTCCTGTGGCTAATTGTTCACGTTAACAGTGGTGCGAGGAACCTTGAGCCACACCCACTTCCCTAGCCGATCGTGCAATACAGGCATCTCTAAGTAATCTTGAGGCAATCTCTGTAAACTTAAAAAAATTTAAAAAAATCTCTCCGTATAACACATTGCATAATTGGAAAAACAAAAGAGAGCTCAAACGTTCTTTGCTGAGGTCAGTCAGCAATGGCGTTTAGAAGTAGCTGCTCTACTTAAAGGGAATTTTTAGCTGACTTCATAAAATGCAAACCGAAGATTAGCTCTCTACTCATAGTCAAACTGCACAAGTCTATACAGCTCCCCTGTCTCATACTACACAGGCCTATACAGCTCCCCTGTCCCATACTACACAGGCCTATACAGCTCCCCTGTCCCATACTACACAGGCCTATACAGCTCCCCTGTCCCACACTACACAGGTCTATACAGCTCCCCTGTCTCATACTACACAGGCCAGCTCCCCTGTCCCATACTACACAGGCCTATACAGCTCCCCTGTCCCGTACTACACAGGCCAGCTCCCCTGTCCCATACTACACAGGTCTATACAGGACCCCTGTCCCATACTACACAGGCCTATACAGGACCCCTGTCCCATACTACACAGGCCTATACAGCTCCCCTGTCCCATACTACACAGGTCTATACAGCTCCCCTGTCCCATACTACACAGGCCTATACAGCTCCCCTGTCCCATACTACACAGGCCTATACAGCTCCCCTGTCCCATACTACACAGGCCTATACAGCTCCCCTGTCCCATACTACACAGGCCTATACAGCTCCCCTGTCCCATACTACACAGGCCTATACAGCTCCCCTGTCTCATACTACACAGGCCTATACAGCTCCCCTGTCCCATACTACACAGGCCTATACAGCTCCCCTGTCCCATACTACACAGGCCTATACAGCTCTCCTGTCTCATACTACACAGGTCTATACAGCTCCCCTGTCTCATACTACACAGGCCAGCTCCCCTGTCCCATACTACACAGGTCTACACAGCTCCCCTGTCCCATACTGCACAGGCCTATACAGCTCCCCTGTCCCATACTACACAGGCCTATGCAGCTCCCCTGTCCCATACTACACAGGCCTATACAGCTCCCCTGTCCCACACTACACAGGTCTATACAGCTCCCCTGTCTCATACTACACAGGCCAGCTCCCCTGTCCCATACTACATACTACACAGGCCTATACAGCTCCCCTGTTCCATACTACACAGGTCTATACAGCTCCCCTGTCCCATACTACACAGGTCTATACAGGACCCCTGTCCCATACTACACAGGCCTATACAGGACCCCTGTCCCATACTACACAGGTCTATACAGCTCCCCTGTCCCATACTACACAGGCCTATACAGCTCCCCTGTCCCATACTACACAGGCCTATACAGCTCCCCTGTCTCATACTACACAGGTCTATACAGCTCCCCTGTCCCATACTACACAGGTCACAGCTCCCCTGTCTCATACTACACAGGCCTATACAGCTCCCCTGTCTCATACTACACAGGCCTATACAGCTCCCCTGTCCCATACTACACAGGTCTATACAGCTCCCATCTCCCATACTACACAGGCCTATACAGCTCCCCTGTCCCATACTACACAGGTCTATACAGCTCCCATCTCCCATACTACACAGGTCTATACAGCTCCCCTGTCCCATACAGCACAGAGCTCAGTGCTCGTCTTTAGTAGCATATCTTGAAGGAAAAGCAGCTTCTGTGCCTAGTGGCTGCCTGTAGCTGAACCATATCAAGGCTGAAATGGCCAATTCTTGATAACAAGAAGGCTTCTTGGAAAGCTAGTTTTCTTTCAGAACGCCATTTCCAAACTTGACAGGCACCTTTGTGCTGTTGTTCCGAAGATTAAATAACAGTGACGGAGGATGTGATGGAGCTATTGTTTTGGCAGTGAGGTCAGGATACAGGTTCGTGATAGTTGGAAGGAATAATTTCCTTGTGCCTCTAGTTGGTGACGAGCAAGGAAGTCCGATTAATGTTGCATCTATTGCAACTCAACAACGGTTAAATCACACACACCCACACACACCCACACACACACACACACACACAGACAGAGTATAGACAGAGAAACTCTCGATGAGGGGCTTATTTTCCTAGCTGGTTTCAGTCCTGAGTATCTCACTTCAGCTGTAGTGTTTTGTTATTGCTTGTTTTTCAAGTGTGATTTTACCCTCGATGTTGAGCAAGCCCTCACAAGCTACGGTTCCTTCCCTTAACTCTCTCAAAATATTCAAACATATGGATTGGATCGTCAGTCGTACCTAAGTCTCCACTAGAGCGAGGCGTGAAGAGAAGTCTTCTTTAGAGTGCACTCTGGGCATGACAAAGCCAGCAAAAAGAAATAGCAGCCGTGTTGCTGAGATTGGACCAAGTGATTGCTTCCTTAGCAGCAGCCCGTAAATCAGGTGGAGTTAATAAGGCTGACTAGTGCCGAGTCTAAAGGCCTGTCCACACTACACAAAAATGGAAACGTTTCAAATCATTTTCTGAGTCGTTTCCGTTGCAAAACGACTTAAGTCGTTTTGCGCGCGTCCACACTACAGAAATGAACAGCGAAGTCACCTGCACGGGACCGCCCACGGTCGTCAAAAATGTCACGCATGCGCGAAACTGTTAGCTATGGCGAATGCGTATCGAGTTTTTCTTTTTTTCGTGTGGATGATGGCCTATCTACGGCTGATGAAGTCTCATGCTGTTCAGAGAAGGAGAAGGAGAGTATTAATGGCAAGGAAGGCCCATGCAAGATCAGTTTTATTTGAGATACACAGGCAGAGGCTACAAGGGTCAGTTATCTAGCTATAGCTAGCTAGCTACTTGTACACCTTGCTAGCTAGCTATAGCTACCAAAAATGTAAAAGCAGTAAAAGCTACATAGCTAGCTAGTTTAATAGCTGCATGCCATAGAGATTTTTCTACAGCTTGACTGGATATGAAGCTACCATTCAAAATATATAAAAAGGCAGGCTTACAAATAGCGACAGTAGCTAGATAGCCTTTCTATACTTGAAGGTTACGTTCTTAATCTTCGACCGAAACTGCTACCACATCCTTTCAATCTCAAGTACTGCCAACTGCTGAGCAACGCGCTCATATACCGTCCTATTACGTTTCGCCCCGTCCAATTCCTTCTGCACGCCCTCCTGCGCCCAGATACTGACCAGAGCCTTAGTTTGATCAACCTCCCAACCTCCAGCCATCTTGCGAGCTCGAGCAATAAAAAGTGTTCTATATGATGCGCAATATTTATCAATTTCTACGTTTTTGAAAACGTTTACATCCGTCTCAAGTCACCTATTTCGTTGGCTCAAAACGTAGTCGTTTAAAGTCGACTCGAAGTTCAAGTCGACTTGTTTTTTGCAGTGTGGACGCGCAGAAACACTTATGAAACAACTTAAGTCGACTCCAGTGTGCAGTGTGGACAGGCCTTTAGGCTGACTAGTGTCGAGGCTCAAGCTTTCCTTAGTTACAAGCTACATATCACAATTACATTTAACTGCACGGTTGTTGAGAGAGCAAGTTTTTCTGATAGTTCTTCAAAGAAAACATGCACACACACACACTCTCACACACACACTCACACACACACTCACTCACACACACTCACACACACACTCACACACACACACACACTCTCACACACTCACACACACACACACAAGATTTGTTTTTGAGTGTGCACATTTATAACTAAAATTTGAAATTTCTCGCAACTTGACAAGCTCCACAAAATTTGGAGCATACTTGACTGTACAACACACCGCAAGCTGGTTGTTAGGCAGGTTGCTAATGACAAACAACACACCACAAGCTGGTTGTTAGGCAGGTTGCTAATGACAAACAACACACCGCAAGCTGGTTGTTAGGCAGGTTGCTAATGACAAACAGCACACCTCACAAGCTGGTTGTTAGGCAGGTTGCTAATGACAAGCATCGTTAAGAAAACCAATGCCTAAAAGCATGCGCCTAACAAATTGAACGCTGAGCAGTGTGTGCATAACTTACCATCTCTTGTTGAACACTGAGCAGTATGTGCATAACTTACCATCTCTTGTTGAACACTGAGCAGTATGTGCATAACTTACCATCACTTGTTGAACACTGAGCAGTGTGTGCATAACTTACCATCTCTTGTTGAACACTGAGCAGTATGTGCATAACTTACCATCACTTGTTGAACACTGAACAGTGTGTGCATAACTTACCATCACTTGTTGAACACTGAGCAGTATGTGCATAACTTACCATCTCTTGTTGAACACTGAGCAGTGTGTGCATAACTTACCATCTCTTGTTGAACGCTGAGCAGTGTGTGCATAACTTACCATCTCTTGTTGAACACTGAGCAGTATGTGCATAACTTACCATCACTTGTTGAACACTGAGCAGTGTGTGCATAACTTACCATCACTTGTTGAACGCTGAGCAGTGTGTGCATAACTTACCATCTCTTGTTGAACACTGAGCAGTGTGTGCATAACTTACCATCTCTTGTTGAACACTGAGCAGTGTGTGCTTAACTTACCATCTCTTGTTGAACACTGAGCAGTGTGTGCATAACTTACCATCACTTGTTGAACACTGAGCAGTATGTGCATAACTTATCATCACTTGTTGAACACTGAGCAGTGTGTGCATAACTTACCATCTCTTGTTGAACACTGAGCAGTGTGTGCATAACTTACCATCTCTTGTTGAACACTGAGCAGTGTGTGCATAACTTACCATCTCTTGTTGAACACTGAGCAGTATGTGCATAACTTACCATCTCTTGTTGAACACTGAGCAGTGTGTGCATAATACAATCACTTGTTCAGCAAAAGGCTTGAGAGGTCTGTAGTGCGAGCCACTCAAACCTTAGCAGTTTTAACTGACCTTTAATCTGGAAAACGTTGTTCGAGGTCATCATGTTTATAAGACGGTCGGTCTGGAGGCTCTTCAACAGAGAAAAGCCACATGTAGTGGGGAAAAGAAGGAAATTTTTAATAGTAATGCTGTTGGCATTGTTGCCATTTCAGACAGTTTCTCCGCCAGCCCTGCCAATAGCTTGCTTCTCTCTCTCATGTTCGCCTGGCCTACCAACAGCATGATTCTGTCCCTCGTGTTCGCCTGGCCTACCAACAGCATGCTTCTGTCCCTTGTGTTCGCCTGGCCTACCAACAGCATGCTTCTGTCCCTCGTGTTCGCCTGGCCTACCAACAGCTGGCTTCTGTCCATCGTGTTCGCCTGGCCTACCAACAGCATGCTTCTGTCCCTCGTGTTCGCCTGGCCTACCAACAACATGCTGCTGTCCCTCGTGTTCGCCTGGCCTACCAACAGCATGCTGCTGTCCCTCGTGTTTGCAACAGCATGCTTCTGTCCCTCGTGTTCGCCTGGCCTACCAACAGCATGCTTCTGTCCCTTGTGTTCGCCTTGCCTACCAACAGCATGCTTCTGTCCCTCGTGTTCGCCTGGCCTACCAACAGCATGCTTCTGTCCCTCGTGTTCTCCTGGCCTACCAACAGCTTGCTTCCGTCCCTCGTGTTCCTTTGTGCTGGCGGAGTCATAGGTTCAATTAAGAGTGACTGGCGCATGCACCTAATAATGAGCGTTGGAATCAACATTTAGGTATGCGTCTAGCAACCACCTTTTACGGTAGATGATAGGCTTTCGCGATGTAACTAGCCAGAACATTATACACTTGCATGCATAGAAATGGTCAGACTGCTCGCTTTGTTCCTGCTTAGGCAACAATATTGAGCTTACCATATCACACATTCCTTTTCATTAGAATGTCGTGCCAAGAAAATGGACTTGTGACCTTTATCTCTGCAAAATGCCAAAGGGTCACAATGACCCAACAACAAAACATACTCCATCAATTTGACCAGACTCTCTTTTTCATATGCATGCTCAAGCTATATAATCACGTCTGCTTAGTGACTAATTTCTGTAGTACCTGCCAAATTAAACCTGTCCCAATTAGATAACATCCCCCCCCCCCCAGGTATACGTGCTTGCAGAATATTTGTTTTGTTGGTAGCTTGCTAAGATCTCGGGAAGTACAGCTGTGCAACTGGGTTTCAAGAGAGAGATCAGTATGCTTGGGAGCTTGGGAATAGAGCTAATTACAGATGCTGTGCGGTGTTTCAGACAGAATGTTTGGGGGGGGGGGGGTAACATCTGCTTCTTCGAAGAGGGAAGTTAAGGGGTACTTTCTCAATCTCTTTTGACTGATGAAATTTTGGATCGAAAAATATCAAGTCAAAAATCCTTGTGGGAGGGCAGGAGAGCCTTGCCCCTCCCTCCGCTCCACCCACCCGACTCTGTCTTTGTATAAAGCCTGCTATTGTCCTTGATCACTCTCCAGCTTCTCGTATGTTTTATGTTACTACAATGAGCTATGAAGTGAGACTGGCGAAAGTAACCCCCCAGGTGATAATCTAAAGTGTTGAACTTCATTATATATACTGACATCGTTCCATCGGAATAGTTTGAGGTGTGTTACTGTTTGGGAGGGATGTCCATCTGTAAGGATATAGTGGCGCTCCATCTCCATTGCTTATCTCGGAAACCAATTTTTCCATCATTGAATACGATCCTGACTACGATCCTGACTATGCCTAATCTTCTTTGTCTGAGATATTGACAACTGTTACCAACTGACACTGTAACAAAGAACTGGGCCTATTGCTAGACATGGTGAGGAAGGGTTAATGGCTAGACAAGGTGAGGAAGGGTTAATGGCTAGACTGTACTCCTAATAACCAAGTTTGGGGAATAAGATAATTAATTTTCAAAAATAATAATAATAATAATAATAATAATAATAATAATAATAATAATAATAATAATAATAATAATAATAATAATAATAATAAATATAATGATGATGATGATGATGATGATGATGATGATGGTGATGTGATGTGATGTGATGTGATGTGATGTGATGATGATGATAAATAAAAAATAAAATAATAATAACACCTAATAATTAATAATTATAATAAATAATTAAAAAATAATTGTGATGATCATACTTTGTGGTACTACTTTTCCAAAGTCCAGTCTGAAAAGGAACTTGTGGCTTAGTAAATAGTTCCTCTCATGGATAGGTGGGATAGGTGTGTCTGGAAATTAGCCATCAGATTGACCACTTGAATCTGTAATTAGTTTCTTCCGTTCCCAAGCTTACTTTTCATTTTTCTAAAACTATCTCTCATGAAGAACAACACGACTAATATACTTGAGACATGCCTTACATCTCGAGTTGCATCATTGGAAGTTATTTGAACAATATAACATGTTTATACGTGTGTGTATATATACAGTTACTATGGTGTTCTAACCAACCTTCTATATACTGTAAAAGTTCCCATTATGTGTTATTCTAATTATGCGTCCAGATTTATTCATTTCTAACGGTTTCTAATGAAGCATCTTGTACGGCATCTATAACTTCTATTTTTTGCATTTCGTTTGTCTGTATTCCAATTCCGTTCCAACCTCGCGATCAGCTGTTGCTGCCGGAGCGTCATTATTTCACTTCCAGGTTAGAGGCCACCACGTGCATCATAGTGTATGTGGACTTATCAAATCATTGAAGTAGCTACAACAGCTTCAGAATGTCCTCATGACAGGTATAGTGTAGCTCACTCTACTCAAGCCGTACTGTAATATTTTGTACCACTCTTGCTTGCTTTAGCAGAAGCTTGAAGCTGCCAGAAGACTCACTTTGGGCAAGAGCATGAAGTAGTTATTTAGGCCTGTGTCATTTTACCTAACCACTTGCAGCGATGGAACGTAAATATTTGTCATTTTCTATTGTTCATCATGTTCATGATGGAACAATTTTCTATTTATAATTAGAGCCCTTATGGTAAGTCCAACCTTCTATATATATATATAGAGCGAGAGAGAAAGAGATTCAACCTATATACTGTATGTCCAACTTTCTATTTAGGCCCAACCTTCTATATACTGTATATAGGTCCAACATATTTTACGGCATATAACATATAAGATACCACCCAACTTTAGCTCAGAATATTTAGGGGGGAAACTATTTAGTGTATTTAAGCATCCCGCACCTTTGGCGCTTGCCCCCCCCCCCCCCCCCCCCCCCCCCACACACACACACATTCTTTTTTACTGCTCTGCTGTTTTTATGCTCTTTTGCATAGTTTATAACTTTCAGTTTGTAGCTGATAGTAGCTTGATCTTTTTCCTCCTGTAGCCATATTATCGAGCGTAAGAGGATTCAACATTGCAGCAGCCGGCAATAATTAGCGGGGCTAGACTCAACACTGCAGCAGCCAGCAATAATAGCGGGGCAGACTCAACACTGCAGCAGCCAGCAGGGACACTGCAGCAGCCAGCAGGCAGCCAGCAAAAATAGTGGGGCTAGACTCAACACTGCAGCAGCCAGCAATAATAGTGGAGCTAGACTCAACACTGCAGCAGCCAGCAATAATAGTGGGGCTGGACTCAACACTGCAGCAGCCAGCAATAATAGTGGAGCTAGACTCAACACTGCAACAGCCAGCAATAATAGTGGAGCCAGACTCAACACTGCAGCAGCCAGCAATAATAGTGGGGCTGGACTCAACACTGCAGCAGCCAGCAATAATAGTGGGGCTGGACTCAACACTGCAGCAGCCAGCAATAATAGTGGGGCTAGACTCAACACTGCAGCAGCCAGCAATAATAGTGGAGCTAGACTCAACACTGCAGCAGCCAGCAATAATAGTGGGGCTGGACTCAACACTGCAGCAGCCAGCAATAATAGTGGGGCTAGACTCAACACTGCAGCAGCCAGCAATAATAGTGGAGCTAGACTCAACACTGCAGCAGCCAGCAATAATAGTGGAGCCAGACTCAACACTGCAGCAGCCAGCAATAATAGTGAGGCTAGACTCAACACTGCAGCAGCCAGCAATAATAGTGGGGCTAGACTCAACACTGCAGCAGCCAGCAATAATAGTGCAGCGTCTTCACATATAAGACATATAAGACACAAAGCAAAAAAATATATAGCCTTTTTTTAGACAAAAGTTGTGTCTTATATGCCATAAAATATGGTAAACTCCAACCTTCTATAAGGTCCAACTATAGGTCCAACCTTCTATATGACCCATATAGGTCCAACTTTCTATATAGGTCCAACCTTTTATCTACTATAGATCCATTATTCTATACATTTTCTAGAGTTCCTACAAGCTCAGATGAAACAGCTGACTCATTCATACTTGTGGTTTGTATGTATGTAACTTAGATACCTGTTCTAATTGTAGGTGATGGAGATAAGGACAAAGGTCATAGGGGAGTACGTAATCGAAAGTTGCTATCCTCCAGTGAAGAAGAAGAAAGTGACTAAATAATGAGGACAGTTAAAATATGTTATTGGTGGGTGTATATATATGTTCAGTGATGCAATGAGCATGTGTATTTAGGAATTTATAGATATATGCACAAACACCCCACGCCACACACCTCACATCAGACATACATTTTAATGACTCTGTCATAATATGCATACAACGGAGGTGGGGGGAGATGTTTGTTCAGTCCATTTATTCTCGAGTTTTTTTTTTTACAGATGGTAGGTATCACAGGCCACCTACTTTCACCCGAGTTACTCCCCCCCCCCCCCCCCCCCCCCCGGGGATTCATAACTTGTGCTTTACAAGAAATTCAAGTATTGGGAAGCTGGGGCTTTAGGCATTAAGTCGGTGGCACTAAAAATAAAATTCTACTTTTTTCGGACTTCAAGTCTTTGCAACAGGAGGTGCCGTTTTCGAGTTGTCATTGTACATATTTTGGCTCCCCAAGAAGACTAATGGGTCTAGAAATAACTATTTCTCTTACCATCAACCCGATTCCTAATGAGTAGCCTCCCAATGTGTATTCTAATGCCTTTTTTAAAATTGTTATTTTCCCAAAATGATCTATTATCTTTTGACACAAATATTGCTTGCATTTGTGATATCGTGGGTACCAGGAAAAAAGGAAAAGAAAAGGGGGGGGGGGGGGGGGGGGACCCTAGGCGAAAATCTGAAAATTGCTATAAAAGAAATTTCAATACTTCCCCCCCCCCTTATAGAGGTCAGCTCTTACTGCTTCATGTGCTGAATGGTTTGTTGGCATGGTGTGCAGTAATATTGAAATACTTATTCCAAACTTACTCCGACAGAATAACGTAGTGACCAAGTTTATTCAGGGAATATCTTAAAGACCATTTACCAATTTCTGCACCTGATGTGATCTAGAGCTACCAGCATAACTAAACCTGTTCTCCTGCAGTACAACGTAACTAGTCTGCTTTATGATAATCAAGTTTTTCTTGTTGCAACTGCTTTTGATGGCTAGAGATGTTTGAGTTATAGGCATTGCTTGTGGCACTCAGAGGGTGAGAAGAACCCTGGGATGCAGACAGTCAAATATCAGAGACATTGAAATTTCCTTGATCACTAAATATCTTCATCTCAGAATCTAGCTGTCTTGCTGGACCTTCAAAAGTGTATCTCTATGTGCGGTGTTGTTGATGTCAATCTCGTGTCATTCATGGATGACCAAGTTCACTAGGAATATCTGCAGTTCATCTGGGAGGGCCAAGTTAGAAGTGATATCCAGGGTTCAATTGTGGCTGTCCACATGTATCCCATGTCTGTCAGAGTATCTGTGGATGACTAAGTTACTAGGGATATTCCTAGCAACTTGGTCATCCATTGACATGGAATGACAATGACAACACCAGGGGAGGAATGGATTTGGTGTGCTCTCTCCACATCCTATCGCTGTGCAGTCATTGGTGAAGGATCTTGTTACAACAAGGTATGGTATATATGTACTGGCTTGGGTAGTGTTCAAGTTAAGGACCACAAGAGCCTTGGCATTGTCAGAAGACCTAAACATCTTGGTTCTGGGGTGCTGGCACCAGTGTGGCCTGCTTGCAGCACATCAAGGATGGCCAGGGAACAGCTATATATATAGCAACCATATCAGCAATTAGAAAAGGTCTTCACTATTGTAGTTCTTGTACCTCCGGTGTTTGGTTTCTGGAGCTCTCTCATGCAAACAAGTCCTTGAAGGAGCCTGCTACCAAGGTAATCGCGATATAAACAAGGTATGGCATGTGCCATGCTGACAAGGTATGGTATGTGCCATGCTGACATGATGCGTACAACAAAAGAAAAAAAGGTATTAAAAAGGAGACATTACTAATGCTGGAGATTCTCAACAACGCTATCCACAAACAAACAACAACAACAAAACCCCAAAATAGAAACAAGAATAAAATTATTCCACTTGGATACAAAAAAAACTTCAGGATATAATGAAAAAGTAGACAACCATGGGATGGACTACCAATGCAGACCAGTTAGGCGACTCTTTACCATGTACACCAATGAGTCGTCGAGGTTACAAGGATAAGTCGTTTCCTTTCTTTTTTAACATCGAATCGTATTTGCCCTCCAATAGTATTTGCTCTCGAACATTGTTCGCTCCATTATGAGGTTTTTACAAGAATTGTGAGTTTGATGGAAAACTAGGATTGCTGTACATAGTATGTGTATATGTATGTATGATCTATGGATCACCCGCCTTAAATACTATAGTACTGGCTCACGTAGGGTTGTCACCCAACTCTTCAGTGAAGAGTTAAATAGAAAAGTTGACATTACGATGCATGACATATTAGAATTAGAATTAAGGTGTGGTTGCACACGAGACATTTGTTGATCAACTGACCACTGGCCGAGATGTAAAAAAAGAAGAATCAGTTGTCATCCTTGGCTTCTAAACCTCCAAAAATTTCCAATGGCCCATGACCTCTCACAGGAGAAGGGAACTACCAGCTGTACAACAAGAAATGCACAATAATCTTCTATATACAAAACCTTCATCACATATCTCACATCTACCATCCCGACTCATACCACACCTCACCTACCCAAGAGTCCTGCTGATCCAGTCTTAAACCTAAATCTCAGCCTCACTTCCCCTGTGTTACTAAATCCTTTTACACCCAAACTCTTCTTCAGCAAACTTTTCCCACTTCTTCCCGCCACTCTTCCTTATGAACATCCCTTACACAATTCCTCCGTGTCACACTTGAGCCTACTATCTCCAATGCTCCTTCCCCCCCTCCCCCCCCAACTTCCTTTTCAGCTCACCAAACTCTGTTCACCAACTTGGACAATCACTTAACAGTACAACTTTTTTCACTAGTCTATCTCATTCTCTGCAACCTCCATCCAAATAATACTTGCTTTACTTCCCTTCTCTGCTCCAGCCTCCTCCAGCCGAGGTCCCCTCTTACTGCCACCCCTGCAACTGCATTACTTCCTCCAACCAGTTTCCTCCCAACGTTCTCTTGAATTCATTCCAAATTCTTGCAGGCTGTCTTCCCTCCTGCCACCATACTTCAGATGCATGCTCCAGACATGGCCTAGCTAGCAACTCCCATATTAGTTTACCTCTGTCCATCTCCATCTCTCCATTTCACCCTGCTCATATAAACAATTCTTGCCCTCCATTTCTCTGCCTTTTCCTTCATCTTCTCCAAATGAACATTTCCTCTCATCCCCCTTCACATCAAGATATTTGAAGGCTTCTACATTCTCTCCTCATTATCACTTTCTGCCAACTGTCATTGACTTACTCTTCTCACTATTAAACCTAAATATCCATTTCATTGCATACTTCACCGCCACATCGAACAACACTTGTAACTCCACCTGATCTCTCGCTAACAGTACAATATCAGACAACCGACCACACCATGTCCCTTCCACTTCAATCCCTATCCTTTCCCTTCCAAATCCTTCAACAAACCCATGACATACACACTTCAAGAACTTGTTACAAAGGACAACTCTGTCTTAGTCCTGCCTCCATTTCAAACCACCTCACTCTCCACCTAACAACACACTTGACTGAATTCCTTCATACAAGCATTTGCACACGTTGACAAATTCTTCCTGAACTCAATACCTCTCACAGTCTCCACACAGTATCATTATGCCTTGTTTATATCCAGAAATGCCAGAAATGTCTGTTGCCCCTGCGACCTCATTCTGTCACACACATACACCTCAACACTAGGAACTGGTCAGCACATCCTCTCCATGGCCTAAATCACCCTGACTCTCTGTTAGTATATACTTCTCTGCAAAGCTACTGAGCCTATCTGCCAACAGTCTTGCCATCACTTTTGCCACTTACTAGCCATGTCCTCATCTCCAGCTTTAAAGAGTGTCACAATATAACTCTGTCTCCAATCATCTGGCAAACTTAGACTACATCACCAAATTAACTTGAGGACATAGCTAACACTTCCACCATCCCATTCCCACCATATTGCAACATCTCGTTAATTACGCCATCAGGACCTTGCCACTTTTGAACCCCTTCACAATAGTGTACATCTCCTAGAATCCAACCCACCAGTTCAGCTTTAGACTCTTCGTTGTCAATTGAAGCATCCTTCACTGATCTGGACACAGTCCCTAATCCTTTCCAATGTGCCAAAAATTCAGTATATCCTTCCTCTTCACCACTACCTATTTTCCTCTCTCACTCTCCGAATTTGACATTGCTTCTTCTTTCCCTTCAAGTCCATCCAAAATAACTTACAGCTAGTCCCTCCTTGCTCTTTAATCTTTTCTTATTGTATCCTTTGAACAGTCTCTTCTTTTCCAACCTCTTCACCCATCTTGTTGCACTCTTATATTCCTCCCATTGCCGTAATAATCTTTCTTCACCTATATTGTCACCCCTAGACTCTCTAAGCTTCCTACAAGACATTTATCATGCTTGGATGGCTACTTCAAAGATCTGTCTGTTAATATTTTCCCTCCTTATACCCAACTCAGTCGCCCAAAGCACAATGTGTCTCCACAGTTCCCAAATTTGTTGTACACCTTCTCTGTACTTTCCCATCCCTAGCACTGTCGCATATTCCTCCCAACCTCCCAACAAACCCTCGTTCACCACATGTTGGTATCCATCTTACCATCAACCTTCCATTTAAACCATGGAGTACTTGATCTTTCTTCCAATTCAGGACCACCATATTAGATTATGATCTGACCCTAGATTAATTTCTCCTCCTCATCACCATCTTATCCAATTTATATATATATTATTATATTGTAATTGTTATTGTTTGTTGATTATTATTTAATTTTAAATTTATTTATTATTTTTTATTTTTTAAAGTTTTATTATTATTATTTATTATACATTCGTTATTATTGTTGTTGTTGTTATTATTCTTGTTATTATTGTTGTTGTTATTGCTATTATTATCATTGTTATTATCATTGTTGTTATTATGTTGTTATTGTTATTATTGTTATTATTCTCGATGAACTCTCAGTTGACATAATCACCTTCTAAAATCAACTCCAAATTGTATTCACTCAACAATTCGACTAGATGCTCTAGCCTTCATCAGGAATGAGTGAATACAATTTGAAGTTGATCATTATTATTTTTATTGTTGTTGTTGTTATTATAATAAAAATTACATCCAGTTGAAGTGCTAGACGCATGTGCCGGTTCACGTGTTGGACACGTATGCCGGTAGCACATAGTGGATACCTAGCAGCTACCAAGGCTCATGCATGTCTCAGCATCTCATTTTTCCTGATGAAGGCTAGAGCATCTAGTCAAAATATTGAGAGAATACAATTTGGAGTTGATTATTGAGAAGATTATTGTAATGTTATTTCAACTGAGAGTTCATTGAGAGTAGATGACTCTGACCGTCCAGTTGAAGATGCCCAGAAGAATCTAAACATGAATCTGAACATCGTGCATGCCATGATCCATCACATATGATGTCAATATTAAGCTCCCATGATCTCTTGGCCCCTTAAAATAGTGAGTCTACAATCATGTCTTGTCAGACCCTGTTGTTTATTTTGCAAAATTTGACTTTCATTCGCTGAGAATGTAGCAAAAATAAAAAGCAGATATTTGTAAACTCTTTGTGTTTCTCAGTGCAGCCAGTAAAATATCCTCAACTCTGAATAGCCTTCCTCAAGGTCGCTACCAGCCAGTTAACATCAAATACCCTAAGGACCAAAATGGATCATCAACGAGCTTTCTAACCAGCCTGGTACTTGCAACTTTCATGGCTACATAATCTTCCAATTACCAGCCAATTTTAAGGGACTGCTTCAAGATGTGAAAGCTCATTCTTGTCTAATGGGTTCAGAAATTGATGTGCAAAGCCAAGGGGTTCTGTAAACATGAGAGCTCCTATGCAACAAACTGCAGTTATATATATATACATGTTAACTTAACTGGGTCTCATGATGAGCAGATTGAAGGAGCAGCTCAAGAGTCAAAAGGAGGAAAATAGGAACTGCTCCTGGAATTATATCCATCTCACCCACCAAGGCAGGAAGAGTCAAATTTCAAGCAGCTCCACCTTCTTCTATTCTAGAACCCTCTGACTCTCTCGCTCTAACTAATTAGGTCTTTATGATAGTGCATATATACCTGGTCATGTTACATAATGATATTGGGATACAATTGAGACCCTATTAAAAATAAATAACTAGGGCTCCCAGTGAACAGCATTGCCACTACTTTTGGACCCCTCAAATCTCAGCCCTAGTAAAAGGTATGCACTGTTATAATTATCAGAAGACTCCAAAGTATACCTAATCTGTTATGTAACAAGTCAATAAGTGGTAAAGGTCGTCACAACCATAAATCCACAACTGAAGCAAGCAGTGCACACGAGTTCATTCCATGAATTGATCAGTTTGTTTCCTCAGAACTTTAGTCTCTTGAGACAACACCTTAAATCTGCAATTAAAATCTTTATTTAAAAGATCTATTTATATATATTTTTTATTATTATTAAAATTACATATGACAGATAAGAGAACAACATGCCATTTGGCCAATAATAAATTACTTATCCAGAGCATTTCTTAAATCTAAGCTTGGAGCAAAGCTTTAGCACTCCTACTTTTTTCCTTAAAAATTGTACCTGGAGGAGCAATTATCTTGACAAACCTCCTAGAACCCCCCAAAAATCAGTTTCCCTGTGTAATTATGAGATCTTGATATAAAACAATGAGGTATTTGAAAAGGAACTGAAGTTGAGTGATATCATGAAAAATCATGAGACTTGAAGGTCTGGGTATATGTGTACCCTCTTGTAGCCAAACCTGATCATCTCCATCACAAGTACTGATGATATCAAAGAAGGCAAAACATTTGAGATTGTGTGTAATATTGATGGGATTCCTTTGCCAAATGTCACGTGGTTGAAGGATAACCTACCACTCTCCGAAGCTGAAAACCAAAATCTCCAGATGAGTAGCACTCAAGATGGCAAGGAGGCCATACTCACCATTATGCATGCTTCCATGGTCAACAATGGTCAGTTCACATGTGTTGCTAGTAACCTTGCTGCAACTGTCAACATGACCATTGATGTTCAGATTAAAGCAAGTAGCTAAGTGTACTGGCTTGCTAGCCTGGCTTGATAATTTACCCGTACTTTGTTTCAATTGCTCAAGATACACATATCCTTTATCTGTCAATAAATAGCATATGTAGATTAAGAGTTAAAGTTGAAGGTTATTAATGCAGCATACATATAAAGTTGCATGAACATGTTTCAGTGTAGCTCATCTAGAAAGTTAACCCCCCTTTAAATATTGTTAGCCACAACTACTTACCTGAAAGCTGACTCCCTTGCCTTGGACTTCTACTCAAGTAGCCTGCCTTCCATAGTAAACAGTAACTGGCAGCTACATCATAATGATAAAGTAAGGTTAAATCATTTTGGCTATGCGATTATGTATATATATAGTGTTTCTTCAAATACTTACCACAGGTCAAATCATTTCAAGTGTCCTAATGGAGTGAACGCTAAAAGAGGCAATTATGCAATTAATCTTAAAGCCATGCTATATAGTGTCGACTAGGCAGGACACACACACAGGCACACACACACACATGCACACATGCACACACACACACACAAGCACATTTAGCCTCATCTCCTCCCAGTTGTTGTTAAGCTTGAGCCTACAAATGTTAGCACAAGGAAATTGAATATAGTGAGAGAAAATAGGGTTGAGGCACGAACAAAATTGGAAAAGTTTGCTATTCCTCAATGAACATTTAGTTGTTATTGTCAACTTTTGAAGAAAGGATCCTGTTTTTCAACTTTCCAGCTTGGAGTTGAGCTCAACAATTTGATATGTGGCTTCATCTTTAGGTAGTGAATTTAACACCATTTTTGCTTCAATTTTCCTACTTTCAGCCTGCACATATGCAAGGCAGTGCAAGTTGCCAGGGCAAACACTATTATTGTTCAGATTATGTAATGGGGTCAAACACTATTGGAGGGTAGATACCATTTGAAGAAACACAAACCCCACCTTCAAAAACAATATTGTAATGAGGTATTAGTGACCATAAATGGACCCAAGTTCTTCCTATATATCTGGTTAGAGTACACCAAAGACAAATTCAATATACTAAGACAACACCTAGTTGCAGTTGCTCTTCTGCAATCTTCAAGTTCAGCCAACTGTAAGAGTGACTGTTCTAATGCCATTAGGAGTGCCTGTTTTCTACAGTGTATTGGAGTAGCTGTTATAAAATAAGTCAAATTGACCAGGATAACCCGACTGTAAACCCATTCAAGTTAGTGGCTTATATATTTACTACATAGCACATTTTAGCCACCACCAATGTTAATCTTTTCTTTTGCCAATAACCCCTGCATGCCCTCCAAAACCACCATCCCCATAGGTTGTCATACAAAAAGAATTTAATTTACTGCAGAGGCTGATGAGGATGGGCTGCATGGTTAATTGCTGACAGGAATAGGTGATAGACATAGTTACTTGGTTCATCAACATGTTCTAGCTTTTTTCTTTTTCTTCACTCGCCACTCGGTGCCTAGCATATAAATATGTAGGCACATTGGTATACTTTAGTAATAAACATGCCAAAGAACAGCACCTATGATCAGTTAGTTACCTTGTGTGTGGTAGCTGCTTGGCTATATATAAAACAAACAAATGGAAATGAGACAAAAATGTTTTTATTTAATAACAATATATATGTGTAAATTAAAGTGATTTACTTTAGACTAAAACACATAGAACATGACAATGGTTCTTTTATAACCTAGTAATTTTCACAACATACATAAAAAACATGGTAGTTCATAGTAGTGCTTTCAAGGTAGACTTCAGGCATCGGTGGAAATGCTTGACCAAGCCATCTGGATGTGGGTGGTGCAGTTGTGTGATGTAGTTTGGTGCTCCAGAACTTAGCGATTTCTATACATAATTTAGACATGAACAGTGAGTCTCTATCCAAAGTCATGTCCAGAGACATGCTAAATGAGCAATCCAATGGGAGACTAATGCTCTTTGCACATGTCTCTGTGTCTGTGCCCTTGAGTGGAATTGCTTCCACCCATCTGGTAAACTGGCTGACTATTGTGAGAAGGTGAATATAGAGCCGGTAGTGGGTCCATGATTTCTACATTCATATGGTCAAATTGCCGGTGTGACACATTAAAAGTTTGCATCACACCATGACATGCCACTGAATTTTGGCCTCTTAGCAAGGTATGCAAGTTTTGCTCCAACTTCCAACTTGTTAATGGATACCATGCCTAATGTATTTATCAGTCAATTGCTTTTGATGTCTCAGATGGAGGGATGAGTGACTGAGGCCATGTATTGTACTAAATAAATCTGGAAGAAGGTGGTGTGGACGATAGTTCTTGGTTGCCCATGGCATCGCAAAAGAATGGTGTCCATTGGGAAGAACTGAGCACCATCCCTGATGCAGCTGTGTGGATGTTGCCATCTTCTTGCTGTTTCACTAAACTACAGCCATGGCTATAAAGTCCACTCAGGGCTCAAATTTGTGCTAGGTGTTATGGGACAGCACGTCAGCCACAAGGTTGCTTTTTCCTGCAACATGTTTGATGCAAGTGGTGTACTCAGATATCGCAGTGAGGTGATGCTGCTGCCATGCTGATCAAGGATCGGACACTTTGGCAAAGCCATGAAGTGCCGCTCCTCCAATAAGTAATGAAGTGTCTCACTGCCAGGTTGAGGGCAAGGAGCTCGTGGTAGAGAGCACTGTGCTACCTCTTGGCATGTCTGAACTACCAGCTAAACAAAGCTAGTTGCTACAATGAGCCATGATAACCTGCTTGAGTGCAGCACCCCCAGCTACTCCTGAAGCATCAGCAGTGATGGCCTTGGAGCATCGATATAGAGGAAGGACAGCATGGTGGTTCTGGCTAGTGCCTCCTTTGCGAGATTGAATGCTGAAGTAATTTTTTTGTCCCAACATAGTTCTTTGGGGTTCCCTACAAGGTGCAGTGAAGAGTTTGCATAATGCTGGCTGCTGCTGGCACAAAGCAATGTAAAATATACTATGCAGATTAATTCCTGAAGTCCATCTGCAGTAGAGGGCCTGGCGAACTCCCTGATGGGGAAGCTACCTTGGAGGGCAGAGGACTTGTACCATGTTTGATGATGTGATGGCCAAGAAAGTCTATTTCTTGTCAACTGAACTAGCTCTTGATTTAATTGATGATGAGGCCCTTCCACTGTAGGGATTCTAGAAAATCATGAAGTTAGACAAAGGTGAAATCCAAGCCTCAGAGGACCATGCCATTATGCCTTTGAAATGCTTGAGCCACATTCTTAAGACTGAAAGGCATGTGGAAAAACTCCTACAGAATGAATGTGTCATCTTGCAGGGGAGGAGACAGGAGATGAAAAGTGGGGGGGGGGGCTGAGATATGCATGCAGAAATTTTGCTGGACTACGCCCACCTTGTTTAGCCATGTATACTAGCTAATTGTTCCAACAATTATTATACTTCCTCCCATGGATTCTCACTCAACTGACAAAGGACTCAATGGTGTATTGTTTGCATGATTGTGCGTACAAAGATAAATATAGGAAAGCTTAAAAAAACTTCTTTCATTAATAAATTCATTGGCGACTGAAACCAAGACAAGTGAGTCAGTTAAATATTTGTGGACATGGAGAAGCAAGCAATTATTAAGCCTTACTTCAGTCATCATAGACCTTGTGTACGTTAAGACATGCTTCAGTGCAGAAAAGGTTCTTTCAGCCATTGCAGATGTAACAGGGATTGTTAGATAGAGACGAAGGAGCTGACATTTGGTGGCATTGTTTTGAAAATGCTTTTCTTGTTCATTACATTACAGATTGTCTGTACAGAAGCGACTTTCTTCACTTCAGGGCTACCTTGCTTGACAACATCTTGTAAGAGTTGGAGGTGTCTGGCTAAGACTGACATATTGACATCATCTTTGTAGCAAGATTTCTTCAGCTCTTCCATGCTGTCTTCATAATCAGTACCATTTGCTGCACTCACAAGAGTTTTTTCAATTGCCAGGATTGATGGAATATGTTGTTTACTAAACCTGTCTTCCAACTCACCATAGAGCAGGTCACACACTTCAAAGAACATTTGCCGAAAGTATGCCTTTGCAGACATAAAAAGGTGTGGTTCACTCCCACTTTCAAAACGTGGAGGATGCCTTCTGTAACAAGGTAATTCTGGTTGACCAATATTGAACTTTTCAGCAATGGTGACACGCTTGTCATAAAACCTGTCGAAATTTTCATCTGTCCCATTTCGTTTGAAGAATATCTTGGCAGCATCAACAGCAGAGAGTGCTTCATGCAAAGCTATGTCTTCTTTTTAGAAACTTGCTCTGTTGCACTAAATAAAAAGTGACTGAGTTGGAGACCAAATAAAGTGCTGAATTTTTCCAAAAAGTGCATCAAGCCAGCAGCCTTCCATATTTATCATGTGTTGTTGAATTAATTTCCTCCAATGCCTCTAACAACAGAGTGTAGTCTTCCTTTGAGAATGGCTTCTATTGCAACAGTTCTTGCTGTCCATCTGGTAGGACATAATGGCTTCAGACTAATACCTTCACTTGTCTCCTGTAACTTCAATGAAAAGAGATGTTGTCGTTTCGGAGATAGATGAATGAGCTTGCTTATTTCCTTCACTGTTTCGAGACCATCTCTGATACATGCAAGCTTCTATCCAACATCCTGTAAGCAAAGATTCAGTGAATGTGCACAATAATGCAGTGCAATTGCAGTACAGTATTCATTTCTAAACCTTGATGCCACACCAGATTTTCTTCCCTGCATGTTGGCAGCTCCATTATAGGCCTGTCCTCGACATAATGATAATTAGAGGCTGCATCGAATCAGTAGATCTTTGATTACTGTGAAAAGAGTCTCTGCTCTATTATCAGGAACCCTAAATAAGCCAATTGAATCTTCTGGTACTTCATAGTCAGTATTCACCCAGCAGATGGACAAATCGAGCTGTTGACTGTTGATAACATCGGTTGCCTCATCAGCTATTACTGAGAACCATACTGGTTCAGTCTTTTTCATTTTCTTTAAAAGGGTTCGAAGTAGTGTCTGCCCTAGAATACAAATTTGCTCATTAACTGACTGATGACTAGTGAATTGGTTTTCTTTGATCCAGTTTTTTATAGCTTTTATTCTCACTCCAAACCAGCAGAAGCTACCTTCTGATTCAGAATGGCTATTGCTTGATGAGTAAGATATCGTATGCCTTTTAACTGCATTAGCAGTCCTTCTCTTCGGGTTTGCTGAAGTTGTTGCATGTGGCATCTTAGCTGGCTCGCAATTGTTGGCATCCCACGAGCTATCCATTTTAATTTTGCTGTATGCGAAACTTCATATCCTCTGAACTTTTCCAAGGCATTTTTCCAATTCTGGAATCCTGATTTAGTAAAAGCACTGGCCCCATTTTACTGAATGAAAGTAAACCATGCTTGTTGTTATATATAACACAATAAAGACAAAATACTTTCTTTTGTGTAATGCAAATACTAAGCCAAGGAAACTCTTTATTCCACTTTGGTTGAACATTTCTCTGTTTAGATACCAGTAGTGCTAGTGTTGGCTTATCAACTGGTTGAAAAGCTTCTACATCACTACTACAACATTGTGACATGCACTGATTTGAAGTTTCAGCATAATTAGGGGTTGGTAAAATAGGAGTGTTTGAGTTTATCTCACTCGAATGCTGCTCTACATTTTCTGGACTTCCATGTTGAGCATCTCCTTTTTCATCACTGCCAAGGACAACCATTGCTTCAGATTCATCACAATCACTGGCTTCTGAACTATCTTCCAGTTCCTCAGTTTTCTTTGGTTTTTTAGCTTTACTGGAACAACTTTTCAGTGAGGCTTGTCACTTAGACATAATGTAGCTATCAGTATGGGCCTACAAATCAACTTGGTATCTAGATAATAATGTAGCTGCTATATGCCCATGTGGTCTAGATGCTGAGCTTGCAAGTTGGTTAATTGGCATTATAATATGCACAAGTCAAGTGTCAGTGTAGGCGCCTCAGTGCACTAATGATTATGGTTAAATTACAATAGCATGCACAAGTCGGTATAATTATATAGGCACCTCAGTGCACTAATTAAACCATGAACATCTAGTGTATCTAGTTTTTGTTCTTTGCAGTCTGCCTACATAACTTGCAAAGTTCTATCTGTAATTACACAAGGCAGTTTGTGAATGATCAAACTAAACATGTTGACATTGACAAAAAATGGGGGGGCTTAGCCCCCCGCAGTATAAAAATTGGGGGAGCCAGAGCCCCCCGCCCCCCTGTTTTCTCCACTGTCTTGGGTTTGTTGTCTCTGTGGACCAGGGTCTGGTGGAACCCACGAATCAGATCAACCTTTGAGAAAACCTCACTCACACTAGGTTGGCTGTGAAGTATTGTATATGTCGGAGTGGGTAGTAATCAGGCATAGTGGCATTGTTTAGGTATCTGAAGTCTCCATATGGTTTCCACCACCGACTATCAGAGCGACGTATAATGTCCAGCTCTTCTATTTTTCTGAATTCAACCATGGCTAGTTGCAGCTTCTCTTGTGGCAGCCAACATGTATGTGCATGGATGGGTGAGCCATTTGTGCAGATGAAAAGTTTGACCCCATGCTTTGGGTGTGTGTAGGAGAAGGAGGGGGTTGTGATATCCTAGAAGTCTGCCAGCAACTTCTCAAATTCATTATCACCTGAAGTGATGGAGCCGAGATGAGATGCTATGGTGATTACTGAGTAGGATCCGATGATTGGATGTAAAGTCAGACAGTTCGTTGAGGATTTATCCACTGAAGAGATGGAGCCAAAGTGTGCATAGGGTGATGGACATAAAGTCAGGCAGGTCAATGAGGCATTATGCACTGAAGTGATGGAGCCGAAGTGGGGTGCCAATATAGTGATACTGCATAGGTTGATGGACGTAAAGCCAGACATTGACCCATTGGCTTTGTTGGAACTTGATGCTGGGGCATTGCCACCTTGAGGTTGTACATCTGTTGAAGCTCATGAACTGCCACAAGTGATCAGCATACTCGGCTGCAGGGGTGGTCCCGGAATTTTAGATTGGGGGGGGGGGGTTGATGAACTACTCACGGCCATAGCCAGCGGGGTTTCCATGTTACCCGGAAATCCTTCCCCTCTTTCCTGAATCATGATCAGATCATTAATCATTTTGCAAGAAACACCCTGCATTTCTCTTGGCATTTATATAACAAGACATATCATCACCAACATTATTATAACAAGAAATGTAAAATTGAACATGGTATCCTTTAAAAAAATTGTGAGTGATAGTGCAAGTGCTCAGGAAATCCCCTTAATTATTTCTGGCTATGATCCTGGCTGCCTGCCTACTAACAACCTAAGGAAGATGCTGGGCAATGGAGAACTAGCCCATGCACACTGTACTGTGTAATATATAAGAATATTTATCAGCTTAAAAGAACAGCAACTAAAGATAATTATTTTCAGTCAATAAATAGTGAAGCTTGAAAGAGCCTTCTCCGTTTACAATGCACAAAAGCATGCCAGATATCAACAACTGACACTCTCACTCCATAGTTCATGGCTATAACAGCAAGATCAGAAAAGTGTTGTTCAGTCAAAGTCGACCTTGTATATGTCTTTATCCCTCCTGAACAAATTAAATGATCGTTCCGCTTCAGCACTGGTGATAGGCAGAGTTCAAGCAATGACTAAGCAATAAATGTTTGGGAAAGAGGCAGAGTCACAAGATCTAAGAGCTAGGAGAAGATTGTTGGGGATGGTAGCCTCATCTGTCTCGCTTATGCTCCCACAATGATTGCCATCTTCTTAGTTCACTTTTGAGAAACAAGGAACAGAAGATCTTGTTCCCAGTACAGAAGGTCATCAATATGTTGTAATAGTTGAACACTCGGATTGCAGTTGAGCACTGACGGTACAAGGCACAAAAGCATATGACTTTGTTTTCCCTCACCTTGAAATCTTTCCTCCAACTGGTTAATGAATGAATCCAGCACTGGTATAGCAACGACTCTCTTGTAATGCTCTTTTGCTGATTGACGTGGAGTGTTGCTTCGATTCCGTTGAATGCTTGTCTTTCTTGGAACACTCTCACTCACACCAATTGACTCAGCCAGTTCAAGTACTTCACAATACCACAAGCTAAAAACGGTGTCAATAGTCTTTCTGAGGGTTTTCAAGCATTCAATCGCTTCAGTAACTTTGTTATAGGCCTCATATATATCCTGATCCTGCTTCTGAAGTTTTGAAGCAAGTATTTTCACTTCATCAAGAACATTCTTGGTGATTATAAAAACAGCAAGAGTTTGAAAAGAAGAGAGAGCAGCTTTCAGACCTTGTGCTTTCACTCTTGTCTCAGTATCGCTCCCATCTGATGAGCCTAAATTTGTAATCAGTAGGACACAAAAAAGCATCAAGAAAGTGATAAGTGGCTCATACATTTCAAGAAACACTTCAAAGCATGTATGTCCCTCCACTATCTTGTCTTACACATTCCTGGAAGCTTTCTTGCTTTTGAAGAAGGCAAGAATTCATTGACTGTAAGTTCAAAAAGGTTTTGTCTCTTAGGGATGTGAGCTAAAAAGAGGTGTGCTTCATTTATAACTAGGTTCGTACCTCCTGAACAAGACATGCTCTGGCAATTAAAAGATTAAGGCAGTGTGAGTAGCAGTGTGTGTACAGAGCTAGTGGGCTGACTTCCTTGACTTTAATTTGGATTCCTGCAATGCCGGATGACATCACAGATGCTCCATCATAAGCTTGCCCTCTAATTCTACAGGGATCTAAAGAAACTGAAGGACTAGAAACTGTTTCAAGAATCTTTCTTGAAATGGATGAAGCATTCGCTCAGTCCAAGTAGACAAAGCTAATCAGGCACTCCTTGATATGAGTATCAGTGGGAAAGGACAGATCTACATACCTGAAGCACACAGAAAGAATCTCTTGATTAGAATGAGGATCTGTGGCTTCATCAGCAATGATGGTGAAAGGCAATTTTTTTTCTCGGAGCTGTTCAGTTATATGCTCTCTAATTTTAGATGCATATATGTGAATAACCTCATTTTGAATGGTCTTGCTGGTATACTTCGCGTTCCAGAGAAGGTGTTTGTGTAGGAGCTTCTGTCTTAGCCAAAAGCTGAAGTGTGGCTACAAAATTGCCCCTGTTGACATCTTCATCTGAGAAATCCACTCTGTAGTCAGAGTGGCTTCTGAATGGTAGTGCTTGCTTTGCCAAAAACTCTACAGCCAAAACTATCTGCTGGAGAACATGTCAGCTTGTTGGTTGCTCTGTTTCAACAGCCTTGTATCTATCCTTGGTTAAAATTTCTGAGAAAAAGGTCTACCCTCTCAGCTGTACAGCGATGCATTTGAGTCTGATCATGGCATACAAGTACCACCATCCTTGCCAAGTGCTTTTGAATATGGTTTCTGGTATGGGGACAAAACTAATAAACCAGAACGATTGCCAACTCCAGAAACACTGCCTCTACCTGGCTGCTCTGGAAAAACTATACAATATCTGCAAAGACCACCTGCAAGAACAGTGCTGTATGAAAGCCAAGGAAATTGTACTAACCATCCAAGCTGGAAGGATACACTCCAGGTTTTTCCTAGTTTGGTAACCTGATGTGAATGAAGATGATCAGAAGAAGAAAGTTTGGAATGATGAGAAAGATATTGCTTCTTACGATCATCTGGGATTAATGACCTAAGCTTATCCCAGTTACCTTGAGTGGCTTCAACTATTGTCCCTAAGTCCAACTGTCCACTAGTTGACGGAACTACACTGAGTGATGTAGTCATCATATCAATTGTTGCTGAGCATAACTGAGAAACAGTAGTTGGCATTGACAAGGAAGTGCTCGATGTAGTGGTTGTGACTGTGACTGTCATTGATGGTGATTGAACAAATCAGTTGATGCACTAGAGTTACCATCGTCAGCAGTCGTTGACACAGGGATATGGGACCCAGACTCGATTCTACATTAATTAGAAGGCTATTATAAATTGAGCATTCAACTCTTAACCCTTATTGTTCATATACTAGCTGTATATTGTATCTTACCTTTAAAAAAAAGTTGTCATCTGGGTGCAATCCCTGGGTGCAGGCCTCTTTCTACTTCCAGATATGGCAATATTGCAAAATGAATGCAAAATGACTATATAGCAGTGTGGGTTTACTAGAATTTCATTCATATTTAACAGTTTGTAGTTTAACCTATATCTAACAAGGTGTCTATATCTAACAAGTGTGTATATCTAACAAGTGTCTATATCTAACAAGTGTCTATATCTAACAAAGTGTCTAAGAAACTGGAGGTGGAGCTAGTGTTTAGAATGTTATGGGGGGTTGCAACCCCAGAAACCCCCCCCCCCTGGTCCACCCCTGGGCTACTGTGCACTGATTAGTCAAATCATTGTCAGCCAGTTGTAAGTAAATGGCATCAGGCATCCAATTGTGAATCAGCTACTCAAAAAACTTACAGTCCGTCAAATAGATAAACCATTAGGATCGAGAGTAATGTCTCCAAGGTTGTTCATTTGGACGAACCTATTGGGCCTCTCCATATGGGTGAAGCCAAAGGTTTCCATGAGGTGGTCTTTAATGGTCTCATACTTGTTTGCCACAGGAGATGCATGGAATAAGTCGAGGAGGGTCCTGTGCCATGTCCTGGTCAAGGGAGGCCAGCACGGTATAGCATATTTGGTCTGGTTCGATGCTATGCTGTGAATTTTGAACTGCCTGTGCTTGCTGAAACCACACCTGAGGTTGGAAGGTCCAGAAGGCTGACAGATTGAGACTGATGCTGTTAGGACTCTAGGTCAACGTGCTCCAAAGGAAATGTTTTGGAGGTTGGCGCCACCACTGAAGTGAGTTGCTTTCAACAAAATACTAATCACAAGACCAGATAACATGACAGTGAGTGGTTTTAGCTATACACACCTACAAACATCAAAGTGTTTAGATCTCGAGTCTAGTCGGCACCATACATGTGACTTAGATATTGATTGAGGTCTATTCATGTTAGTCTAGGTCAATGTGTCAATGTGACCAGATGGTTTGAAGTGGCTCATGCCACTACGATACCAAATGGGACAGGAATTTTCCAATGTGAACCAGTTAAAGGATCCTATAAATATGTGTGGTTAGTAAATTCTGTTGTCATTTCTTTTTTGACAAGTCAATATAATTATGTTATTTCATTAGCTTGTTTTGGGTCAGTTTCAGAATTAACCAATCATAGTCTTTATCATGCTCATTACTAAAGTATACACACATACATATACACAGAAACATGAAGCACAAGTAGTAACATTGAAGGTCTATGGTGGTAACTATTGTCACAAGAGTAAGCTTTTCAGTAAATCACTTCCTTGCAGAAAAACCATGCAGAAGTTGCTGAATTAGCTTTGCTAGGCTCAATATTGCACACACATGAGTGTCAGGGAATTCCTCCTCCCTGACTGATACCACAGAAACAGCTATTGTTGACAGCCAGTCAGAACAAGTCGTGGTGGAGAGCCCTGAGAACTTACCAACCGAGCCCACCTCCATTCAGAGCCCTGGGAACTTACCAATCACCACCTCCATTCAGAGCCCTGAGAACTTACCAACCGAGCCCACCTCCATTCAGAGCCCTGGGAACTTACCAATCACCACCTCCATTCAGAGCCCTGAGAACTTACCAACCACCACCTCCATTCAGAGCCCAGAACTAATCAAGACAGATCTACCAGAAGGTGACATGGAGCACTCTGATTGGTCGCCAGGGGATGGTGCCATGGCGACCTGAACCCCAGTAGCTAGAATAATATAAAAGGAACTGTTAAACAAGATAATGTTAGATAACTAAGAGTCTGTAAGTTAAGAGCTAAGCTAGACATTAATTTGTGGCTGAGACTGTATTGTGATTGCCTTTGTGCAGAGTTATCTCTTTTATGTAATATAACAATTCATTGTTATTTGGGGATCCAGCAATCTAGGAGAGATTGCTGAGTTTGGCTTACTCTGAGACTGTCCAGTGGGTTAGACTGGGAAGTAAAGGGTAGGCGTCGCATAAGAGTCAGGGATCTGTCTGGAGGGTTAGAGTGTCCGCTCTGGAAGAAGGCTGATTCTATGACATTGGTGGCAGCGGTGGGATTCACGTCACGAAAGGATAGTGAGTCTTGTTGAACAAATTAATTACACAGAGAGAGAGCTAGTTGTGGAAAAACACGGACCAACCTGAGGTGAGAGGTTGGGACAGTCGGATTTTGTGAACTCCAGCCTGGGTGAGAGGTGGAATTCCATAGTGTCTATTCTTATTTTGATTTTTGTTAATTATTGTTTGTGTACTAGTGGGAAACAGTCCGGGTCACTTGAGAACCTTGGGGCTTGTGAACCAGAACCCAACCCTAGGTTATTTTCTATTTCCTTCGGGAGCGTGCATATTTCAGTTTGATTATTATTATTATCTGAGTTATTTATTTCTATTTTTTTAGCGTTGGATATGGCTCACCCTTTGAGATCGGGATTCGAACGGCCCACTCGAGGTGTCAGCACTGTCGAAGATGATGGACAAGAGGGCGAAGACACTTCTCAACCCCTAGGACGGTTCGATCGATTTATGGATCGTTGGGTTGACCTGGAGCGGGAAAGATCACAAATGGAAGATGCCAGACGTGCTGAAGATAACAACAGGAACGATGGTTGCAGGCTATGATGGATGCGAGACCACCACCAGCAGCAGTGGCTCCACCAAGACTGACCTTGCAAAAATATGCAGAAGGCACAGACGACATGGGGGCGTTCCTCAGTTCATTCGAAGTAACCGCCAGAGCGAATGAGTGGCCAGAAAACCTCTGGAGTACTTACCTGAGAAGTGCTCTATCTGGTCAGGGCATGCTTGCCGTTACATCTCTGGCTATTGATGAAGAGCAAGAAGATTACGACATCGTCTGCCGAACACTCAAGTCGACCTACCAGATAACCACCGAATCGTACCGAAAAAAGATGTTTGACACTACGTTCGATCAAACCAACCCAGAAGCGTGGTTCCGGAGCAGAAGACAGACCTTTTCCCGATGGATTGATTCCAGCGGAAAGACAGCACGTGAGTTGATGTTGTTCGAACTTACGTTGCAGAAACTGCCGAGATGGTTGGAGGTTCGCATGCGCCAGCTGGAGCCACAGAGCTATGACGATCTTACAGAAGCGGTGGTACGATACCTCAGCACCTCGAAAAATGACAGAGAAGCTCAGAAAGTTGACCTGAAGGGAGGACGACGAACCCCTCCCAGAGACTACAGAGAGACCAGAGAGAGCACTGGACGTTTCTCGAATTCCAGACGAGTGGATCCCGACAAAAGAAACCAGGGTAACATTAACCATAGTAATGTAAATACACCTCAGTGGAAGGAATTAAAAAGTATTGAGTGTTACAGATGTGGTAAACCAGGTCATTTACAGCGAGACTGTAGAGTGAAAATCGAAAGAGTGAATTGTTCCCTGACTGTGAGGAGGAACTTACCAGAGTGGACAAGAAAGGTTACCATCAATGACAAGTTGGTAGTTGCATTGTTAGACACGGGGTGCACTAAGAGTATCGTGCATCCCCGGTGTATAGACAAAGGAGACTATCTTCCTTGGAAGATAGCCTACACCACTGCGAGTTCAGCTCGTACGCAATTCCCAGCAGCTAGAGTAATTCTGCAGGTGGATGAGAATGAAAAAGTAGAGCTAGCAGTGGGGGTATCAGAGCACCTTACCTGTGACATGCTATTAGGTCATGACATTCCTTTCTTTAAGAAATATCTTAGGGAAGCCTTGAACACAGACTCAAGGAAGGAAGACACAGTTCCACCTACTCCCACTACCACCGAGCTGGGGCTAGCGACAACGAGGGCTCAGGAGAAAATTCGGGCTCAGAAAGATGAGGAAGAGGCCTTACAACAACAAAAAGACGACCCTGTCCTTCATTCGCTACTACCCGGTGAGAGTGGAAGTGAGGTGGAAAAGCCGATAGCTGGGAAGGTTGACCCCACCATAGAAGAGCCAAGAGACATGGACGCCATCTCTCCCGAGGAATTCCGGAAGGAACAGCGACTAGACCCTACCCTGTGTAAAGTGAGGGAAAAGGTTAATGGTAAAGACAGTGTGTACTTTTGGGAAGGAGGTTTATTGATGCGAAAGCCTTACCATGAGTTGGGAAAGAACCTAATTATGGTACCCCAATCAGCAAGAGCTAAAGTTATGAGATTAGCCCACACCTCCGTAATAGCAGGTCATTTTGGCAAAGACCGAACCATGCAAATTATCAGAGGTAGAATGGACTGGCCAGGTCTGGCCAGGGATGTCCAAACCCTGTGCCAATCTTGCCCTGTCTGCCAAAAGGCCTGTCCAGCTGTAGTGGCCCGAAGCATTTCCCTTGAGGAATGCAACAGCCGAATCTGTAGCCGACTGCCTGATTGAATTGTCATCCCGAGTAGGGGTACCCTCTGAGTTACTAACGGATAATGGTACGAACTTCGTGTCGAAGGTCATGACTCAGTTTTGCAAGCTCACGGGCATCAAGAGAATTCGAACCTCCCCATACCATCCACAAACGGACGGTATGGTGGAGCGATTCAATTCTACTCTGAAGCGCCTGCTGAGAAAGTTAACCCAGACCACTGCCGTAGAATGGGATAAGTGTCTTCCATTCATTCTATGGGCCTATAGGGGGACGCCACATAAGACCACTGGTTTTTCCCCCTATCAGATGCTATATGGTAGACCAATGAAGATGCCCCTGGACCAATTAGTTCGTTTCTGGAAGGGTAAAGAGAAGGAGAGTGAGGTAGATCTACCAGAGTATGTGCAGACAGTTAAAGCCAATATGGAGATCGTGAGAAACCTTGCCCATGAGAATGAGCGAGAACAAAAAGAACTACACCGGCAACATTACAACAAGAAAGCAACAGAGAGGAATTTTAAGGAGGGAGATTTTGTGTTAGTGTTTAGACCCCGAATTCAGAACAAGCTTTTGAATGAGTGGCAGGGCCCCTTTGTAGTGCAAAGAAAGGTAACGGATGTGACGTACAAAATTGACATTGGGAAACCAGGCAAACCCCTCAAAACTTTCCATGTGAATGCTATCAAAGAATGGCATGCCCCCACATCTGCGGTCTTTTTCAACATAGACGAAGATAACCAAGACGAACAGCTTAGCCAGAACATGGTAGATAAGCCGGGCATTT
This sequence comes from Cladorhizidae sp. MBARI D1340-BT2, assembly GCA_028752905.1. Classification (NCBI taxonomy): domain Eukaryota; kingdom Metazoa; phylum Porifera; class Demospongiae; order Poecilosclerida; family Cladorhizidae; species Cladorhizidae sp. MBARI D1340-BT2. The sequence continues at coordinate 8,913,440 of JAQNBH010000006.1, forward strand.
CTCTCTCTCTCGCCCAATCCTCCCAACTAGAAAAGATAAAAGGAGAATATAAGGACATAATACAAGACATACCTGGCAGAACCCAGTTAGTTGAACATAACATTCCTACTGGAGATGCCCTACCCATCCGACTGCCCTCGTACAGGCTAGCTCATGCCTCAAAAGAATTCCTCGATAAGGAAATTAAGACCCTACTAGATCAAGGAGTTATAGAGCCTAGCAAGAGCCCCTGGGCAGCCCCCATTGTGCTGATACCCAAGAAAGATGGAACCAAACGCCTGTGCATTGACTATAGAAGACTAAACGAAGTGACAGTAAAAGATCCATATCCATTGCCCCATATAGAGGAGATGATAGACAACTTGGGTGGGGCCAAGTATATAACAACCCTAGACTTAACCAAAGGGTATTACCAGGTACCCGTGGGGAGGAGTAGTAAAGAGAAGACCGCCTTTATAACTCCCTACGGGAAATACCAGTTTACTACCATGCCCTTTGGTTTGGTCTCGGCCCCCTCCACATTTCAGCGGTTAATGGACCATGTCCTTCATGGCTTAGAAAGATTTACAGCAGCCTACCTTGACGATATTGTTATCTACAGTGAAACGTGGGAAAAGCACTTAGAACACATAACAGAAGTTCTGAACCGATTGAGGGAGGCAGGGCTTAAGATCAAGCAAGAGAAGTGTAACTTTGGAGTGAGTCATTGTGTATATCTTGGGCACTTGGTAGGAGGAGGTCAGGTTAAGCCTATGTCGTGTAAGGTTAAAGCCATCTCTGAATACTCACCCCCACAAACTAAAAAACAGATGAGAGCTTTCTTAGGACTAACCGGATATTACCGGCGATTCATACCTCGTTTCTCAGAAATAGCTACCCCTTTGACCGATTTGACTAAGAAAAATAAAGGAAATAAGATTACATGGAATACACAATGTGAAGTGGCCTTTAACACCTTAAAAACAGCCCTTACTAACCACCCTGTATTGATAACCCCAAACTGGGAAAGACCCTTTACCCTGCAGACCGATGCCTCAGCGACGGGTATAGGGTTCGTGCTCAGTCAGACCGACCTCGAAGGTGAAGAACATCCAGTGGCATACGGTTCGCGGAAGCTTCTGTCGAGGGAGCAACGGTACTCCACTATCGAAAGAGAAGCCCTTGCCATTGTTGCTGGCATCAAACATTTTCGGGTGTATCTGGAAGGAAAGAAATTCAAGGTGGAAACCGACCACAACCCTCTGGCCCACCTGGCTAACATTAAGGACCACCATGGCCGACTTACACGTTGGGCACTGGCCTTACAAGATTACGACTTCATCATCTCCCACAGATCAGGATCCGCCAACGCCAATGCCGATGGTCTCAGTCGAGACGGGTCTCGAGCCGAGGAAGGGGGAATGTCAGGGAATTCCTCCTCCCTGACTGATACCACAGAAACAGCTATTGTTGACAGCCAGTCAGAACAAGTCGTGGTGGAGAGCCCTGAGAACTTACCAACCGAGCCCACCTCCATTCAGAGCCCTGGGAACTTACCAATCACCACCTCCATTCAGAGCCCTGAGAACTTACCAACCGAGCCCACCTCCATTCAGAGCCCTGGGAACTTACCAATCACCACCTCCATTCAGAGCCCTGAGAACTTACCAACCACCACCTCCATTCAGAGCCCAGAACTAATCAAGACAGATCTACCAGAAGGTGACATGGAGCACTCTGATTGGTCGCCAGGGGATGGTGCCATGGCGACCTGAACCCCAGTAGCTAGAATAATATAAAAGGAACTGTTAAACAAGATAATGTTAGATAACTAAGAGTCTGTAAGTTAAGAGCTAAGCTAGACATTAATTTGTGGCTGAGACTGTATTGTGATTGCCTTTGTGCAGAGTTATCTCTTTTATGTAATATAACAATTCATTGTTATTTGGGGATCCAGCAATCTAGGAGAGATTGCTGAGTTTGGCTTACTCTGAGACTGTCCAGTGGGTTAGACTGGGAAGTAAAGGGTAGGCGTCGCATAAGAGTCAGGGATCTGTCTGGAGGGTTAGAGTGTCCGCTCTGGAAGAAGGCTGATTCTATGACAATGAGCATATTTATTGTGCTGACGTTCATGTTCTGATTTTCAAGTGATCTAAACACAGTAGTCATTGCAATGCTATGAAATTAGAGTCCGCTGATAGTAAAATTATATAAAGGCCAATTATTTGTGGGAAAAAATAGATAGATCAATCAAAATTGGAAGGAACCACTGTGTTGGTTACTACTTCCAAAGTGAGTTTTGGACGAGTTATAAGCTTTTTTTTAAATTACTGGCAGTGCCATTTTGAAAAAGGGTCCAACTAATAGAGGGTGTACTCATGATATGCGAAACAAGTGAAACTGTTAGTATCTGCAAGGACTTAGCATACAATTTGCAATAGAGGGGCCACTGCCACCCAAGCTGCCACCACACAATTATTTGTGATCAGGAGTCATATCCAGTAGTTAAACATAATTAACAGTAGAAGCTAACATTGTAATAATATGTTGATTAAACACAGAGCTGGACTCAACCAAATCATATATATTGCATCTTTCTTGTTTGGAGGGCTCTTGGTCAGCATTCTTCTTGGAGTTGGTATACGTTGGCAGTGTCCACCAGGAAGACCAAAAAGAAGACCATGGTACAGCCGATGTCTGGTCCCACTACCATTTGATGTATTGCTCTGAACTAAAACTGCAACTATACCAAGTGTATCTTGTGATATCAAAGGCATTCTTCCTATTGCTAAATTACAAGAACAGCAACTACAATAAAATGTATTCATACACATGTGATCTTTTTTTTAGTTTGAATATCCTCACTACACATTGTTACTCCCGACTAGTAGCATAATTTTATATAATTGTATACATGTAGTTTGATTTTAATGTAGATCATCAATGATATGAACATAAATGTTGCTAATATGTAACAGGATCATGTGCCTACTAATCTTGCAGCCTATTAGTCCTGCAGAGGCTTACTAAAGCTGATAATATCATTCTTCACTGCATGCAATCATATGGCTGGACTATAATTGAAGGTTTATATTGTTGAACTACTTGCATGCCTTTCTCCCAAAAATTCAACTGCATTGCATATCACTTACAGCTACTCTCAAATATTTAATGGATGGGCTTCTGTTAGGCATGAATATTCAATCTACTCAATCTACTTAACTTCTCCTCCAATGTTTAAGTGGACAGGCATTTATACCTACCTAATATCTTAAAGGGAAAGGGATACTGATGGATGCTACCAGCTATCCCCCCGAATGATCTCAACTTCTTTCATGGCTCTCTTTTCCAGGCCTTTCCTGCTGTTTCTGGAAGCCCTTTTGTTGAGGAAAGCTTTACAGGCGACTATGATTACCAAGATGTTTATTGTGTGTTATACAGTGCAGTGTAGCATTTATTTGCTTATGTCAATGGAGCCAATCCTTATACAAACTGCAGCTTATTGAGTTTGCATTCAGCAAGGACCCTTCCAAGTAACCCAAAATATCTCACCCACTACCTACCTCCTCAGATCCCCCACAGGAAAGAAAAAGGAATTCCATATAAATATGTTGAAACAATTATGGGATAAGCGTGTGGTTATAATGACTCATATCGGAGCAACTGGATGGTTAATGTGTCAAATCATTGTAGTCAAGGGATTTGAAGTCTTCCGGTATATCCTGTTAAGGTGCTTTGCTTCTGGCCTCCATTTTTCTTCCTTGATCTGAAGAGGGTTGATTGGTTGGTCGAAATGAACATCAATTGAAGACAACGACCGATTCAAACCAAAGCAATTCAACTTGGCTAGCAGACAAACTGTATTACTAATGTACTGCTACAGTTCAGGTCACTGATTGTAGCTATCTAGTCTTTGGATTCTAGTTATGCTGCCCACCATGTGTTAGGTGCTTACCAATCTCAATGGGACAGCTCACCTATCTGACCGAGTCCTCAGCTTCAAGCTATGGTTTACTCAGTCTATAATATAGCTAGACTTCTTGGAGTAAATATGCTTAGAATGATTATTAGGATTGGAGTATGTATAAGTCACGAAAACTCATATCAAGAACCTCTTGAACCTCAGACAAGTCCCCTTTAAATAGGATAACTTGTAGAGGTTTTACAATAACAAAATAAGGAAAGTGGATCATTCCTCATACAACCAATCAGGATACTAAGATTGTGTGTGTGTGCGCAGGTTCTGGTTTGTCACCTTAGCATTTTGTAATGTTCACCCACACCTTGAAGTTTGGAATTCTTATCTGCTGGTACTTCAGCTAGATGGACTAGCTAGTGTTAGGCCTGCATGGCTGAGGGTCCTAACACCCCATTCCCCATCTGTGTAGTTGAAGTCGTAGGGCTCCGACTTTGGACGATAAAAAGTCTGTCGGGTGAAGGTCCAGGTAGCAGATGGAAGTGTTGCATCTGGTAGGAGTGTGTTAGGCTCTGGGTTAGATGTCCATGCTTGTCCATTCTTATTGTCTCTGTACTGTACAGTATCATACATAGTCGCGAGCTCTCCTGCCTCTCTGACTGAGGTTGTTTTTTTGTCTCTGATGCTGATAGCGATGTGTCTGGGTAGCAACTAGAGGAAACGGTCACGGTTGAACATCTGGATGAGTGCCTCCTGTGAAATGCATCCTGTAGCATATTTCTTTGCTGTTTGTTTGGCGAGTTGCAGGCAGTTTCCTTGGGTTGGAAGGAAGCTTCCCACCAACTTTGAGGAAGACTCAGGTTACAATCCAAACCAGTGGAGCAGCTCTTGCATTACCTGCTGGTAATCCTGGGCCACTGTGATGGGTGGAGCCAGGAATGCAGCCAAAGCTTCTCCTTCTAGAAGTGGGTGCAGGTGAGAGACCCATTTGCTACTCTTGAACTTCGTAGAGTGTCATATGTTGCTCAAACTCTTGCAAGGCAGCATCCATGCTTTGGACAGATTTGAATGTGGGAAGTTGACCTCCTCCAAGCCAACCTGATAGAACCCTCCATCAGCCCACTGCCCTTCCCCATTTCCTCCGTCCCCCCAAAAGACGGATCTCACAGATTCTGCATCAACCATAGATTGAATTTCCTCACCACCCGAGATGCCCTGGGTTGACAACCTAATCGACCAGATGAGATTCCTCACCACCCTTGACCTCACAAAAGGCTATTGGCAGATCCCAGTAGCAGAAGCAAATTGACTTTAAGGTTATGCCTTTTGGCTTGGTAGGTGCACCTTCCACCTTATGAATACAATTCTGGCAAAGTTTTCTTCCTTCTCAACCACCTACATGGATGATGTCATCATCTATAGTGACACCTGGGAGAACCACCTCACCCACCTATGCCTCATCCTTGATGCTCGCAGAGACATCGGTGCTACTGAATACAGAGAAATTAGGTGTCGTGGTTCCAAGTTCAGGCTCTTGAGTGTCAACTGAGCAGCCAGGTAAGTCCATTCCACAATCTAGTATAGCAATTCCTCCTGTCTTCTGGCCTGGTCTAAGATGGTGTCTTCTTTCTACAGAATAGGATGTCTATTGTCCCATGCACATTCAGCAATTGCAGATTACTCTTTAGCACACTTTTTACATGCATCTTGATGTTCTTTCACTCTGGTCCACAGTCTTTTGTTGGTCTCCCCTACTCAGTACTTTAAAGGATGAGGTACACGGCATAGGAGTGCATACTAGCTGGTGCCCAGCTGCTCCCTCAGAATTCTTTCTGCTTTGAAAACTACTCTGATGTTGAACTTCCTGCAGACACTCCTGATATCTTCACTCATCCCTGCTACATAAGGAATTATCACAATACGATCCTTCTTTCCAGACCCCTGATTGCTATACTTATCTTCTTTTCTGCATTTGGAAAGTTTGTTGAATGCTTGTGGATAACCATTCTCCACTCAAATGATGTTCTACCTTCCATAGGTTCTTCTCCTCTCCATCACTATTCTTCTGGCTCTACAAGCTCTTCACTCCTCCTCCTCCGTCATGGATACAATGATGTGATCTATAATCAAAGTATTGGTTGTTGTGCTGGATGTTGCAGTTAACCTTTCTTTCTGTGCAAGTGGCAATCCAGAAAGGACAAGGATCCATCTACTTCAAGCTCCATGGTAAACTGCTTTATGTTGTTCAGATGGTCCAGCAACTCCCGTACTCTCCCCATCCTTCACTAACAACTACACCCGAGGGATCACCAAAATAATTATGACGGACGAACTATGATCATGCGCGCGCCTAGCGTCCAGATATTGCGCACGTTCAGTAAAAGCGTCATTTCGGATTCCACTTGATTGATGTTAGAAGTGAAAGAAACTTTTGTTGGTGTGCTTTCTAAGAAATTCTGATTAAATTTGGAAGCAAACAGTGATTACGTGGTTGAAAAAAGCTTGTGGCTTGCACTGGTCTGCTTTCTTGGCAATGCTTATTTTTTCAACAGCTAGCCTCCTGTGGGCTACTGTGACACTGGTTTATTTGACCACCATGTCCTATTTCCATCTACTGAGGATGGAAGATTATGTACATTACAACTTGCTAAATAATCAGAGTAAGCCTAAATGTTTTTGCAAATTAATTGATCTCTGGATAGCTACGTACATGTAGCTCGTGTGAATGATTTTGTCTTTTTCTCTCAATCCAGATCCATCTCCTCACAAATATCCATCCATTGGAAGTGATAACGATTATTTACTTATTCAAAAGACACCAACTTTTGATGTCCCGGAAATATCAGTAAGTTTCTAGTCACTGTATGAAATTTATAATACAATCCCAAATGAGTCAGACTGTAGTCTATATATTATACACACGGTCAGACTGTAGTCTATATATACACATGGTCAGACTGTAGTCTATATATACACATGGTAAGACTGCGGTCAGACTGTAGTCTATATATACACACGGTCAGACTGTAGTCTATATATATACACGCGGTCAGACTATAGTCTATATATACACACGGTCAGACTGTAGTCTATATATACACACGGTCAGACTGTAGTCTATATATACACATGGTCAGACTGTAGTCTATATATACACACGGTAAGACTGCGGTCAGACTGTAGTCTATATATACACACAGTCAGACTGTAGTCTATGTATACACACGGTCAGACTGTAGTCTATATATACACACAGTCAGACTGCGGTCAGACTGTAGTCTATATATACACATGGTCAGACTGTAGTCTATATATACACATGGTAAGACTGCGGTCAGACTGTAGTCTATATATACACACGGTCAGACTGTAGTCTATATATATACACACGGTCAGACTATAGTCTATATATACACACGGTCAGACTGTAGTCTATATATACACACGGTCAGACTGTAGTCTATATGCACACGGTAAGACTGCGGTCAGACTGTAGTCTCTATATACACACAGTCAGACTGTAGTCTATCCTATACACACGGTCAGACTGTAGTCTATATATACACACAGTCAGACTGCGGTCAGACTGTAGTCTATATATACACATGATCAGACTGTAGTCTATATATACACAGGATCAGACTGTAGTCTATATATACACATGGTCAGACTGTAGTATATATATATATACACACATGGTCAGACTGTAGTCTATATATACACATGGTCTGATTGTAGTCTATATATACACATGGTCAGACTGTAGTCTATATATACACACGGTCAGACTGTAGTCTATATATACACATGGTCAGACTGTAGTCTATATATACACACGGTCAGACTGCGGTCAGACTGTAGTCTATATATACACATGGTCAGACTGTAGTCTATATATACATGCGGTCAGACTGCGGTCAGACTGTAGTCTATTTATACACACGGTCAGACTGTAGTCTATATATACACATGGTCAGACTGGTGGCATAAAAAGAACCGAACAAGAATAAAAAGTGCCTGATCCTAAATCCACTTATGACAGTATAATGTAACTTACCACTATTAGGAAGAGGTCTGTTTACTTCCATTGCAAACATTATTTTGCACATTTCATTGCCAAATCCCCAATCCCTTTTCAACCTTGTTTTTTTTGCAGCTTTTTCATATTTCTTTGCTTTCCATATGGCTACTCACTTTTTTAACCATTTTATTTTTATACTCACCACTATAAACCTCACCATTTCTGTAAGTACAGCATTTTCTAGTAAGAATTGTCAGATTCAGCCTTGCTCACAATGAGAGCTTTAGCAAAGCTTTTAAGTTGAGTTCTTAGTGCATAGGGAACATGAAACCCTGATGTGCAGATCATCTGCTATCTGCCCTAAAAAGTTAAAGGAAACTAACATCCTTCAAGCCTTCTGGATATGAGTGCATGCTTATCAGATACTTGTTATGTCATGCGTCTTCAACTAGTTAGCTTAGCTTAGTGCTTGTATATGTTAACATTGGTTCATAACCTCAGCCTCAGTAACTATTCTGGTTGAGTGTCATGATGGCTTAACAAACAATTACAGTGTGGTGATGTGCCTACCTATACAACTTAATTGTTGCATACTTTGATTGTAAAATTACTTATAACCTTCTTATAATTTTCTCTATACTGCCATTGAATCATTCTCCTCCTTTTTCCATTCTTTTCTTCCCCTTTCTCTCTCTCTCTGTATCTTTGTACTCTTCCTCGCTAAACTTATATCCTCCTTCTGTTCTTCTGCACTACTTCTCCATCTTCCTCCCCTTCAGCATATGATGACAACCTCAACGACCTGCTCCAACTCCTATCTACTATTTCATAAAATGTTTACTAATAGCAAACTGAGTTTGCACAGTTTTGTGACTGGGGCCATTCACCACCATCTCCATCAATATAAGCAGGTAGGGTGGAGTTTCATTGATGCAATTTTTAATCATGCGTGAAAAAATATAAATGATTGAGCAAACACGGCAAACACGGATTCTTTAAAGTCAATTATAATTTTTCCTAATTACCATAAAAGTACTTATTTTTACAAGAAATTAAACCATGCTGATTTGCGCATATTTGATTAGCTCACACAATAAATAAAATAATGATAGTCTCATGCACATGCTTGAGATGAATGTAAGGAATGTGCACATACTTAGAAATGATCATCAACATTGATAAAACTGGACTTAAACTCATTTCAGTTTCTAGCACAGATCCTGTTAGAAGTGGCAGCTAACAAGTGGGAAAGCACAGGAATGGGGCAGTATCAATGGCTGGTGATATCTTACCTTTGGTATGCTCATCATGGTGATTGTCAGCTGGCAAGTGACATTGTCAATGACTATGATTAAGCATACAAGTGCTAACTGGAATATGACTGCATTCGGTATGTACCTGAAGTTATATGTGATGGTTTCTCTAAAGCTGATAAAGATATGATGATTGATTTCCCCCTGATGTTTGGCAATTTGAAATTGCACAAATTAATTTCACACTGACATCTGGGCTGTTAAAAATTGCATGATTTTATCACCACAGTAATAAGTTTGTTGTAGTAGAATTCTCTTTTCACCAGCTTATTAAAATAATGATAAAAGGAGAAGTTCATTATCATCAACTGATAATCAGTGTTCCATTTATTTGTGCTGCAGTTTGATACTCTACCTCAACTTGCCGCATCCTTACATGAAAAAACTCTGTCCAATTCTTTACCAGCAGCATCTGATTCCTGCACATCTCTTACTCTGTACAAAACAAAGGTATGTGACTAGTCACCATGTCTTCATTATACTATGCCTTGTCATTTCTTTATTAATTACAATGCAAGAAATGGAGTCCAGGTTTATCTATGTGTCAAATACTATAATTACCATCTTTATTGTTGTTGAAATGGATTATAATTCAATTGCAAAGCTATTTATCCATTGCAAATAATAAATATTGTCAAACATATTATAGGCTCCACATAATTATTTCAAGTAGAATAATTATAAACTTGTGCTATATCATATATCCTCAAATAATCACTGCCTTGATAATTCCACATCACCAAATAGACTCTACACTTTTAATATCCTGAGTCAATTTGTGTTTGTTCTTGATTAAATTAACCCACCTATAGTGCATTGCATGCTCACAACTGCAGCCCAGCATATAACAATCATATATAAATGCTTTGAGGTTTTTTTAAAAATCAGCAATATGTTTTTAATGCCTACATTTCAACCAAAATAGTTTGATCTTCATCAGGGACAATTAAAAAATGAAAAGAACACAACATATCCATACATGCTGTCACATTTAACACAAAAATGCCCGTGATTCATGACCTATTTGAAGAGTGTATATATAAGCATACAGCTGAAATGTTTAGCATTAAAAACATAAAGCTGATTAAAAGATAAACCTCCAAGTTATTTGATGTCATCCGAAAATAATCATATAAGTTCATATTAATCAAGTCATTTCACAAAGAAAAACTTGATCTGTGAGGAGGAGGAAACTCTTGTAAATAACTATTGGCTTCTGTTATATGATTGTAATGTTGGGATGTGCATGTCCATACCTTCAAATAGTATAAACATCTAGGAAGCTGTTATATAATTGAGGATATAGGGCATAAGTATAATGTATATATTAATAGAAACTACACAAACCATACATGTATAATATAATCGGTGTTTAGTGTCAAGGTTAGGAACATTGGGTGCATTTTTCACTGTGTCTTTTTCTTTATTTTAGAGTTCTAATAGCTTCAGGATGATGGTGGTTGTCATCATTGGTGCTATAATTCTATATGCCAGCATTTCAGCAGTCAACTTCTTGATGAAAAGACATAGTAAGCTATTAAAAATTGATAACTTATTATATGACATGGTACAAACAGGTTTAACCAATTGACCACCGATATGTTTTTTATTTTAAAGTCCAAGACATTTTTCAAGATTAATTATTTCAGTGTAAATATAATAAGCTGCAGTTTGGTATAAGATTTAGATCCATTGAAGTCAGCAAACAAAAGGTAAATCCTTCCAAGATACACCATCTCCAAAATATAACTTACTGCAAAGAAATCCTTCAAGAATATCTCCTTTCTCAATCATGAAGGTGTTTCTTGGTAAGTATAGTGCCTGTACAGCCTTTCCTCCTCTGATTTTGGAAGAAGAACCTTCAGAAATAGCAGATTCATCCTAGAACAGATGTTCCAAATCGCAGTAAAGATCATTGGCCATTAAAAAAATATCAACCTGCTATTAGAAATGTAGTTTTTCCACCATTTATATCGATTAGCTGTCGATCGATTATAGTTTTAGCTCAACCTGTAATTTGTTGTAAGAACCAGCTTCAACAAAAGCATCTCTACGTCACCCTATGTCTACAACAAAACATATAGTAAGGAAATCCATCCAGACTCAACTTATTTTACAAAGGAATCCAGAGTGGATCCTAGAAAGCAAAAGTCTCTTGTCCATTAAGTTATTTCTATCAAAATGAACATAAATTTTTGAACAATTCTGTATTGATCGACTGGTCTACTGGATATGTAGAGTATAAAAGCTGTTATTTTAGTACACATGATTCAATTTTTAAGAAAGTGTGCACCACGACACTTTTATGGCAATCATCAATTCAGCAGCCTACTGTGTAGCTGTGTAGGAAATCATGAAATTTTATGCAATGGTTCCGAATGATATCTGAGTTTGAACATGGTGGTGGACAGTAAGTTATCTCTCCAACTTTCAATTTGTAATTCTAAATCTTGTGGTTTAGATGGTTTTGTTTATCAAATTAGAATGCATACAAGTTTGTATACATGCAGCATTAATGATTTAATGTCAACATTAGGTATGTAAGTATATTATTTTCTCTTGTGTACCACATCAACAACCCTCTAAACCACAGGACAATCATGACATTATCATGAGAAAATAATAATTATATTGAACGTTCACTCAATTACTCAATTGGTAAAAGAGAAATTGTAACACATTTGGAGAGTTTTAATCAAGGTAGAGACATAATAAAAATAAACAAGAAGAAAGCCAATTTTAATAAATTCAAGCACACATGATTTTAGTGAAGGGTGAAGCTGCTCTGTAGATAGCCCCTAACATTGTATGCTTAGTGAGCGATATTTTCAGCATTTACCATATTATTATACATGTACTAAACTAGGTCATTTTGGTATTGCTAATAAACTTGCATTTACTTTGCATTAACATATATTTTCTCCATATACACAAATTACTTTTTATTCCATCTGTTACCTTAATTTATGGGTGGAGTTAATCTCGAGATATTAACTACAGTTTTTGTTGTAAATTATTATTTTTATTACCGAAAATATGTTGGTACAACTAAAAAGCAACACAGCAAAAGCAACACAGTAAAATAGATAAATAAATAAAGAAACATTAATAATAATATAATTATTATCAAATTTTATTTACAAAATATTATTTTTTTCCAGATATTACTGAACAGTCACAATCTCCTCTCCAGTATATGGCACGATTTAACCTACAACTTTCCACGTTCAACCCAAAGCCAAAACAATGCATGGTTGAGTTCATCCCTATGTGTCACACAGCCCACCAGAGGCTAGCATTCGGAAAGAAAGCTAATGATATGAAAGAAGGATGGATTGACTTTGAGGCAGATTCCAGTTGGAAATTACCACAAGCTACTGTGAATGAGAGTGACCATAATGACTATGAAACCATGAAAGATATTTGTTCCACGAAGGAAGTCACTGCAAAGCAAACCAGTGTGCACTCCAGTGACATGGACTCTGTCTTTAATGCTTCCAGTGTCTTGATGGATGCAGCTGACAAGAAGCAAGCAAGTGTGGACTTCAGTGACAAGGACTTCAGCAATAATGATACGAATGTCTTGAAAGAAGAAGCTAACATGTTTGGACAATCAGATCAAGTTAATAGATGCAACAGAAAGGACACTGATGGAGACAGTGATGCTCTGAACATGCTCATAAGTGGAACCAAGACTAGTTCTAGTGGTGCTGGTGGAGTTCACCCTGAGGGCTTACATATGAAAAGGAAGAAAGGCAAAAAACGACGAAAAGTAAGGAAGGGCACTCCTACCAGTGTAGACTATATTACCCCTTCACGCCATATTCATAATCCAGCACCATCTCTTGACTTGACCTTAATGCCTCATAAGCACTGCAGGAATAAGGTCGAGTTTGCTGACCAAGGACATGCTTTGACCTCTCTTCAGATAAATAAGTCGCAATCAACATCCTCACCTGTGTCTACACATATGCTCTCTCCATCATCCACCATCTCCTTCCATACTCACCTGGTCGAGGGTCTGAGCTACACAGCTAAGAGCCAGTTATTGTGTTCCATTCATGACCACCAAGTCGAGTCTGAAAAAATCAATGAAGAGCAAGATAAAGTCGAGGATCAGTGCCATGATGTTTGCAGTAATAAACCTCCACCAGTTACTGAATATGATAGCTATCACAAAGATAATGAAATAGATGAAGACACTAATCCCCTGCAGGAAGTTGATGTAAAGCATGCCAGTGCAGAGTCAATTGACGAGAACTGTGGCGACAAAGCTTCGCATGTCTTAAGCTATGCAGCTGCATTAGTCAAAGATCTAGATTTGATTGATGGAAGTTCTGGGAATGGTATAGATGGAGAGAATGGTGCATTGGCTCCAAAGAGCTGCACTAAGTCTTCTTGTGGTAGTGCTGTTGGTTGTGGAGGTCGGCCCAATAGCTCTCCCAATAAAAGGCTGAATCTCAAAAAGCAACCTAATGTGAAGAAGGTTAAACAACATCATATCAAATCGTATTCTCCTCTACTACAACCTGTGCCATCACACGAGTTAAAACTTTACATGTTCAGCCCAAAGCTAATGCAGCTAGCAGTTGATTCCGACTCTGAATCATCAGCTTCTCTTACAACCAGCTACTCAACCTCCACACTCTCCCACTCGTCTATCTCCTACTTGTTACAGTTGGACATAGACACTCCAGTTAGCCACCAAGTCCACGACCACCAGGTATTAGGAATTCTTAAACACCCTGTTAAGCATGAAAAAAATAGTAAAAAGCAAGTTGAAGTCAAAGACAAGTGGCATGACATAGAGAAAGCCAATGGTGAATCTCCAGAAGTTACTGTGGATGATAGTACCAATAAAGAATTCAGGATTAAGAAAGAAACAAATTCCTTTCAGGGTGCTTCAAAGGAAGCAGGTGCCGACTCAAAAAAGAAAGATTCCAGCAACAATGCCACCCACCCCTTGAGCTATGCAGCTGCAATACTCAAAAGTACAGATGTCGTTGATGGCAATCCTTGGAATATGAAAATCTTCAAGAGCTGCACTGAAAGTTGTCGTGGTGATGATGGTTGTGGATGCAAGTCCAAGTGCCCACAACATTTAAAGATGAATCATAAAAAACAACTTAATGTGAAGAATGTTGGGAATCATCAGATGAATAAGACACAAACACAACCTGTGCCATCCCACGAGCTAAAACTTTACATGTACCTTCCAAAACTAATGCAGCTAATGATTGATTCCAAGTCTGAGTCCGCGGCTTCTCCAGCAACAGTTCTCAATCAAAGCCTTCTCAGAACTCTGTAAGCTATGTTAAAAGCAGCTGTGCACAAACTAAACTCAACAGAATTTGGACTTCAATAAAGTCTTATCAGAACTTCTGTAATCCATGTTGAAAGTAGCCATGTACAGATTTTGGACTTTCAGCTGAAAGTACAGACTAAACTTGGCAGACGTATATCAATTTATTTCTGGACAATGATGTTTTAGTGCTACCTGTTTAAATAAACTATTGACTTATATTACAAAGGCAATTTATTTCTGGACAATGATGTTGGTTTTTAGTGGTATATATATACCTGTTTAATATTTAAAACTATTGACTTATTACAAAGGCAATGATTTTATTATGTCAAATTAAGAAAAATTTGTTTTGTTGAAATACTGAAGTAGGGGATGATTTTTACCGACCTGATATGTGGTACACGACTATTGACTTGTATACCTGGTATAAAATAATTTTGTAGATTCCATACTGCAGGTATAAACAAAAGAAATCAACTGGTGATTTTTCGTCTGTGCTCCAAGGAATTGCTAAAATATGATTAATCTGTATTTCATAGTAGTTTTATATTATGTGAAATCATGAGCAATCCTGAAATCTGTGGCAAGAGGGGAGTAATGGAACAATCTGGGGAGGGAAGAGTGTGAAGGAAGGAGGCTCCTTTAATTTGAAGCAGTAGCTAGATATCTGGAAATAGAGTGGAAACTAGGAATATGGCCGCAAAAACATTCCCTAGTCCAGGTTCATACTCAAACCTTCACCACACCAATGCAGCATCTAACCTTCTGCTGTTATCATGGCAGTAACATACGATTTTAATTTAATTAGATGTAGTTCTCAGGACCCGGCAGACATATTTTTTGCCTAATTCCATAACAAACTTATCTAAAATGCAATCACTCTAGCAAAGGTATCTGGTGATACATCTGGCTGGCATACAGCTCTGTCAAGTGTGAGGAATGCATTAACAACATTACTACTGGGGGAATTAGCATAGCATTCTAGCTATAGATGCAAGGTCGACCTAAATACCTGCATCATAGGATCTCTATATCTAGTAAGACAAACTGGAACTCTTTGCTAATAAAGGCTTGCTTAATTCCCCCACCACTTGTGGCAGAGGGGTGAGGTAGTAAGGTCTTGATTGCTGACCTATCTACAGTATGAACAGAGATGGACTGAATAAAATCTGCGGCTATGTACCTCTCCCCACTTTCAGCTATCCAGTAGCATATGTGTAGCAGACCAAGATAAAACTGAGCAGTCACTTTTTAGAAATCCAATTGGGCCAGGTGTTTTCACAATATTGGACCCATGCACTACTTTCCACCAGTTAGCCAGATCTTCCAATCATTTAATGCTTATAAGACAGCTGGAAGCCACTTCGCATCTCAATTGCAAGCTCCAGGCTCTTTAGAGCTGCCATGTGCTGATTACCAAATAACTGTTTGGCTAAAATGTATTTCCACTCCTCCATGATGGTCCTTGTCACCTCTCCACAGTGAACCTTGCTGACACATCTAGAGGCAAGCTTCTCCATGACTGCATTGAACTCTGATCTATGATTGTACTGCAGCAGATACATGCATGAGAGTGGTCAATGTGTATCAATTTTTTCCAGTGCACATGTCTCCTTGTTCGAACTTTTCCCAGTTAGGAGCTTTGCAACAGTTGCAACCATTACCACACATTTGTACTGTACTGGCCTTGCAACAATACAATAGATTTACCTGGTGCACCACATTGCAATATTGGTATCAAATGCAGGGCTGAGCATGCTACTTGGAGTGAGCAGGTCAATCTATTACCTTGCTTGTTTCTCAAGAAAGGTGTAGGCATCAGCAGCAATAACTCTTTCCATCTTTGTGAGATATTGCATGGCTACTTTTCTCTTACAGTATCCCTTGGGCTATAATATCCTTCATAGCCACCAGTAGAACTTTTTCAACAAATTCAAGTTAAATCTTTGCCATGTTAGCATGGTCAACAAACCTAGAAATCCCTCTATTATAGCTGCTGCAGCATCCTGTTAACCAGTAATTTCCATTGTGGGGAACAAACTTTGGACCAATATAGTAGTGGACCTCCACCCTCTACAGAACATATACAGTGCAGTTGGCGTCTCTATCTAGTGCTGCTAAAAAGAGAGCATGTTTCGCTCATTCGATACACTGTGCCATCAAAATCTAGTGGCCTTGCAGCCATGCATCTTCCTATTGTGGAGGAAGTTAAGGCAATAACTGCTGAACATCAAAGAGCACCAGTCCATAAACTCTTTGCAATTGTAGACTCTCTTGCGAGTCAATTTTTACCATGTCTGGTGGTGAAGGGCCAAGGCTATCAACTACTCAGAGGGTGAATGCTCTGCTTTAAGCCTGTAGATTCAATAGACCTAGTTAAAGCTTGAGCGATGGCAGAATGTCCTTGGAAATTGTAAGATCAACCCTTTTCCTCTTTGGTGGCATCCTAGGGGGGAGCAAATATTTCCCAAGACAAAACGAAGCATCATGCCTGTGATTGATTCAACCAATACGGCAACAAGAGTGCAGATGAACCCACCTTCTTTCTAACCGCATTACCAAGAGCTGGCTGGATTTTGAAAGGGAAGGGTGAGGTCCATGCCCTTCCTAGTTGCTCAGCATTTTGCAATGCACTTTTGATGGGTCAATTCTAGAGGAGCATGTAGGACCATTATGAGGTTCATGAGAGAGGCACAAGGTAACTGGTGAATAATTAACGAAGGCCATAATGTGAATCTCCTTCTGTCCTTTGGAGTGGATGTGAGACCATACTGTAGCTACCTACCTTCCTCTACCAGATGTGGCCTTCTATGCTCTTTTAGAGATAATGCCAGTCACACCCACTAGTTCAAGGGAACAAAGCTCAGGGAGGACCTTGGGCAGGATTATTGTAATTGTTGGGAGGGTCCTACTGAGAAGTTTCCAACAAATTAGCCTCTTGATTGACTACTGGAAAGAAAGAAGCCGCAAACTAAAACCTTCTGCTTGAATACCTGCTCAGGTTCCAGCCTCAAAATCTGTTCAATTCCATGTTGTCTCTAAGACATGTCTATAGAGAGTTTCTCTAAATTGGTAATCTGTTTCTGGTGTTGTGGATGTTAGACAATAATGTTCATAGGACTGGATACAGTTTCAGTTTGGAGAAATTGCAATCCAACACTATATATTGTAGGAAGTGTTTGTGCTGGTAAGGAATTGAAACATTGAGTTGAGAGTCCAGAGCAACTCAATATCAGCCAGTGCAACTTCATTATCATCTTTTCCTACGAAGTGACTGTGATAAATCGGGAGGATGCTATCAGAGTCCTTGACAGGCAACTGTCTTCCCATGTTGGAGTAACCATACTTGGCAGCAGCATCCTGGAACATCATGTACAGTAGGTGAACTCCTGCTAGCATCTTGGTAGTCGCATTCCAGCTCTCTGTTGAAGAACTGGTGTCCGTGAAGTTGGATCTGTCTGAGGTTGGTTTTGTCAAAGACATGCAGGGTCAGGTGTGTTCCTTGTTGCATCCTCCCTCTGCTTCTAACTTTATAACTTGAATGACAAACAAATCCGATTCAACTCACAGAAGATATTTTTACCTAACAGTGGAGTAGGAAGGGAAAAAGTATTAGGAGGGGGGGCAGAGGGGAAGAGAAAGAGAGAGATACCATATATAGTTATCACCATTAGAATAGGAGTAGTAGAGCTTACACACTATATGCACATCATGATATTATATATATATACATAGAAGGTAGTTTGCTGATGAAGGCTACAAATAGTGCTCAATGCTGTATTAAAGCAGAGCTATTGAATAGAAAAGTACTGGGATGGCTAGTCCTACTATAGTTTCATGCTAATGCATTCATCAGGGACAATGCTATAGTAGACTAGCCATCCCAGTACTTTTCTATTATTACTATATATATATATATAGCTACTATGTGAATCGTCAGTTTAGTCATCATCAGCAAATACTTTATCCCCAAAGTGTCCTAGATAAAATAATGGTCATAAGTCATGGAATGTAAGCTAAAAATACACTGTGAAACAATTGTTATAATTATTATGTGTAGTGTAATTTTCCTGTTCAATTAATATTTACTGGCAAAGAAACTTGAGAATACTATGGTGTGGGAGGGACAACTCTCCCGCCCTCCCTTCATTCCAACTGGTGTATTTCTGATAGTTGTTGTTTTGAAACTGAACGTAATAATAAACATCTAGTAACCTGTCTAGTTTGTCACACTGTTTATCAACATGATGTGTGTGTGGGTGTTGTCAATTTTGGCATGACCTGCATTAGTGGGTGGCTGCTTATGTCCAGGAATGGTCTTAGTAAACATTTAGAGGATTAGCAAAAAAAAATTATTCATAGAAATGACATGTCCAAAATAGCTAATCCGCTTTTCATTTCTTTCAATAAATTCCTTCATGATGCCATGCATGTTGAGGCTATTAGTTCTGTCCCGATGTATGTAGAGCAGCATACAATAATTTACACGTTGCTGTGACATTGTTCTCAAGTAACTTTTAATTTTCTTAAGAGATGAGCCAGCTGAAGCAGTGGTGACAGGTAATAGAGCTTAAGCGGCTTATGAACTTCTCCAATAAATATTTTTAAGTTAGGCTGCATGTTGAATACATCACAAATTGTTTGGATTCGTGTGACTTCCTTAACTGGAATTCCATCCATAGTGATAGACTTGATAGCATCTGGAAGGAGCTGAAGGTTAAGCTTTAACTTTGGCATGTTAATATCTCTTTGGTAAATATCAACAATTTCTTCAGAGAGTGTGACTTGTTTGCCATTTGCATTATCAATCTCGACACTTCTCACAAAGAGAAAATTCTGTTGCTTAAACCATTTTTCAAGATAGCCTTTTATGCCATCAATAACTTCAAAATAATCTTTTCTGACATATAGATCCAAAAGTATGCTCATCTGAGCCATCATTTAATCTACTTGGAACTTGACGTTGCCTTGGTAATACTGGTGGTTCTTCACACTTCTCTCTAGCTTCTTCTTTGATGACCTCAAAAAACTTCTTGAACATTTCTTCATCTCTGTACTTGGTTAGAGCTTGAATGGTTACATTAACTGCAGCAAAGCAATCTTCAATGCTCGTTGGAGTGTAACTGACAACTGTTCTTTGATACTAAAGATTAGTACAGAAAGCTTTAAGCCAAAGTAGGTTCGATATATGTCCATGAGTACTACTATGCCACTAGCTCACTTAGAGCAGTCATCTGAACCATGCGAGGATGCTTCCAGTGTTACTTGAAGTGCCTCACAATTATCAAGAATTCGTTGCATTGCTACAGTACAGACTGTCCACCTCGTTGGGCAAAGAGTACGAATTCCAGATTTTGATGAGCCTCGTTGCTGACTTTGAACTTTTTCAAATACTACTTGCCTCTTTGGTGAATATTTTATCAATTGGATCACTTCCATATAAGGCTTTCAATTTCTTGCAGGCACAAGTTCACACAATGAGCAAGACAGGGAACACAAATAGCAGATCTATTTTCATCTTCAAATCATTTGGCAACACCACTAATATGACCCTGAAAATGTATTGCCCCATCATATCCTTGACCCGGCAATATTCAAACAGAATGCCTAAAGAAACTAAGCAACTTTCAGTGATAAGAAGATACATTCAGCTGTAGTAGCATCAAGTTTAATGAGGCGAAAAAATCATAATTTTCTGACACCCATCACCAGCTGTTCATGATTGGAAACATCCCTTGTTTCATCAGCTAAGAGTGAAAACCACCGCTGAGAAAATAAATTGCCAATCATTGCAGAACATAAGCCATTAGCTGAATCATTTTGTTTATTATTTCTGGAGACTGATATTTTTGGGTTTCTACCCAAGATTTTTCAAGCACCTGCTTTAATTAACATGACAGTCAAATTAGAGCCACCAGCATATTCATTTCTGACAGAAATACCTTGTCGCAATAAATATCGCAAGCAGAAAACTGCTTTATCAGACTCTGTCTCTTACTAATTTGGATAGTGTCAGCTTGACTCTGAAGCATTTCAGATACAGGTGTAGACTTCGCTGAAATATGAGCTGCTACAGCATGCCTTTGAGCCTGAGAACACTCATGCTCTTTAAATCTTGTAGTAGCTTTTTTCCAATGAGAAAAATATCTGTGTTAAAGGCCGATTGAGCTTTTGTGCTTGTCGGCTGCTTGACAGTAATAGAAAAATACTTTTAATGAGGTAGAGCAAAAGTGAATCCACGTGAATGACTTATACCAAGATGCCATAAAGCACCTTTTGTGGAGATTTTTTCCAGAACCGTACTTTTTTCCCGGTTTTGCTTAGCAAGGCTTCATCTGTTGGTTGGTTGATTATTCTTTTGGTGAAACACAAACTATTGCGATTCCGGGTAAGAAAGAAATACCAGTAATAGACACACTTCCTTCCGACTCATCACTATGATCAGGTGTTAAGATATCGGAACAAATTTTCTCACCCCTATCACTCAATTCTTCATTATCATCGATAGCATCTGTTGAGTATTACACAACATTTATTAATGGGAGCTCAACTGACCCGGCCAGTAGCTTTACACAATTTAAACAAACCTTTAGATGTACTTGGTTCAACTGTGAGATGAAAGAGGATTTGATGCCCAACTGACAATCTCTTTGCTGGATTCATTTTTGAAATATTCTACATGTATAGTCCATTAAATAGAACAGAAGAAAACACCATTTTGTGTGCATCAAAGTGTTAGCCCCAAGTAACAAGGTGTTAGCCAGTGGAAAATAATTTAATACCTGGCCATCAATAATAGGTAAATTGGGGAGGGGGGCAGTGCACCCCCAAATGCAATATTGGGTGGGCAGCTGCCCTCCCCCCCCTGTTCCTACTCCACTGCCTAATGCCTTATGGCTATAGATATAGTGAGGGGAAAAGGAAGACGATGCCACCTGAGCTTGGAAGGAAGGAGTGTCAGCAAAGTTAGAGTTAAGTTGATGCAGTCAAGCCAGATTGGGAATGATACTGTTGCTCAGAATGTGTACAAGAACCACCCTGAAGGAAGATGTTTTTTGATGACAGAAAGACTCTCGCCAAGTACAATATCAGTTGACTTACACTACCAGTTCCTTGCTAACATATTAAAACAGACAGTTCCAGGTGGTGTAAGCTATCTGCCTTCCACCACAACTACTTCTCCACTGTGGCTGAAAAGATGTATCTGAGAAGGCATGAAATTCTGCCTACAGACCTCCCATACTTCAGACATTTGTGAGAAAAACCAATGAGTAGCCAGGGGCAGAGACAGCACATGGGCTCACCATTCATAAAGGGGGGACTATGTATAATAGTTGTCATGTACTTGAGAATATACTTGAGAATATATTTAATACAATTGTATATACTGCAGCTAATATTTACCAAAGTATTTTATACGTTGTTCATTTCTAGCTATAAATTCCTTAGCTACAGATACTAAATCTAAATTATCAGTTTGTTTTTTATGAACGTAGAGTAATATAAGATTGTTAAGCCTCTGTTCAGTCATCGATGACCATGATTATTGCTTGAGTGCTGAAAACTCTCTTTCGGCTGTGGCAGACGTTATTGGTATTGTCCAATACAGGCCAAGCAACTTGTGTACAGCTGGTAAGAGTTCCTTGAAAACCTCAACGGTATCCATAGCATCACATATAGTGTGTATTGAAGTGACACTTCTTACCTCTGGTTTGGCTTTCTTGATAATCTCGTGAAGAAGTGGCAGCTGTATGTGTTCAACTCAGACACATCTAAATCATCTTTGAAGCATGATGACTCTGCAACTTTTTTTCAATTCACTTTGGAAATCCACATTGTTTGCTGCCTTGATTAATGCTTGCTCAATTGATATATACAACAAATGGAATTTGTTTGGTTTAAAATTGACGTTGGAATTCACCAAATAACAGGTCACAGGCTATATAGTACATTTTTCTGTAATACTCTCATTGAAAAAAAATGGTGAGGTTCACTTCCAGTGTCATATCACTGAGGTCGCCTTCTGTTTCTAGGAAGCACTGGTTGCTCAATTCCCCTTCTGCAAATCTGAGTGCTTTCTCGTAGAATCCATTGAACTCCTCATCTGATCTTAAACGTTTGAAGTGTTCCTTTGCTACTTCCACTGCTGACAAAGCATCCTGAATGGCTATGTTCTTCTTTTGGAGACAAAGTGATAACTGTTCAGCTGCACTAAAAGAGATAACTTAACTTCAACCCCAAAAGTGTATTAAATTTCTCCAATAAATGTAGCAAGCCTGAAGCTTTTGTTACTCATCAGGGGTGGCCTCATGAATTTCTTCCAAAACTTCCAGTAGTCTTTGAGTATAGTATCGATTGCTACTGTTTGAGCTGTCCATCTTGTTGGGCACAACAACTTTAGGCTCACTCCACTGTCAGATGCTTGTTGAAGAGAAGAGATGAAGTCACTTTGGAGAATACAGAATGAGTTTACCAACTTCCTTCACTATTTCTATAGCATCCATGATACAACTACATTTCCCCCCCAATTCCCTGAAGACACAGATTCATCAATGAATGGACAAAACAGTGTGGAGGAATGGCTGGTAGATTCTCACTAAGAAATCTGGCTGCTACACCTGATCTCTTTTCCTGCATGTTTGATGCACCGTCATTCATACCTTGTCCACGACATAAACTAAATGGAAGATTGCATCTTGTAAGCAGGTCTTTGATAACTGTGAATAAAGTTTCTGCTCTTGTATTTGGTACTCAATCGACAGGTTCAGCTGTGCACCATTACATACATCAGTGGCTTCGTCTACAATTACCTGCAAACCATGCAGGATTATTTCCTCATATTTTCTCCAAAAGAGTACGCAGTAAATTATGACCCATAATTGAAATTATCTCATTTACCGTTTGATGGCAAGTGAACTAGACTTGACCCAGATTTTAAGTTCCTCAACTTCATGGCTCCATGTAAGCAGTTGTTGCTTAAGGTTACCTTCTAGCTCAGTGTGGCCTTGAAATGCAATTCCCTGGCGAGCAAGATATTGAATTGACACAATCTTCTTGTCTGTTGAACTTGCAACATTTGTGAACTTAGCTGATTCCCAATTGTAGTACTTCCTTTCGTCATCCATTTCACCTTTGCTTTCCTGTGGGATAGAGAGCCTTCATGACTTGTGAACTTCTCAATAGCTTTCTTCCAATTTTGAAATTCTTTTTCAGTGAAAGTATTTCCCCCCATTTTGCTAAATGTGAGCCAATTGTGCTTAACAGCATATCGACAGTATAGGACTTTTATTTGGATGCATACACTTAGCCATGGATACTGCTTATACTAACTTGACTGAAAATTTCGATTTTTGGCACTTAACAACTGTAGTGAAGGCTTATCTTTAGGCTGAAAAGTTTTTTCTTCATTACCACAGCACTGAGATGAACAACCTGGAATTGTATCCAAGGTTTCTGATGTGCCTACCTCATTCTCATCTTCAACTCTCGAATCTTCTAGTTCAGATAATGATGGACATTGGTAGTATCGATAATAACCTCTTCAGACACTACTTTGTCACTTTCTCTTCCTCTCTTGGGCTTTGGAGCTGACATTACACTAAATAAAGTTGCCTGTCTTTTTGCCATTGTCGAGTCTGGCTTTGTTCACAATGCAGCAGCTATTCTAGGCTTGGTTCAAAGTGCAGCAGCGAATTATATCATGTGTATGTAATATTATCTGGTAGTGGTGTTAATGGTTTTACAAAAGTAGCTTGGTTGCTACTTGTGCAACCTTGAGCATTTCTCAGAATTTAAGATGGCATCTTGAATTTCGGGCAATTTTGAACTTTTGATCTTAATGACATAGAGGGTCATACCTCTTTTCAGGGTTTTCCAGGATGGGGAGTCCATTTCTGCAGTATATTTTTTGGATATGGGATCAAAGTCACGGTCAAATCAGAGGTGAAATATCAAATTTGACTTAAAATACAAAATATTCAAATTCCAAGTAATATGCATGAAATAAAACGTATGTGAATTTTAATTTATTGGTCAGCCATTCCTAAATGCAAGTATATATAATATATAAATAAAGTGTATGTTTATTCATCATGCACATCTATATAGCTCCCCTTCATCGTCTTTGGTATCCATCTGCTTGCTGGTGAAAAGACTACAGCAGATGTCTCCTCCCTCACACTTGCAGTAGTCTGTGCATGAAAGTCCTGCACTGTAGCAGCTGCAGCATACACTGCATGCCTTGCCCTCTGCAGTTCAGCTATATACAGCTAACTACATCCAGTAGTGCTTGGGGAACAACTGGTGCTGTTGAGATGACTGGTGTGATGGTGGAGCCTTTGATGCTCCAACCAAAGTTGGCAATATTTCGAGCTTCTTCAGGCGGGTCACGTTGATCCACTGCCTTCCACAGAAGCATCAGCAGATGAGCTCGGAGCATGTGCACTGCAGGTTGGCATCAGTCGGTGGCAGTTTCTTCAGTGGCGGAGGCTTCTTATGGCCACAGTAGAAGTGAGCACATGCATCATTCATTGTTGTACAGCCATGGAGGGGTAAGAAGAAAGTGTATGCTGTCTCCTGGAGCTGAGCATGGGTCACGCCAGGCTGTCCAAGCACTTGATCGAGTCCTGGTATATCTATCTCTAGGAGCTTGAGCGCTGACTTTTTCCCTTTTCCAAAGGGGTAAGACATTGTATCGCAGCCTGACAGTACGTGGATACCAAGAAGTTGGCTGCACTTTCTGGTGCCTAACCGCTGAACAGTTACATTGATGTCCAAGACATAGCCTTTCCATTTGAATCTTGGCGGCAACTCTCATCCTCGATGTCCAGTACACCAAGAGAACGAAGATGTCGGTGTCATCACTGAGAGATTTGGATGGTCTGGCCACCTTCTGCCACCTCTTTCAGCATGTAGCTACAGAGGGTGATATCTGCCTCAGCATGGTCCAGCTTGTTGACAAGTTGGATGTTGTGTGGAAGAGAATAGCTGCATAGAATGTTGTTGACCAGATTCTTGTTCCTGTAATTATGAATAATTTCACGGCAAAGAAGGGGGTGTTTGGGGTTAGGCGGACTTCCTTGGCTCTTCCTCTTCTCGTCCGCTTGTGGTATTTTGTGCTGGGAGCTTCTTGGTCATATCTGTTGAAAAGAACAATTTTCTTGGAGACAGAAGGGTAGTGGGCCAGTCGTGTGCCGAAGCTTGCAGCCAGATCTCCTGTAATCCCGGAGACTGGCCAGACAACATGATACAGAAGCTGGCCGGCATCAACCAGCACCATGTCTGGAGCAGATGGAGTTGTGATGGAGACACCGAGAGACTTGACGAGCACAGCCTTGTCACCCTTCCTCAAGCAGCCATACACATCGATCAGGGCTGGAGGAACTGGGAACTGGACTCAGTTCATACTGGAAGACATCGGTTACGTCAATATTGTGTTGCTGTCCCACAACTAACAGCTGACTGAACAGAGTCTCCATGTCATAGATGGCCTTCCCCTTGACTATGACTGCCTTCTTGAGCGACTCCATTGTTTTGCCCTTTTTTATTGTCTAGTTGAATTCACTGCTTAGTGAAATAGAGAACTGCCTGCTCTGCTCACTCCCGATGGCCAATGCGTTCTGAACATTCACTGTGTCTGGTGCCACTTGGCCATTGCAGATGTTATAGATACCTGGTTGCTGGTCATTGAGAGGGTGACTGTACTTCTCCAGCTCCACCGCGATCTTCCTCCGATCGGTCTCATCCAGTCTCCTTCTACCCTCCTTGTGCTTATTCTTATCCTTCCCACCTACTCCGTTGTGTGGCTTCTGCTCCTCCCCAGCTTCATTGTACGTATGTTCCATGCTGATGTCAAGGTGGGCGCACACACTGAAACTATTTACCCAAACAGCCACTTGCTCGGCGCTAGTTGTAATGCCCTTCATACCTCCAGAACCCTTCCCTTGCTTGATATATGTCTGCTCTCCAAACTTATCTGCTGGCACTGCAGTTCCGCCATCCGAGTGTCGACAGACATGCACACCTGCCAGTAGGTCCTCCTTGGCATGCTGGGGAAGGTGCTCCATCTGTCGCACATACCAGCTCAGGTAGCGAGCATAATTATGGTGACCTGCTGCAAAGAAGTATGGCAGCATTGCCTTGAGACAGTGCTGTCGGAGGAGGAAATCACCATTCCTCTCTCCGCAGAGGAACATGAGTGACAACAGTGTAGGCTTGATGAGACAGTCCACCCATAGCCTCCAGGTCGAGTATTCTCTGGCTGTCTCCAGGTAGACAGTCAGCTCCTCATATGTCTTTGCACCATTTGAGTAGAAATTCTACAACAACACGGCAATGATGAGACGGTATGCCCGTAGAGCATTGGTCCAGGCCTTTCCGTTAACTATGCTGGTGATGCCAGCAAATGCTGCGCTGATGAGAATGTCAATGCCAGATGCCTTCATCAGTGTTCCTATACAGCCCAGGAAACTCATGAGAGTATATCATACCTGGGTGAAGTATGACGTTGGTCCAGCGCTGAGGGTCGTTCCATTGGACTAGGCATGCAGTCTGGAGGTCGACTGTGAGATGAGTGTACTGCATCCCAAAATTATTTAGAGACCTCTCGAGATACACAAGCATAGTTATTACAGTGTCTGGGTGGAGCAGGCGGTGAGTTGATCATCAGTCCGAACACAACCAGTGTCTTGGGCTTCTGGGTAAAGCCTGCTACCAATCGGTCTTGCTGAGCATTGAAGCCCACTCAATGGGCCTGTCATTCCCATGGACTTGCGACAGCCATGCTGCATCTCGCTGCTGACTGAACATGACTGCCGAAGACTGAAGCTGCTACTCTTCAGCGGACAGAGTTTTCATCGGAAGCCGAGGTGGGTTCACTTTGGAAGGCCCAGTATAGTGCTCCAGCTGTATACATTGGTTGGTTACTTGCACAGAGGATTCCTGGTGTTTCTTGAGTCTAGTACTCCAGCTGTATATATTGGTGGGTTACTTGCACAGAGGATGCCTCGTGCTTCTTGAGTCGAGTGCTCCAGCTGTATACATTGGTGGGTTACTTGCACAGAGGATGCCTCGTGCTTCTTGAGTCTAGTGCTCCAGCTCTAAACATTGGTGGGTTAATTGCACAGAGGATGCCTCATGTTTCTTGAGTCTGGTGCTCCAGCTGTATACATTGGTGGGTTAATTGCACAGAGGATACCTCGTGTTTCTTGAGTCTAGTGCTCCAGCTGTATACATTGGTTGGTTAATTGCACAGAGGATGCCTCGTGTTTCTTGAGTCGAGGGATATTCAGCTGCATCACGCCAATGTTTCCTGTGCTGATGATACCAGAAGGATGCTGGGTGAACTCCATGACCATGGCATGGGTGCTCTTCATCCCATTGGGGCTTGCTATGTACAAATCATAGTTGTCAGCCCAGCTGAAGATAGGGCCTATCTCCGTGATAAGCCGAGTTTATAATCTGAATGGTTGTCGAACACAAACTTGGCCACTTACTTGCGGAAGCGCAGCACTTCATCATATGTGCTGGTGATACCATGCTCATTGAGAGTCTTGATGAGCTCTGAACTACCATGTTTGTGGTTTTGTTTCACAGCAAGCCTGAGTGTAGTGTGGTTTCTGCCGGCACTGCAAATGTGCTCCTGAATGCACTGAGCCAACAGCAGGGACGGCTTGGCGATGTAACCTTCTGATACAAGGCTAGATACTAGTTTAAGAAGAGTAGCACTGGTGTTCTCAATGGCCTTGTGGTGAGCATAGTCACTGAGGTTGTAGTCCCCATGCCTAGGTATCGCCCTGACCTCGCTGCGAATCTTCCTCACCAGCTCATCATCATCAATGGTTTCTATTGCTTTTTTTGGCAATTTTGATAAACTCTCCAACTACACTTTCACAACCCTCGATGTGGAGTAGAAGCAGCTTTTCACCAAAGTAGGATGTCTGGACATAAACTGTCTTCTTGACACAGTACCGGAAGCGACATACATGGAATACAGCTCCAAGTCTCTGTCATGTTGGGATGCTGATCACGCTGGTTCATCACACACTGAAATGAGGAAACAAAGCCAATGCAAAACATCCAATGATTCCTAGGGAATATAATATAGACAATCACATGTAGACATATCAAACTTACATGTACACTATGTTCGCAATGAACTCGAGCTCTGACCATCCTTTATAATACAGTGCCAGGCTCAGAGCATGATGGGTTTGCTAATTGCATGACAACTATATAACAACTAATTAGTGCAAGTATTAATGGACTACTGGTAAGAAAGAGGTATTACATAACCCTATATGTCATTAAGACTAAAAATTGAAGATGGCTGAGGCCGCCATCTTGAATTCTGAGAAATGCTCAAGGTTGCACAAGTAGCAACCAAGCTAATTTTGCTCTCCTAACCACATTTCTATAAAATAGTTTACAGTTATCAACATTGCAGGGTCTCGTATAGTAGGTATAGGGTTGGCAACTACACTAGAGCTGTGCCCCCCTACTTCCAAAACTGGAGGGGCTCCAGCCCCCCTGCCCCCCCAGGTTCTCTGCCACTGGTAGCTAGCTGGTTAAAACCCTTTTGGTATTGCAATGGCAATACCTTATCCAGTTGTGCAATGGATGTGGCTTCATCCAGAGATTTGAAAGCGAGATGGTCATGCCTTCTAGTACAGAAATCTTCTGATCTCGTATAGATTATCAGCTCACTGGATCCAACCGCTGCATATAGATTAGTCTTGCTGCACCCTGTGTGATCCTTGGTTAGATATTGGGTGTCTAGCAGAAGCAAGTAATGATGTTTGTCAGCTGCAGAATTGAAATTGTAAACCAACCTACATATTTAGGTACACCTTTCTATAAAAATGGCTGCTGACTATAACCACAATCCTCTATCCCATCTTCTGGGGAACTTGCATCATTCAGATCAAAACTGAGCTTTGGGAGAAGCACAACAGATGTGAGAATCTCTATAGAAATTACAAGTGTTCTATCTACCATTAAGACCATGATGATAGTTGTGACTGTAATCTCAGCATGGGTGGCATGGGTGGGATTTGTTTGATTGCCACTGGGTTTGATAACAGAGTAATGGCCCTCATGTGCTTGGCTGTAGCTGGGGGGATTGGTACTATTCATGAGTGGATCATGAACTGATTGAAAGTCATGCAAGCAAAACTAAATTGCACAGATGGTGCAGTGCTGGACCGAGTAACTTTTATAGGTGTGGCTTCTCGACTATAAGGCTTCTCGACTATAAAAATACAAATAGGGAGAGAATTTTTTTTTTAACATTGTTTAAAAAAATTACTTTACCAATGAGGACCACAAGGATTGATAGGACCTATTACCACTTAATTTTTAATATTTGATTCTAAAGATCCCCAAAATGTTTGTGGTCTTCATTGATATATTCTTTTATTTTATTTTAATGAAACCCTTTTTGACTACCATGTTGATAGTTAAAAAGGTCCTGTCTCTCAGTTCTAAACCCTCTTGCCAATGTCTAGGTGGACATCATCTGTTCTTTGTGTATGTGCCCATAGACAGATGGATAGTTTTCACTATTGTCCAAGATTACAAAAGTTTCCACCACTAATGTCTTTCACTGCACCACCTGTGGGGGTAGTGAGTCTCATGAGATTAGTGTAGACAGTAGTCCCTGAGCTTATGGAGTCATTATTAGAACCTAATTATATTATCAAATAGCAGAAGGATTTTGGAGCCAAATGAGCGATAAAATGTTCCACTTGTGTAATCTTTAGCAATTGACACAAAATGATCATTGAACTTAATTAGCCACAAAAAATGGGGTCATTTTAATATTGTACAATAAAATGAGAATTGACTAAAAAATTAAGTGGTTAGAGAAGTAATTGATTGAGAAGTCACCAGGAACTGATTATAAAGATGACCAGTGAACGTGAACCTGGTATAAAAATCCACTCACTTATGGCCAATTAATTAGCAGTATCTAATAATTATATATATATATTAAATAGAAAATACTGCTACAGTTTCCTGAATTCCCATTTGCCTGTATGAGGAGCTGATAGAGTTTGGTTCTGGTTCAGTGGGTTGGATCACCATTAAATTGTGATTCTTACTGTGATCTTACCCTCTGTAAATCTGGAGAATACCATCTCTGTAAATCTGGAGCCGTATCTGTAAATCCGGAGAATACCATCTCTGTAAATCCGGAGAATACCATCTCTGTGAATCCGGAGAATACCATCTCTGTAAATCCGGAGAATACCACTGCTGGGAAGAGTTCTTGCCTCTGAAGATGGGGGGAAGGGGGTGTGGGTGGGGAGTTGTAGAACATCAATAATAATAAATCTCGTAATCCCTACATTTACCATGCATCAGAATAGCGAGCCTGTGAGGAAGACAAAGCAAGAATGTACATAGGCTGGAGCCAAGGGAGAAGATGAGTACCTCTGAATAGATCAAAACAGGCCTAGGCAGGGAAAGGTACAACCTTTGTTGGAGTTAGAGCAGATACAATTGGCAAGGAGGAATTCATAAACCCTATATAGCCCGAGGCAATCAAATGAGATGATATCTTTCCTGGTTCCAAAATCAATTTTAATGTATTTATCATTTCTGTTGAGCACATGGAAGGGCCCATCATTAATGAGCTTTAGATCATGAATTATATCTTCCCCCAGAGTGATGTCATCTAGAAACATTACACACAACTCCGATGACAGCTGAGCACAGTTATGATGGAGCGATAGACAAAAAAGGAGAGAGCCAAGGGGATCCCTCTGCTGCACCCCTTCTGCTGATTGCAAGAATTTGTCACCCCAGAACAAGGAGGATGGTGAAGAGTATATAGAATGAACAAAAGGGTAGATTACAGGTGCTAAGGTATAGACAGCTTCCAACATCTTGTCTCTGCGTATGGAATTGAAAGTGTTTTTGATGTCAAGCTTTACTACTGCATGGTTAGGTTGCAGGTTAAGAAACGCCTGGGGGCATGGACAGCTGTTTCTCCAACCCCCCCCCCCCCCCCCCCCCCCTCCGACTGATTCCAAAACCTAAGGGATGCCATGTCCTCACTTACCACGTTCCCAGCTATGCTGGCCACTAGCCGACGAAGGGTTCACCCTATTGCTATTGGTCTAACCCCACCTCCTTTCTTCTCTAGAGCCAATAGGGTAGCCCCAAAAAAGAAAGGACGGATAAAGGAAAGAATTCTTCCCTCTAGGACCATGGTAGAGAAGGCAGCCAAGACAGAGAGTAGGGGGAGACTTCATTTATTATTATTTTTTATAATTAGTTTAATTGCTTTATTTATTTATTTATTTATTAACAATATAAATGAAAACAAGATAAGAACTATATCAGTTATCTAATTATCAAACAACCCCACTGACCCCACCACAGATACTGAATTCCCTCTCTGTACAGAGAGATGCTGAAGTGGGTATGCTCTCGCCTTCACCTCTCCAGTACATTGCCTCACTCTGTGGCCCAGCTCCTTCAAAAAGGTCAGTGACCTCTTCCCAATGGCCCCCAAAGTCTCACTAGTCACAGGTGTGAAGGAATAGCCATGCCCCAAGGTGGTGTACTTGGCTGACTTCCTCTCCTGAGGAAGGACAGCCACTACTCCAGCACTACAAGAAATAGAAATCTTGAAACGAGTCACGTCCATTGTGGTACTCACCTTTTGACCTTTGATTTGACCTTGAATTTGGTCTTGTGGATCACGTCACCTTGAAATGAACTTTGGTGAAAAATATGAACCAATTTGAAGGGCATTGGCTTTAATCCATTGGGTGATCTGGCACAGAATGTCAGTGTGTTGCTTAAATAAATTGGTGTTCATTTGTTAAAAGATCCGCAAAATGGTCGTGTTCTACATTGGTATATTCTTGTTTTACTTACTAGTCATTTTTGTGAAAGCCTTTTTGCTACATGTTTGGTACTCAAGGCCCTGTCTCTCAGTTCTAAACCCTCTTGCCCAATGCCTAGGTGAGCATCATCTGTCCTTTGTATATGTGCCCATAGGCAGATGGATAGTTGCTGGAGGTTACTCATTTTTCACTATTGTCCAAGATTACAAAAGTTTCCTCCACTAATGTCTTTCTCACACTTCACCTATATACACCTCCTGTGGGCGTAGTGGCTCTAATGAGATTAGTGTATACAGTAGTCCCTAAGCTTATGAAGTCATTATTAGTACCTAATTATTTATCGAATAGCAGAAGGATTATTGGACCCACATGAGCAATAAAATTTTCCACTTGTGAAATTTTTAGCAATTGACACTGTGTAGTTATGTATCATTGACCCCATGTGAGCAAAAAAATAATAATAAATAAAAAATTAGTTCATTGTACAATAAAAATTATACAATAAAATGGATAACAATAAAATGGGTAAAAAAGAAAGAGTGGTTAGTACAGTAATTGAATGAGAAGTCATTAGGAACTGATTATAAAAATGACCAGTGAACTAGACTTGAACCAGAAATAAAAATTCAACTAAATATCTAAATATGTCATGTAGAAGAATATTGTTACAGTTTCCAGAATTCCCAGGTTAGGTTTACCTGCGTGTGGAAAGGGTAGAGTTTGGTTCTGGTTCGAAGGAGGTGGGATCAGCATCATACTGTGATGATTCTTGCTGTGATCTTATTCTGCTGGGAAGAGTTCTTGCCTGTGAGGATACATGCAATACAATAATAATAATACATACTCTACATGCTAAGCACCCACCACTGGGCAAGCGTGGTAACATTCCAGTAAAGACTGTGATGCTTGAATATTTTGGTTGTTGTTGTTGTTGTGGTGGTGGTGGTGGTGGAAACACATTCGCATGAAACTATAGTAGGACTAGCCATCCCAGTACTTTTCTATTACTACTAATATATTATGTATATATATAATATAATATATTATATATATTTATAATAATATATATATAATAATATGTATACACAATATATATGTAATACATATTAATTTTTTTATTTTGTTCCTATTTTGTTGTTGTTGCTCTCTGAGTCAAGCAACCTCCTTCAAGAAGTTAGTCAGGATGACTCCAGAACACTACAGCACACATGCACATGCTTGTAGATCAGGGATCAACTGATTCAGCGGTAGATACATGATTTTGATATATATATAATTTTTTTTTTGGGGGGGGGGGGGGGGGTCTTGACGAATGCTGTGGCCAAATAATCAGCTGTGTCCATGTTGAATAGTCACACAGCTAGGTGCTGTGGTAGTTGCTATATCAACTGGTGAGTTCATCTGACTTCATATAATGATAACAATGTAGTGCTAATGCATGATTGACATTCCCCTCTGAGAGGGGTCTTCATCACACACTCCCCCCCCCCCCCCACATGTCGAGGAAGAGGTTAGTTGCTGGACAATGGAGTCTTTTGATTATAACAATTGTATGCAAGTTGTGCACGGGAGAAAACGGATAGAAGATAAATACTTGAAGATCCATTTCATTTTTAATAGTTTTAGGCTACCCGTTTATTACTTTGCTAAGC
Organism: Cladorhizidae sp. MBARI D1340-BT2; assembly: GCA_028752905.1. Taxonomy (NCBI): domain Eukaryota; kingdom Metazoa; phylum Porifera; class Demospongiae; order Poecilosclerida; family Cladorhizidae; species Cladorhizidae sp. MBARI D1340-BT2. The sequence goes on from JAQNBH010000006.1 coordinate 8,947,481, forward strand.
ACTAGAGGCCAGCTGGAAGGTGTGGGAGCTAAAATCAGCACAAACCAATATGATAAGAAGCTGTGCTAAGACACTGCCTTAGTAAGTTTTAGTGTGTGTGTGCGTGCTTGTGTGTGCATGTGTGTGTGCGTGCTTGTGTGTGTGTGGATGCGTGTGTGCGTGCTTATGTGTGTGTGTGCTTATGTGTGTGCGTGCTTATGTGTGTGCGTGCATGCTTGTGTGTGTGCGTGTGCGTGCTTGTGTGTGTGCGTGCTTGTGTGTGCATGCGTGTGTGCGCGTGCTTGTGTGCGTGTGTACTTGTGTGTGTGTGCATGCTTGTGTGTGCTGGTGTGTGTGCATGCTTGTGTGTGTGCATGCGTGTGTGCATGTGTGTGTGCGTGCTTGTGTGCGTGTGTACTTGTGTGTGTGTGCATGCTTGTGTGTGTGTGTGCATGCGTGTGTGCATGTGTGTGTGTGTGCTTGTATGCATGCGTGTGTGTGTACTTGTGTGTATGTGCATGCTTGTGTGCGTGTGTGCATGTGTGTGTGTGCTTGTATGCCTGCGTGTGTGTGCTTGTGTGCGTGCTTGTGTGCGTGCTTGTGTGCATGTGTGCGTGCTTGTGTGTGCGTGTGCTTGTGTGTGTGTGTATGTGTGTGTGCGTGTGTGTGTGCATGTGTGTGCATGCGTAAGTGCACTCCCTCATAAGGCCAGTACAAACTTTTCAGTCCAACTCTCCAGATGAAGGCTGCATTGTGCCAAGAAGGATTTGCCAAAATCCATTAGTTTCAAAACCCAATTATGTACTTACCTGTGGCCCAGTATTGAGCTAGGGATCCTATATTATTGTTTGACCCAATTGCGACCGGGATACCAAAAGCCACACCTTCAAAAAGAAGAAGCTCACATCTCAGCTGAAACTCACTTTGGCGGCTTCTTAAAAACCTAAGCAGTGGCTACGGCAGATTCTAGCTCCTAAGATATTTACAATATGCCTTGAATACTAGGTCAAGTTAGTGCCAGCAGCCAGCTCCTTCCCCCCCCCCCCCCCCCCCCCCCCCCCCCAAAAAAATAAATAATAATAATAGACACCCATGCACCATCCCATTTGGCTTTGGCTAGTGTTGAGGCTGGCAGCATGGCCCCCGAAGCTGAGCACCACAAGAGGACCAAGTATAAACATTTGGACTCTGTCTATCCTCTGGCCATTGAGACGTCGGGAGTTTTCGGCCTGCAGCTGAAGCCTTTTCACTGACCTGGCAAACGGCTTGCGGCCCAGTTGGATGAGCCCAGGTCACAGTCCTTTCTGCTGCAGCATGTGGCCGTCGAAGTTCAGCGGGTAATGCTGCGGCTATTTCGGGGACTTTGCCTTAGATCGTTTGGTTTTCTTGCTTGTTTACAATATAAATATGGATTACAATTAACACTAAATAATTTTTTTATTTTATATATCTGCTATCATCCATTTTATCCCCCACACATAACTTGCAATCACAACTCCATTCAAATTCACTTCAAGAAGATTCCGACGCATTGTAATGACTAGTTTGACTCTCCATTCAATGGAAGACAAGGTTTGCCAATGTAACAAATCCCTTAAGGTGGTGCGCGCTAATACTTAGCTGATTCGGCAGGTGCTGCTGCAAAGAATTAAACAGTCGGTTTGAGCTTATACTTGTGACAATAGTCAACTGTGTAGACCTTCACAACAAATCAACAACTTGTGATCCAGGTTCGTGTGTATATATATATATACATGGTTACCTTAGTAATAGACATGGTAAAGATGTCTATTGATTGGCTAGTTCTGGAGTTATCACGAGCAATTTCTCGAAGGACAATTATGATATTCATAGAGAAGGGAAAAATATATAACAACAACAACATAAACAACAACAAATAGAACGAGACAAGAAATTTTCTATTTGAATTGGACTGACATGTCCGGGAAAACCCCCAATAAGAGGCCACTCTCCTCGAGCAAAGCAAAGGCAACCCCATTAAAAAATTATATAAATAAATTTAAAAAGTAGGAGTAGAAATTTGTGACACTACCTATGAAGATACTATGGGGATTTCAATAAATAAATTAATATATACACAGCATTGAGCACTATTTGTAGCCTTCATCAGCAAACTACCTTCTAAGTATATACATGTATATATATATATATATATATATATAAATATATAGAAAAGTACTGGGATGGCTAGTCCTACTGCAGTTTCATGCGGATGCAATCATCAGGGAAATATATATACATGTATATATTAAAATTTAAAAAAAAAAGGCTTAACACATCTGAATTAATTCAGAGACTACTAACATCTGCCACTCCCAACAACTTGTAATTATTCTGAACAAAAATATATCGGAATAACTCGGCAACCAAGAAAATAGCTCTTTTTTTTTTGCAATCCTGCTAACAAACAAACTAACAAACAAACTGGGGTGAAAATATAATCTCCTTGCAGATGTAATAATTGATTACTTGCCTGGTCTGGGGGAAAGGGAGTGGGGTGGTGTTTCTATTAAAATGAGAGATATTGCCACCCCCCCCCCCCCCCCCCCCCCCCCCCTCCCACCGGCCATATGAGATTCTGTAGTAATTATGGATCTACAGGCCTTCATTTAGGAATTGTTCTCAGGTGTGGCAAATGTAATTAATATAAAGAAGTGGTGGGGCGAAGCCCCAGCACGTGTGCATAAGCACGCCCTGAAGGGTACAATACAATGATAAAATTTTTATGGGTGCATCCCCCCAGAAATTTTTTATCATTGTATTGTACGATGTCGCTTCTGGTGCATTTTCAGTCACTTTTAAAACCATAAATGAATACTGGTCACAAAAAGTTATTTTTAGAATATTACATTTAGCACCTACATCACAGGAAGTGCTGACTAACTAATCTCAAGTGCCTCTACAGCAATACTCTATTGATAAAGTGCTACTGACAGCAATTGTGGTCATCTGTCAGCACCACAATTGCTGCAGGTAGCACTTAATTAAAGGAGTGTGCTATTTTTAGATCTAAAGACTTTATATCTAAAAATAGCACACTCCTAATAGCTCTATATAATGAGGCTCTCAATCATGCATTGAGCATTAAGTTTATCATGGATATTCGATCTTTTTGTGGGAGCTCTAGTAAAGCAGCTGCTAGTACTAGTAACATAGGTAGTGAGTCTGAAGAGGAAATAGAGGTTATTCCAAGCAAGACACCTTCTACTAGTTCACCAACACTACCCAAGAAACGTACCAGTTCTACGCCATACTCAAGTACTAGAAAATACCGCAAGACTTGGGAAGAAGATTATCCTTGGCTACAATATGATGCAGATGCTGAAGGTGCATTTTGCAAAATCTGCAAAGTTTCTGGGAGGTCAGTTCAACAAGCAGGTGGCGTTTGGACAACAAAGCCATTCACTAACTGGAAAAATGCTGCTGCCCGGATGAAAGCTCATGCTAAGAGTGATGGTCATATAATAGCAAGTCAAGCGGGTTTGGCTACCCAACTTGGAGGATCCATCGTTCAACAACTTCAAAAAGTGGGAACACAAGAGAGAATGAGGAATAGGGCTGCTATCAAATCTTTGATACGTTGTACTCACTTCCTCTCCCGCCAACACATTGCTCATACTACCAATTTTAGCAAGTTGGTTGTATCTTGTGGTGGAGGAATGCAATGTACACATCTCACATAGCCGTAGTTGAATTTGTCCAAGTTTTAGGAACATGGGTTGAAGAGTCCATTCTGAAACGCCTTCAACAAGCCTCTCATTAAAGCATAATGACAGATGAGTGTACAGATATCACTACAGTGGAAGAGATGTCAGTATTTTGTCGCTGGGAGGAAAAGGGTATACCTGAGGAGCATTTCTTGGAGATTGTTCATTTATGTCGAGCAAATGCAGAGAGTATTTTCTCTGCTCTCGTTGAGTGTTTGAAGGAGAAGAAACTTCAGATCAACAGAATTGTGGGATGGGCTTTGATGGAGCGAGTACATTTTCAGGGGGGAAAACTGGAGTCGAAACTCGAATGAAGACGCTTGCACCCCATGCTTTGTTTGTGCACTGCCACTTGCTACAGCTAGCTTGTGTTCAGGCTGCAAACTCTACTAAAGTAATCAAACATGTGTATGTGACCCTGATGGCTCTTTGGAAATACTTCCACTACTCCCTAAAGAGAGCAGAATCTCTCAAGGCGGTCCAGAGTGTGCTTGACTTACCAGAGTTGAAAATTGCTAAACCATCCGATACACGCTGGCTGGCACATGAGCGATGTGTAAAAGCAGTGAAGGCAAGCTATGGTGCGATCGTAGTGGCTCTCAACAACATCCATGAGACTACACATGAGCCAGAAGCACTCGGACTTAGAAAAGCTCTCAGCAAGGTCTCCACAGTCACAGCTATGTACATGCTTGACTACACCCTCCCACTAGTTGCTAAACTCAGCAAAACACTCCAAACCGAGCATCTCGACTTGTCCATCATACCTAGCTTAGTCGATTCCACCCTTGATGCACTTGATGACACAGTTTTACCAGCTACAAATTGGGTACTCGAGTTGCTAGATGAAGCTGAAAATCTAGAAAAAACAGCTGACATCGAAGTTTCTCTTGAAGACATCACCACCTTCCAGGCGAATGTAGCTAAGCCATTCATCGCACATTTGAAAGACAACATTTCCTCTCGATTTGCCTCGTCTAGTGATGTTGTGTCAGCAATGAGCATCTTTGATCCAAAGAAAATGCCTAGTTTTGATTCGCCTGATCTTCTTCAGTATGGCAAAACCTCCATTGGAACACTTCTCTCTCACTACGGGACAGACAAACCTTGCCAGACATTACTTGGTAACCCAACCGTTAAGAAAGCACTTATCTCCTCTGAGATCCACACTGAGTGGATAACATATCGACGACATATGGCGAAACAACCCAAAGATAATATGAAGTCACAGCTTGAAGATTTGGTTTCGAACGACATTTTGGCAAACATGTTTCCAAACCTGCACACTATTGCAAAGATCAGTTTGTCCATCCCAGTGGCTACTGCCTCCGTAGAGAGGAGCTTCTCTCAGATGAAGCTTATTAAGACAAGGCTACGCAGCAGTTTGAACGACACTAGCTTGTCACATCTGATGAAAATCGCTATTGAGTCACCGGACCAACTAACAGATGGTAATCTTGACGAAATAGTCGAAGTTTGGGCAAGAAAAAACAGAAGAATAGTAACATGAACTTGTCTTATTTTGCATATTACATATTATTATTACTTACTTATTATATTACTTATTATTATTACTTACACATTGATTTATCTATATTATATACTCATTATATTACATTACTTACACATTTACACTTAAAAAAAAATCGGAAGCTCACTAATCATTATTTTACAAGACTAGTGAACTTCTCAGGTGGGGCGAGATTGCGCTCAGGTGGGGCACTCGCCCCACCTCGCCACACCCTAAATGAAGCCCTGATCTACATTACATTTATCAGAGGAGGTAGTAAGAATATTGCTAGTCACTCTGTCTGTGGCCGGTTTTCACAAGTAGTGCAGCATACTGCCAGCCACTCTGATACCCATGTGTTCCCACGGTAGTGCAGTACACTGCCAGCCACTCTGATACCCAGGTAGTGCAGTACACTGCCAGCCACTCTGATACCCATGTGTTCCCCAGGTAGTGCAGTACACTGCCAGCCACTCTGATACCCATGTGTTCCCCAGGTAGTGGAGTACACTGCCAGCCACTCTGATACCCATGTATTCCCCAGGTAGTGCAGTACACTGCCAGCCACTCTGATACCCATGTGTTCCCCAGGTAGTGCAGTACGCTGCCAGCCACTCTGATACCCATGTGTTCCCCAGGTAGTGCAGTACACTGCCAGCCACTCTGATACCCACGTGTTCCCCAGGTAGTACAGTACGCTGCCAGCCACTCTGATACCCATGTGTTCCCCAGGTAGTGCAGTACGCTGCCAGCCACTCTGATACCCACGTGTTCCCCAGGTAGTGCAGTACTCTGCCAGCCACTCTGATACCCATGTGTTCCCCAGGTAGTGCAGTACACTGCCAGCCACTCTGATACCCATGTGTTCCCCAGGTAGTGCAGTACACAACCAGCCACTATGATACCCATGTGTTCCCCAGGTAGTGCAGTACACTGCCAGCCACTCTGATACCCATGTGTTCCCCAGGTAGTGCAGTACACTGCCAGCCACTCTGATACCCATGTGTTCCCCAGGTAGTGCACTGCCAGCCACTCTGATACCCATGTGTTCCCCAGGTAGTGCAGTACACTGCCAGCCACTCTGATACCCATGTGTTCCCCAGGTAGTGCAGTACACAACCAGCCACTCTGATACCCATGTGTTCCCCAGGTAGTGCAGTACACTGCCAGCCACTCTGATACCCATGTGTTCCCCTGGCAGTGCAGTACACTACCAGCCACTCTGATACCCATGTGTTCCCCAGGTAGTGCAGTACACTGCCAGCCACTCTGATACCCATGTGTTCCCCAGGTAGTGCAGTACATTGCCAGCACCCATGTGTTCCCCAGGTAGTGCAGTACACTGCCAGCCACTCTGATACCCATGTGTTCCCCAGGTAGTGCAGTACACTGCCAGCCACTCTGATACCCATGTGTTCCCCAGGTAGTGCAGTACACAACCAGCCACTCTGATACCCATGTGTTCCCCAGGTAGTGCAGTACACTGCTAGCCACTCTGATACCCATGTGTTCCCCAGGTAGTGCAGTACACTGCTAGCCACTCTGATACCCACGTGTTCCCCAGGTAGTGCAGTACACTGCTAGTCATTATGATACCCATGTGTTCTCCAGGTAGTGCAGTACACTGCTAGTCATTATGATACCCATGTGTTCCCCAGGTACACTGCTAGTCACTCTTGATACCCACATGTTCTTCCACCTCCGTCAACTCAGTTGCTATGTAGTCCAGAGTAATCACCGACTTACCACTATGGTGGGTGTAAAGTGGAGCCACAATAATCTTCCATAGCAACAAAAAATATCTTAATTGTGCAAGACCCAATATAGGAAAATAAATACTCCTGATGATTAATGAATCCGTGGTATGGCGCAGGAAGTCTCACCATGTTCTAATGCTCCTCAACTATTTGTGGATTGGGTTCTAATTGTGAAAACTACGAATGTGAAAATATTCCACAAGGTATTTAGTGCAGTACAACAACAAAAAATGCACACACACACACACACACAAGCTGACACACACACACATACACATACATGCATGCTGACACACACACACACACACATACCCCTCCTCCACTGGTGCCTCCTCCACTGAAACCTCCTCCACTGGTGTAAGAATTCCTCCTACTCTGACAATATGAGGAGCAAATCAACCACAGGACACAGGACAGCAGACCAATCGCAGCCAAGCCAATGCCTACAGGCACACCCACTATGAGAGGGAGATGGCGCTGAATTGGGTCCATTGTGGGCATACTTGTTGGGCTTGGAGAAGGAGACAGAGACACACTGGAGAGCACCCCATTGTTCATTTGCGCTTGAACAATTTGTGGCCAGGAATCTGCACCGCAGTAAGCAGAATGCAATCATTTTAGAGGGGGTAAGGTAGATAATCAGGTAGTACTCACATATAAATAGCATCAGGTGACAGAAGCTACCCGCTGGAGCTAATGTAGTTTTCATGTCGCACAAATAAACACTACAGTCCGCTCATTCAACTAAATGCAGGAAGCAAATTAGGCATGGTGTGCTCTAAATTAAAACAATCCGAAGACGAAGATGTTGGATTTGTTCACCATCTTTACCAAAGGTGGGATTGTCCTGTGGTGCTTCCAACAAGGCTCGGCCCTGTCTCTAAGCCCAGCCGTGAACGCCCTCATAAGGACAGTCATTCTTCAGGTTAGTCTAAGCTAGCGACGGGGGTAACGTCTATAGCTATGTACATACTATTCATTATTTGTTCCGTTCAAGGAGCGTCCTGGGAACGTATTCAACCATGGCAGCCTATCAATGAGATTCAAGATGGATAACCAATACGAATTAGTATTTGTGGTAAGTTGTGTACAAATAAACCAGTGTGCATAAACCAGTGTGCAGCAAGTCAGGAAAGAGTTTGCAATTAGCTATACATGTACTTCATTCACTTGACTTGGGACATATAGGTACTGTCCAGTAAAGCTATTTAAAAAGAGAATGGCAGTCATGTTTAAATCGAGTGAGTGCTTCAATAATCATATTTCATTTCAGGTCTGTTCTCCATAATGTACAGGCATTGTATCATGATGACATCATAATGATGACATAATGACCATTTTTATTTAATTACCATAGCCTTAGCTATTGTCCTGGCCCTAACCCTAGTCTCATTGCCCTAACCCTAGCTGAAGTTCTAATCCAATACTGCAATTGATGATGTCACCTTGGTGATGCAAACCAAAGGAATCATGCCATGAGGAAGCAAGCAAATTTTGCTCACTGTTTCTAGGTGTTTCTGCGTGGGCAGGTGTAATGTTTCCTACTGGAAAGGGAAGTTACCTAGAGATATGCTCCCTCCTAAGTTCAGGTTTCCCCCTCCCCAAGAATTCTTCAAAATCACAAATCACAATGTGGCCAAGCTGTAGCTAGTCTTTCTTTCTGGTTGCTATGATGCGCTACCATCTTCACGATGTCAATGCGGTCTAGCTGTAGCTACTCTTTCCTTCTGGTTGCTGCGATGGACTACCATCCTCACAATTACAATGCAGCCAAGCTGTAGCTACTCTTTCCTTCTGATTGCTAGAGCAAGCTAAGAACATGGTCCACTATTTTGCTGACAGGGCATGTAGTGCCTGACATTGGCTCTGTCTCAACCATCACCCAGTGCCTATACACATGCCAAGTACCAATAAATGTTACATGCAAGATCGGATCCTGTACTCCTTACAATGTACATGCAACCTTGCAGCTATTTATTATATCATAGCCATGTGGCATTCACTATAGGACATTTCTGCTCAGCCTTGTTGGTTGACCTCAGAGAAAGTCAAAGAGGGGAAAATTCCTGCTGGAGAACCCCCAGATTTCCTCTATTCCCTTGAAGCATAGAGAGAGTGCTGAGTGCTTCAAAAAAGCTTAGATTATTCCCCCCTTCCCCCTTCCGCCTTCACTAACCTGTGTTGTATACTTCTTCTCCGGATGAAACAGGTTGCCTACCAGAACATCGTGCAATTATCGTATGTGGATAAGCTCATCGACCAAGTCAGTCTTGCATTCAGAGACAAGTACAAGGATGATCTTGTGCATGGTCTTCTGCAGATGGTGAACTTCAGCAACGATTTTCATGTAAGTAATTGAGTTTCATCCCCATCATTTATTAATTTTTCCCTTCATTAGGACATTCTAAATATGCTAGAAGAAGAAGCCTTTATACAGTCACATCAGCCGAAGAAAATGAAGAGTTTCTCGGAAAGCCACAAATCTGACAAGGGTAGTCTGATAATGAATGGAAAATCTCTGGCCCCTCCTCCCAAAGAAGCCACACCCACAGTGTCGGATGAGGTGAAAGAAGCTGAAGGTGCAGTTGCCATCAAGGAAAGTCCTCGGAGCAAGGCCATCTTAAAGAGGCTCGCCACTAGAGAGAGGGGGAGTCGCTCGGACACCAAGAAATCCACTGGAAAGAAGTACGTAATAGGAATGTGTTCATAAATGCATGAACCCCGTGCTTCAGACTGTATTAGTTAGGGCTATAATTGCCTATAGTTGGAGCAGCCACTTCTTACCAGTCAAGCCTGCTGGAGCAGCTGTTGTAATGCCTGCTATATAAAGCCTTTAAGATTTCCTAGGTGTCCTTAGTAGTGAGATAGAGGCCCTGATGGAGGAAACAGGTGGGCATTTCACGATCACTTTTATTGGACAAACATACACAATTACAACAGCTATCAGGATTAACCTGCTTAGTGCATGCATGCTAGGTTTTATCAGAGGAGACACATACTCTCGCACACAGTGCAATGCCAGCATATCAACCAAATGTCTAACTCCATTTCATCGTCTGTGCCTCTCTCTCTCTCCTTCACTGTAATTAGTGCTAGCAGCTTGTGCCTCTAAAGGAACAAGGATTGCATTTCTGCAGAGATAGCATGACCCAATAGCATGACCCAATGCACCAGACACACTATAGTGCACCCACTTTCACGCACCATTACTGACTACCTCATGCTAGTGTGTGTGTGTGTGTGAGAGAGAGAGCATGTGTGGGCATGCTAAGTAAACCACTGTACCAAGTTACTCTCCTATAAGGTAATCGAGGAATGACTTTCAAAATCGACTACACTGAGTTCAGTTGAAGGATGAGAACGGGAATCGATTGATTATACCTCCTGTCCCATCTCAGGTCAGGTCAACTGCACAGGGCGTGCATCATCTCAGACCTGGTCACCTGCACAGGGCATGCGTCATCTCAGATCTGGTCACCTGCACAGAGTGTGCGTCAACTCAGGTCACCTGCATAGGGTGTGCATCATCTCAGATATGGTCACCTGCACAGGGTGTGCGTCATCTCAGGTCAAAGGCTGAAGTGATTTCTTCCCTATAATGAGGGGAACTGCAAAACCTGAGATACATTTTTGATGTGTGGTGGACCTCGGCGTGGGACATCTCGGCATGTCTCAGGACAGGTTGTGTCAGTTTGGACATTCCTCACTATGGAGGACAGGGGAGGGAAGCAGATGATACAAGAAAATGCAGCATAATGCAGAGGTTGATGCACTGCAAGATGGTTCAGGAGTGTTGCCTAAGAGCTAGGGCTAGGGCTGGAACGAGCTAGGGCTAGGGCTCGATTATATACAGGCTAAGGCTAGGGTTGGGGATGGAACGAGCTAGGGTAAGGGCTGGATGCCCATGGATGACATAGATTACTGCTAGCAGAGTTGCTAAACTTGATTTTAATGAGAAAAATTACCACTGGGTTAGGACTCAGCACTGTAGTAGGAGTAGAAGCTGGTGCCAATGAGGGGAATGGCCACAGACACCCGATCGGGCAGGGAAACTGCCTCTCTGTGATCCATTGTGTCACAATACCTGGTTGAAGGAAGTCATATTAGCAAACATGGCAGTTCCCATGCCAAAGGTTAGGTTCTGTGGTGGCTATGTGAAGAGTTGGCATGAGTGTACATGTATACAGTATATATACTGTAGATCAGTAAGGAGAGGTGATATAATTAATATGAGATGGTCAAGTCAGCATCCCTTGCCTGGCTTGGAAGTAAATGTACTGTATATCCCAGTGCTCCTTCAATTTTCTGCAAGCACTCTTTCCTAACTCCTTTTGGTTGCTTTCTCATCCTGTCGCTCCTCATTGTGTGTGTGTGTGTGTACATTAGTATGTGTGTGTGTGTACATTAGTATGTGTGTGTGTAAATTAGTATGTGTGTGTGTAAATTAGTATGTGTACATTAGTGTGTGTGTGTGTACATTAGTATGTGTGTGTACATTAGTATGTATGTGTGTAATTAGTATGTGTGTGTACATTAGTATGTGTGTGTGTAAATTAGTGTGTGTGTACATTAGTATATATGTGTGTACATTAGTATGTGTGTGTAAATTAGTATGTGTAAATTAGTGTGTGTGTGTGTACATTAGTATGTGTGTGTACATTAGTATATATGTGTGTACATTAGTATGTGTGTGTACATTAGTATGTGTGTGTGTGTGTGTAGTTTTATGTGTGTGCATGTACATGTGTATGTGTGTGTGTGCTGGGTACCTTAGAGAGGGAAAACTTCAAATGGTGCTAAATTGGTCCAAGACTTTTGAATTAATATGGGCCACCTAGTGATTGTGAACTTTATTTTGTGATCAGTTTGTAGGCGCGTATTTGCTGCTGATGACTAGTTTTCTTACGGGTTTAGTTGGAAGTGTGTAGCACTCAAGACTCAACACTGCACTCTCATGCTACCACACACCAGAGCTCACACTGCACTCTCATGCTACCACATACCAGAGCTCACACTGCACTCTCATGCCAGAGTTCACACTGCACTCTCATGCTACCACATACCAGAGCTCACACTGCACTCTCATGCTACCACACACCAGAGCTCACACTGCACTCTCATGCTATAACATACCAGAGTTCACACTGCACTTTCATGCTACCACATGCCAGAGCTCACACTGCACTCTCATGCTACCACATGCCAGAGCTCACACTGCACTCTCATGCTACCACATACCAGAGCTCACACTGCACTCTCATGCTACCACATGCCAGAGCTCACACTGCACTCTCATGCTACCACATACCAGAGCTCACACTGCACTCTCATGCTACCACATACCAGAGCTCACACTGCACTCTCATGCATACCAGAGCTCACACTGCACTCTCATGCTACCACATACCAGAGCTCACACTGCACTCTCATGCTACCACATACCAGAGCTCACACTGCACTCTCATGCATACCACATGCCAGAGGTCACACTGCACTCTCATGCTACCACATACCAGAGCTCACACTGCACTCTCATGCTACCACATACCAGAGCTCACACTGCACTCTCATGCTACCACATACCAGAGCTCACACTAGTGAGGACATAGCTGCTTTTCCTCCTAGGACCAGGAAGCATGGCAGCCAGTGAGGACATAGCTGCTTTTCGTCTTAGGACCAGTAAGCTAGACAGCATGGCAGCCAGTGCTGCTTTTCGTCTTAGGACCAGTAAGCTAGACAGCATGGCAGCCAGTGAGGTCATAGCTGCTTCTCCTCCTTGGACCAGGAAGTAATCTAGACAGCATGGCAGCCAGTGAGGACAAACAGTAGCTGCTTCTCCTCCTAGGACCAGGAAGTAATCTAGACAGCATGTCAGCCAGTGAGGTCATAGCTGCTTCTCCTCCTAGGACCAGGAAGTAATCTAGACAGCATGGCAGCCAGTGAGGACAAACAGTAGCTGCTTCTCCTCCTAGGACCAGGAAGTAAGCTAGACCGCATGTCAGCCAGTGAGGTCATAGCTGCTTCTCCTCCTAGGACCAGGAAGTAAGCTAGACAGCATGGCAGCCAGTGAGGACAAACAGTAGCTGCTTCTCCTCCTAGGACCAGGAAGTAAGCTAGACAGCATGTCAGCCAGTGAGGACATAGCTGCTTCTCCTCCTAAGACCAGGAAGTAAGCTAGGCAGCATGGCAGCCAGTGAAGACATAGCTGCTTCTCCTCCTAGGACCAGGCAGTAAGCTGCTCACATGGTCCTGCAGATAATAGCCAAACATGGCAGATGTTATTCTGTACCATGTTTATAGGTAATGTAGTTTATAGGAGCTCAGAGTGATTGTTAATATTATGATTAGTAAATCAAGTGACTCGCTCTCAACTAAAATCGTTACTGATATTAGCAATTATCCAAACACCTCGAGTTAATTAATTTACGAGTTTATAATGACATTCATGTTTTTGCGTATCCAATTTTTCCCCTTATCCGAACTAGGGTAGGTCCCAATATATGTGAGGGTATACTGTAGTTCCTACATAGGTTTGACCAAATAGCGGATGGCTAAAATCACCCCCCCCCCCCCAAAAAAAAACAGCAAGAGCAATAACAAAGGTCATAGTTCAGCTAAAACTTACATCAGCAGCTTCTTAGCAGCCTAAAGTAATTTTGTCCAGTGCTAGTCCTGAAAACACTTCCAAAAATTCACCTTCAGTGTGTCTGTCCTTTCTCTTTCTCTCTCATAACTTCCATAGAGTAGGTCCGGTCCATTCATAAAAAAATCATTTTCCTATGCCTTTTAGTCTTTTAGCAAGTAATTGTTTCCCCGACTGTGAAATATAGCTTTGTTCACTCATCTATGCTATAATTACATGTAGCTCACATGCTAAAATGTACAAGCTAGGACCTCTCGGTTGGTATACTAAGAATCCTTCTATGCTATTTAGTTTGTGGAATTCTCCTGTCTAACTCTTTCCAAGTCTTTGAAGAAGACTGTAGCTGATCTTCAAAAAGTGGGGCCAACTGATATCAAAGCAAGTCTGTTTGGTTCATGTGCAGTGTATAATTGTCATGTATTAATTGCTGTGTGTCCCTCATTTCTTATTCCATTTCATTTGTTTAATTTCATATTTGTACTTGTCTGAATGTATTTGTGTGCACGGCAGCTTTGATATTAGCTTAGGGCTAGTTGGCTTGCCTATAGTTTTACAAAACAACAACAACAACAGCAAGATAAGTCGTATACAATGACTTTCTCGATCATCAACTTGGATTACTTACTCGACATTTCGGCTAGATTCTATATCCTTCATCAGGATGATTTATTCTTTGTGAAGGTTAGAGTGTTTAACCAAATGTCCTGTGAGTAGATCTACATGTAAGTTGTTTATCGAAAAAGTCATTGTTCTGTACTACAGTATGTGTGTCAACTGAAAGTTCGTTGATAATATATGGCATGTGCTGACTTGTGCAAGAAAACAAGTTGACTCTAATCTTGGAGTTCCCGGAGAGTGTTGGACTTGGATGACAACCACTAAGTTACCGTGGGAATATGAGGATAGTTGGACTTGGATGACAACCACTAAGTTACTGTGTAAGATTAGGATAGTTGGACTTGGATGGCAACCACTAAGTTACTGTGTAAGATTAGGATAGTTGGACTTGGATGACAACCACTAAGTTACTGTGTAAGATTAGGATAGTTGGACTTGGATGACAACCACTAAGTTACTGTGTAAGATTAGGATAGTTGGACTTGGATGACAACCACTAAGCTACTGTCTAAGATTAGGATAGTTGGACTTGGATGACAACCACTAAGTTACTGGGTAAGATTAGGATAGTTGGACTTGGATGACAACCACTAAGTTACTGTGTAAGATTAGGATAGTTGGACTTGGATGACAACCACTAAGCTACTGTGTAAGATTAGGATAGTTGGACTTGGATGACAACCGCTAAGTTACTGTGTAATATTAGGATAGTTGGACTTGGATGACAACCACTAAGTTACTGTGTAAGATTAGGATAGTTGGACTTGGATGACAACCACTAAGTTACTTTTTAAGATTAGGATAAGTTGGACTTGGATGACAACCGCTAAGTTACTGTGTAATATTAGGATAGTTGGACTTGAATGACAACCACTAAGCTACTGTGTAAGATTAGGATAGTTGGACTTGAATGACAACCACTAAGCTACTGTGTAATATGAAGATAGTTGGACTTGGACGATTGGTGTGTGTGGTAAAGGGTGGCTATCCTTGTGCATGTGTATCAACATCAGCTTCCTAACTTCATGTGTGCATCAACATCACCTCCCTAACTTCAGGTGTGCATCAACATCACCTTCCTAACTTCATGTGTGCATCAACATCACCTCCCTAACTTAGGAATATTATTTAAAAAGGGGATTAGAAATCACCTCGGGGGTATTGACTTGTTACAAGTTGTCAGGATTGAAATATGATACCCCCTGAGCCATATTAGCCCGGATGACGCTTAATATTTAGGTTCAGGATCTCATATGAGCTATTTCAGGAAAGATGCCATTCACGATTTATCTGAAAGTACAAAAATGTCAAAATAATGTAGTTATAATCTTGCTTTAAAAAGACACATCAGGCAATTAACAATTTATATATAGCAACAATTCTGGGGTGAAAATGGAAAAACGATAATAAGTGAATAAATTACTTCAGTTTCATTACCAACATTGTATATAATAGAAATGTATATATAGAAATGGTAATAACTTCCCAATTACCTAATGTTATGTTTAACACGTATTGAAATCATTCCCTATTATTCCCCCACATAACAAATGACACATAGGTGTGTATAAGACTCATCAAACATAAACACCTCCTAAGGAATGCTGGCCATGGGATATGTTTGACAAAATGACTCGTGTCGAATAAACTTTCATGTCAATAAACATTATCAGTTAACCATTAGAGTTAGTAACTACTAGCAATTACAATCATAAATGTAAGTATTACAAACGAAGTCAATCAGAGTCTGATTCTGATTCGATGACCACACTATGTGGATTGTGGCATACTTCATCATTACATGCACATGCAGCTGTGCACTTCAAGTTCATCACTCTGCAACAACATCTGGCAGGTGCACAATTTTTGCACTTACAATACACAATGTCAGTGAATTCGTTTGGAAGAGGATCATCAACAACAATGTGTGGGTGCTGTGTACCACTGGCGGAGTCCTCAAACCAACCATTTCCGATGGCCGAGTCCAGTTCAGGCATTGGGACGTCTGCCAGGTACCACACCTGGGCTTGATAGTGTGCACGGTTGATGTGCTGTTCAAGACACTTTCGAGTTGGGGGAAGCTTCTCTTGATACTTTGTTCCCATTTGAAACATACGATAGCGTACTTCATTGATGTTAGTTGCATCAGTACCTGGTGAGAACATTCTGCAGAAGAACTCTTCCACATTACGAACAGTCAATGCACAAAGTCTACCATGCCCAAGGTCATTCAGATGTGTGCTGTGTTGCTGGAATACCTTCCATGTCATTTTTTTTGCCATGTCCACTGGGTTGACAGTATCACATCGTGTAACTGCATGGTATGCCAAGATGTTACTCTGCATAACAGGAGTCAGCTCAATATTGTGTGTGTACAGCCACAAAATGCCGTTGTTGTCTATTAGATCACTGTGAGGATGCAACAGTTGTTTCTTTGTCAAAACCATCTGCAGTGATCAACTCGCAAGTTGGGTGAGCCTTAATCATCATTTGTGCACTGAGGAAATTTGCCAGATTCGCCTTGTTTTCATAACAGTTCACGAACTGTTTCCAGTTGGTAGGGAGTGGATTGTCTCTGCTATCGATTTTGTGGCGGATAGAATGCACTTGCCCTGCTCTTTTTGTCCGGGTCCCAGACTTGATCGATAATTTACGGTATCTATCAAAAACCACATCGACTCTAGAGCAGTACTGGTTGAAATGGCTGAAAACGGATGCATTGAAGGCATCAGCCAGATCTCAGAATGACTTTGCTCCAGTTGGTTTTCCAATGGCTTGGACTAAGGCCATACCGTCAATAATAAAACAGGTATTTAGTGATGACTCAGGTAGTATCTCGACAGTAACTCCATTCTCCAGGCGCTGTTTATTTGTTGGATGTAGGTTTCCTGCCATGTCTGCCAATGAAAGTGGTACGGGTGTTAGTTCGTGACTCAAAAACTTTTTTAGGTCAACATCTCGTCCTGACCAGAAGCCGCTGGAACAGAATTCCATCCAATTTCATGGTTTGACCTTTTGGGCTGACATCCTTCTTGTGTGCCACCATGTACATTGTCGTCAGTGTGGGACTCTGTGACTTTTTCAACCTAACATGAAACCTGACATTCTGCTTACACAGCCGTTCTTCCACAAATTTGTTGATCTTTGACTCTCCATGGACTTGAGCCATCAGTAAAGCATCCTTGATGTTTGCAGGGGCAACATCCCGTGTCATCAGGTAGGTCAGCTCGTCTTCCGGATGGGTCTCACTTTCGAATATTGGGAATCGTGAAAAAACATCCAGTAACTTTCAGACATCTTCTCTGTCTCTCTTGATGCATGACGGCCCGAAATCTTTGTATGTAGACGGCGCATACTCTGTGTCATCAATCGCCATGCCAAACATTGTCGCAGTTTCATTAGCTGTTCGGCTACGCTCGTTGTATGTCAAGCACCATCGGTCCCTTGCACTATCTGATCGAGTTATTCCTATCAGACCACCGGCCACTTTCCCAACTTTGTTCACATGCTCCAGTGCAAGATCAGTGCTGATTTGGTTGAAGGTTTTCCTTGTAGACTTCACAACAAAGTCGCCATCCATGAATTGTTGGTAGATGTCTGGATGGGAAATGTCCAGTTGACGTATATCAGCGGCATATACAACTCCCCATCGTGTATAGTTTGTGTGGTCATAGTGAGCAAACCATGGGAGCATGGCCAGAAATGCTGCCTTACGCATTTGCCAATCTCCAGTTCGTTCTGCACGTATGAATTGTAGCAAGATCAGTACCATTTTCATGTAGTTTCTCCAGTAGGGACCTGTTGGTGACAACGTTTTGTCGTACTGCTCTAGCTGTTGAAGGAGATGTAAATCTTCTACTGCTTTTTCCAACTTGTTTCAGATGGGGTACTTGTTCATTCCGGATCACCAAGATCATCCAAGGATTTTGCTACTGCTTCAGATTGCCGTTGTAGTTCTTGTTCTCCAAGCCCATGTTGTTGTGCCCATGCCTGGAAATGTGGCCACATGACATGCCAGAGGGCCTCCACTGTTAGCTTGTGTGCTCTGGTTGTTCGGTTCTATGATTTCACGAATTTTCAGAAACTGCATAGTGCTGCCCAATAGCTCGCATGAAATTTTTTGCCATGTGAAATCCTCCAAGGCGCACAAAGATATTTTTACATGTCTCCGGATTTTACCCACTGAAGTTCCTTCGCTATCGCATAAAGTTGTTCATCCAGGGTCAGCACTGTTGACTGACCAGTATTCAGCTCCTGTGTGATTCTCATGCTACGATGTATGACTGTCCACAAGGTGTCCCTCTCATAAGCTGGGGCATTGATGATTGGAAAGTAACCTGTGGTCGTCGTTTCTTGTGTGTCTTCAATGGTTAGTTGATTGAAACCTGTCCATGCGGGAACTGATTGATGTGGACTACTGTAGTGTCTGATAAGGAGCCAAGCAACATCTTTGGTGTTTGCTCTCTTCATTATATTTGGGTCTGGCTTGTAGCTTTACATCTTCACATCTACTGCCTACTGCAAATCGTGGCTGGGGTCTTGCACCACACTCCGGTGTACTGCTGTAGCTCTATTGGTACCTTGAGTGACCTTCCCTTCCCAATCCGTAACTCCTCTCCACTGCAATTTCAGGATGGCCCTCTCTGGAAAGCAATCATCTGCGTAGCGTGGAATGTGCCCTTCCCATCTAATGTTTCTTCTATGATATCTATATTGTCTGCTGAAAATTGGAGGAAACGGCCTTCGACGAGGTTTGGTGCCAGGGAAGTTGCCTCGTTCTGTGTCTGTGTCCAGCACCTGTTTTGCTAGAGTGGTGTCTATGAGCTGAACTTGACTGTAACTGATGCAGTGACCAGCATTACAAAAAAGGTTTAGAAGATGTTTTGAGCGAGTTGCTTGGTGGATGGTCATGCCTAGCCCAACATGCTTGGGAGTCAGTGTTTTTCCTTTGGAGATAGCATGTATAATGTCTTGAGTTATGCTGAGCGATAATCTCCTTGTAGTGTCATCAACATCTTCTGTTGTTCCTGGCTCTCCTGTGAGCAGCACACTGAGTAACATGAAGAGACTCTTGGGAACAATTTTAGCTGCATCATCTATGTTGACCGAGGTACAGTTCGTATGTGAGATAGAATCCCGTACATCTGCTCTTATACGTGGTGCTGTGTGGCAATGCCAATACTTGGTCCATATCCGTGTCTACAAACGTGAGTTGCCTTCAATCCATGATTGCCATTATCAAACATTGCATCTTCCTGTTTATCGGTTGTCTCTTTCAAGGCTTGTATGATGATTCGTGCTGGAACTGCAAGGAATAATAATTGTGGTTGATGTGGATCCAGTTGCGGAACAAATTCAATTTCTCCATGGAGTAGACCTTGTAGTTTGTTCTTGAACTGCGTCCTGTGTTGCTTGTAGCTTCCAGCATCAACATCACTGCCAGCAGTTGTGAGTATCGTTCCCAAACATCTAATAGGTTGTAGATTTCTCCTCTAGCTTTGTGCCAATAGAAATCTCGTGTGCAACAGTTTCCAGACAAATCTGTTTATGATTTGGGGCTACCATTGGGTCAGGTTCACTGCCAACCTTTCTTGTGAAGTTGACATAGCACCTTAGCTGGTACCGCACATCTCCAGCTATGAGGTCACTCACGCAAGACAACTTACAGCTCAAGTCAGGGTCAAGACAACTTACAGCTCAAGTCAGGGTCAAGACAACTTACAGCTCAAGTCAGGGTCAGTCTTAGCTGCGTCAAGTATTTTTTTAGAGACAGAATAGGATGCAACAAGCCGTGTCTCGTCCTTCGACTTTTTTGGCAGAAAACACACAAGTCGGTGTCCAATACATTTGTTTTGCCCCGAAGTACGCGAGAGCGTTGGTCACTTTCTCTTGTTGAGACCCCTGTCTCTGTGCAGGATTTTTTGGATCCAAACTGTTTCTTTAGTCTGTTAAGATGCATCGAACTTGTGAAAGTACCATAGCAGTCTTTGTGATAGACAATTTCAGTGTCACCAGATAAAGATTGTAAATTTGTAGCTTCTAGTCGTTCAATAACATCCCATCTAGCACAATCTTGATTTTTCTTGTTCACTCGGTGCATGTTGCATTTTCTTCGGGCCAGTGTCGCCAAGTTTCCTAGTCCTTGCTTTCATCTTCTTCTGACAGATGAAGCAAATATCCCAATTAGTTGTCTTGTCCACACTTCTCTTTCTCGACTGTGTATATGCTGCTGGCTCCATGACTGTTGTAGTATTCCACGACTCTTCTACACCATTAGCACCAGGGAAAAGAAGATATTGACAACTGCACTTCAACAGACATGAACTGATAATACTATTATTTACCTTCCTTGCAGTCCAAAGTACAAAGATCTTTTTGGCTTTACTTGGAGATTTTGTGAAAGGTATAGGGCTACTTTTATAATACAAGCTTAGAGGTCAGTTGCGATGGGTTTGCTCTATCACTATGAATATCACTATGAATATCATGTAATAATAATAAAGTCCATTTTTTGGGTTGTAATAGGGGATGACATTAAACATATCACTAGGTGCTATAATTGGCTAGTTATTATCATTTCTGTACAATGTCAGTGGTGGAACCCAAGTCCACCAAGTATTTTTTCCGCTTATGATTACATTTTTTGCACAGAATATCAATGACGTTGCTATAAATTGTTAATTGCCTAATGTGAAATTGCCTAATGTGAATTGTTATTCCTAGCATTTTGACACCAAAAGCAAGATTATTATTAGTCATATTGTTGACATTTTTGTACTTTCAAGAAAATCAGACAAATCGTAAATGGCATCTTTCCCAAAATAGCTCATTGTGAGCTCCCAAACCAAAATATTAAGTGTCATCCAGGCTGATATGGCTTAGGGGATATAATATTTCAATCCTAGCATGGGTGACAACTTGTAACAAGTCAATACCCCCCGAGGTGATTTTTTACATTTATATTCCTGGTATATCATGTGTGCATCAACATCACTCCTCCCCAACTTCCTGTGTGCATCAACATCACCTTCATAACTTCATGTGTGCATCAACATCACCTCCCTAACTTCATATGTGCATCAACATCACCTCCCTAACTTCACGTGTGCATCAACATCACCTTCCTCACTTCATGTGTGCATCAACATCACCTCCCTACATTCATGTGTTCATGTCACACATTTACATTACCTTATACTCGATGCATAAATAAGGATGACTAAGTCTAACTTGACACCACTCTGTAGGTGCCTCCGTCTTCCTGTATGACTGGTGGTTCTTGTGTGTATAAGCCTGTATGGATATGTCTGCTGATCTAGGATTAGCTGGGTAGAGTAGCAAGCCCTGAGCTGAAGATTATCTGGGTAGAGTAGCTAGCCCTGACCTGAAGATTAGCTGAGTAGAGTAGCAAGCCCTGAGCCTTGAGCTGAGGATTAGCTTGGTAGAGTAGCAAGCCCTGAGCCCTGAGCTGAGGATTAGCTGGAACCTGAGCCCTGGACTGAAGATTAGCTGAGCAGAGTAGCAAGCCCTGAGCCCTGAGCTGAGGATTAGCTGGGTACAATAGCAAGAGCCTGAGCAGACGAATGGCTGGGTAGAGTAGCAAGCCCTGAGCCCTGAGCGGAGGATTAGCTGGAACCTGAGCCCTGAGATGAGGATTAGCTTGGTAGAGTAGCAAGCTCTGAACTAGCTTGGTAGAGTAGCAAGCCATGAGCCTGAGCTGAGGATTAGCTTGGTAGAGTAGCAAGCTCTAAACCTGAGCTGCTTGGTAGAGTAGCAAGCCCTGGCCCTGAGCTGAGTCTGAGTAGAGCCAGAGGAAAAGGATGATGAAAGTCCATTCACGAACTTGGATAGAGCTTAAGTAGACCATTTGGATGGAGCTCAAGTCGACCACATATGTAGAAGTTTTATAAAACAACAATAGCTGAAGTAGAGGTATGGGCTGGACATTAAAACAGCCAGCAAATCCTCACCCAGAGCTAGCTCTAGATTGCTAAGTTGATTGCAAATGGTCACATGAGCGCAAATAATGGATGTGTACATTACTTAGAATCGCATGTGCTAGTTTCATGATGTAAATGCCCACCAATGTGGTTTTGGAGGTGTCCCTATGTATACCGACTACATACTTTACCATACGTGTGCCATACCAGGAGGTTACATAAATATGTTCATTCGTTTGCCCTGTAAAGGACAATAGCTGTGGTGCCTGCTAAGAGGAGCAAGGAGGCACGTGTCTGGGCGGGAGGCAGTCTCACCAGCAAGGAGTTGAAGTCACTCAACTGCTCCTCTGAGGCTGACAATGCTGAGGGGACTGGCGGTGGTCTCAATGGCTTCTCCTCCGTGGAGGTTAGTGATGAGGTGTAGAGAGGGGGGGGGGGGGGGGGGGGTTGAGGGGAGGAGGAGTAGGAGGAGGGATAGTGAACTGATGGGGTAGGGGTAAGGTAGTGTGTGTGTGTGCATGGGGAGCAGTGATGGATGGGTGTGGGGGGCTAACGTCAGTGAGGTGATGGGGTGTCGGGTGAGAGGGAGGGACAATGGTGATGGGGTTAGGGGTGTGGGGAGGCGAAGGTGGTGAGAGGAGGAGGAGGGAGGACATTGAGGTGATGGTAGAGAGAGAGAGAGTGGGAAAAAGAGAAGGCACAGTGATTGGATTGGGGAGGGAGCAGGTGGTACGACAGTAAGGGGACAGGATTAGAGAGGGAGTGGTGGGA
Organism: Cladorhizidae sp. MBARI D1340-BT2; assembly: GCA_028752905.1. Classification (NCBI taxonomy): domain Eukaryota; kingdom Metazoa; phylum Porifera; class Demospongiae; order Poecilosclerida; family Cladorhizidae; species Cladorhizidae sp. MBARI D1340-BT2. Next base: position 8,970,427 of record JAQNBH010000006.1, read on the forward strand.
AGGAGGGGAAGGGAAGGGACAATGAGGTGAAGGGGGTTGGGAGGGAGTCAGGGAGGGGAGAGGGCAGTGAGGGAGGAGAGGGGAGAGTCAGGTGACAGGGTGAGGGAGGAAGTGGGATGAGTGGGAGAGCAGTTGAGCATGCGTTTGTTGTTATGGCTGTCGTGGCACTGTACATACATGTATATGTGTGTTGTAGTATTGTGAGAATGGGAACTCCATGAAGGAGCTGAAGCCTCTAGAAGTCTCCGACACTCCTCCAGAAAACTCCAAGACCACCTCCACATCCAGCAGGTGAGCCACGAGCACCTGGGCAGTATGTGCATCCAATGACCCCTTACCAACCATGGCCAGTTGTTTTGGGGCGACAGGTTTTATAGCACAATATGTGTGTGGGTGTGTGGTTATTTCCTCCACAACGATGCCTAGCTCTCATTCTAGTCTCACATGCACAACCTCTCTGTCGTCATGGGTAACATGTACATCTACCTCTTTCAGTGGTGGTGGCCTGATGTCCTTTTTCAAGAATCTGACCACAGGGAAGATGCTCAGTCGAGAGGCCATGGTGCCTGTACTGGATAAGCTCAGGGAACACCTCATCAAGAAGAATGTTGCAGTGGAAATAGCTGACAAGCTCTGCGAGTCCGTGGCCACCAAACTGGAAGGCAAAATCATTAGTAACTTCACAGGTTGGTCCATGTACTTTATGATGTTCAGTATGTGTATGTCTACTGTCTGCATGTACATGTAACCTCGGCTATCCTTGTGATAGGATCCGATAAACTCGGTTAATTATAGAGAATGATCAGATTTTTTGTTGATGGTATCGGTATCAGATTAAAGAACACAATATATTTTTTTACAGAGTGGGATTTGAATCAGTTCCTAAATCTATTCTGGACAAAATATATGTCACGATAGCAAAAAGTAATACTTGGAAGTCTTTTTTAGATTGATTAACACCTTTTCTAAGATCCTATCACGTAAGGTGGGTGATGAATGCTGTTCACAGTGCACAACCAAACTGTCCATTGCTGAGGCAGAGCTGGGAGTAGAGGGAACTCTCCAGATCCAGTTCCTTCTGTACCACTTGCATACCATTGCAGGCTTGGGGGGGGGGGGGGGAGAGGCGGAGGGGGAGAGGCGGATTGGGAGGGTGAGGACGAGGGGCTGGTTGCAAAACGGCACCTGATGGTATTATGAGGATGTTGAGCACACTGTACATGTGCATATTACACTGAAGAGAAATGGAACTACTTTCTGGTGACCTCTGTAATTTTATTTGTGGGATCTGTGTTACACAGAATTGTAAGGCATTTTGCAGTCCGAACATGGCTTAGATTGATGCACATATGCAGTTGGTTTGGGTCGGAGTAAAGTTATTACTTTGATTAGCATTAGCACTGCACATCACATGACTTTCCAATGGTCTCACATGATCACCCCTTGCAGGACTACAGTCTACTGTGCGAGGCTCCATGGAGGAGTCTCTGGTGCAGATCCTGAGTCCTAAAGTGCGTATTGACGTGCTGCACGATGTCAAGAAGGCCATGGACAGGGGCACACCTTACATTATTACCTTCTGTGGTGTCAATGGGGTCGGCAAGTCCACCAACCTGGCCAAGGTGTTGTCATAGTGATAATGTGCCTAGCATTAGTTGTTGTTATGTAAACACATGTGTACATGTTATGCATGTAAAGCTGAAATCTGCACGCTTCCCCGCGAGTTGTTTTTACTTGATCTGGTGACTACTACCTTACGTGGGACTGATAGTACTACCTTGCATGGAACTGTTCTACTACCTTGCATGGAACTGATAATACTACCTTGCATGGAACTGCTCTACTACCTTGCATGGAACTGATACTACTACCTTGCATGGAACTGTTATACTACCTTGCATGGAACTGATACTGTACCTTACGTGGAACTGTTACTACTGCCTTGCATGGAACTGATACTACTACCTTCTGTGGAACTGCCTTGCATGGAACTGTTCTACTACCTTGCATGGAACTGATAATACATACTACCTTGCATGGAACTGTTCTACTACCTTGCATGGAACTGTTCTACTACCTTGCATGGAACTGTACCTTATGTGGAACTGATACTACTGCCTTGCATGGAACTGTTCTACTACCTTGCGTCGAACTGTTACTACACCTTGCATGGAACTGTTACTACTACCTTGCGTGGAACTGTTACTACACCTTGCATGGAACTGTTCTACTAACTTGCGTGGAACTGTTACTACACCTTGCATAGAACTATTCTACTACATGTACCTTGCGTGGAACTGTTACTACTGCCTTGCATGAAACTGATACTACTACCTTACGTGGAACTGTTACTACTACAGTAGCGACCAAAAATAACTTTACATTACATTTTCGAACAACGTACGTACTACGTTTTGAGAGCAAATGTTGCGTGTGCGTTCCTTACTGTTTTTCCAAGCGTTCTTCGAAAACGTAGCAGCGTTGTGCAGCTGGTACTGTACGCATTCGTTGCATAGTATAAACATTCACGTGATACGTTTAGTAGCTCGCTCGAGTAGCTTACAGCTCTATTTCTCATGCTATGGTGTATCGTCTTACAAAAAGCAATAGCAAAGAATTCTGAGCCTTAACCTAAGGCTTGAAGCACCCAAGATATTGATGGCTAGGTAGGACGACCTGAGCTTCCTGAAACACTACTTGCAATCTCGCACGACTTTTTGTTGGATGAGGAAATTGGTTGTTGAGGCTCAAGTGGCAGGTAAGTTTTTGTGCCATGCCATGAATTATAGAAAACTGGTAGCTCACAAGGAATATGAAGTCAGGAACCTGAAATGCCTTTCTATGCAGAGCATTACAAAAACTATACTATATTACAGTGACAATATAATGGCCTACCAACTACAGTAGAGGCTTTCTTCAAAGTAATGTTTACTCGCTGAGTGCTATCTTTTGGTGTAGGACAGACATCTAGTGGTTGTACATTTCTGCATGGCAGGTCATATTGCCATCTATTCCGAGGCAAACAAGGTAATGCTTCAAATGGCTTGTGGGTGCTTACATGTTTGAGACGACACTGGGTGATGTATATAGCAAATTAAGAATGATACACATAACTTGCATGGCAGGGCTCAACTCTGGTGGACCTAAAGTAACCAGGTTTATTTTATTTTTTAATACCGTATTTTGTCTCCCTTCCACACTCCAAGTCAAGAGGTTGGAGTGGGCAAAGCAATTTGTCAGCAAGGCAGAAAGTGCATTTGAGAATATCATCTGGTTTGACAAGTGTACTGTGAAGTTTCTGCTACACAGCAGTTTTATTGAGAGGTGATTCTTCACATCATCAAACTAAATAGCAGATACACAGGCAGTTTTGTTGAGAGGTGATTCTTCACATCATCAAACCAAATAGCAGTGCTACTGGGTATTGATAATGCGTATTTCAATTTATGCAGCATCTTTGTGTGTGGTTTGGTGTAGTTGTTATCTGACAGTATTGACAAGGCAAGTAAAGGTCCTGTTACTACTGGTGTAGGTGTAAAGCTAGTTGTTGTTTTATATCTTCTGGGCCAGTTTGACATCTCCATCCTCAGACTTGGTACCTGCATTTACAAACCACAAACATCCAACACTTAAAGTTATTCTTCCCACTTTTGGAGTCCCAAACAGGATACATCGTATAATGGTGACAGTTCTCTTGCAGCCAAAATATCGAATAATAACTTGCATTTATCAAGACATCCATACCACCTAGCGAGCCGCACATATAATCAAAGTTCATTACATTTGACAAACATGGTGCAGAGGACTTCAAGACCTTTTTGTGTGTAATAACTTTAGCTCAAGCATGTTCTGATCAAGCTCAAAGTGCTACTCAGATTGTCAACCAGATAATTACTAAGATGCCGTGATGAAGACCAAAGTATTTGGGTAGAAATGTTGGCAAAAAAGCAAAATAATTAGCACTGAAATAGCTAGCAACAACAAATCTAAGTTACACTGAAACACCATCAAGTAAAATTTATTCAGACTAAGGGTAGTTGAGCTCAGTAAGACACAAAATCATAAAAGTATCTCCAACACATCAAGAGCAAGCAGTGGGACTTACATGTACTTCTTTTGGGAATAGTATCCTCAGATATTTTCTGAACATCATCGATTTGACTGAGCTACTTAATTAAACTGGCCCGCTGATGCAATGCTACCTAAATAGAACATGGCCTCCCGAATGCGCGCGTATTCCTATTTGTCACTTGTCAGATCGAGGTAAAATTAAACTACGGTGCATTCCAATGGTGCATTGCAACATTCGTGCGTACCGTTATCCGTGCGTTCTTAAATGGTAGATCGTGTGTTGCTTTTTAAATGCTCGAGCGTACCATGTACGTTGTACAGAAACGCAACGTAAAGTTATTTTTTACCGTTACTGTTCCTTGCGTGGAACTGTTACTACTACCTTGCATAGAACTGATACTACTACCTTGCATGGAACTGTTCTACTACCTTGCATGGAACTGTTCTACTACCTTGCATGGAACTGTTCTACTACCTTGCATGGAACTGATACTACCACCTTCTGTGGAACTGATACTACTGCCTTGCATGGTACTGTTACTACATGCACTACCCTGATACTACTACCATGTGTGGAACAGATAATACTTGTGCCTTGCAAGGAACTGTTACTACTACCTTGCGTGGAACTGATACTACTATTGTACCTTGCATGGAACTGTTACTACTACCTTGCGTGGAACTGATACTACTACCTTGCATGGAACTGATGCTACTACCTTGCATGGAACTGTTACTACTACCCTGATACTACTACCTTACGTGGAACTGATACTACTACCTTGCATGGAACTGATACTACTTCCATGTGTCTTGTGTTTCAAGTCGACTCAATATAAAGAGTTTCATTGTTCATACCCTTGTGGAAAGTAAAGGGTGTGGTCACAGGCACAAAAACAAGTGCAGCAAATTACCCATTAAATTTATGGATATCTGCATGATAAACTAGACCGAGCTCTTCCGCTCACTTGCCTATAGAGTGACTTTTGGGGGGTGGGGGGTGGGGGTGGGGCATTTCTAATATTTGGAATCTTTTTTCAACGGTTAGAATCTTAAGTTAAGATGTGAATGTTATTAATGTTAGTGAAGTTAATTAAAGAGTAGCAGAACCACAGTGTGTGGCTTTTAATCCACAAATATTTTATGCTCAACTTCTTTCATGTATTCAATCTCTGCAAATATTTGACCCCTTCAAAGTAACCCTCTACGTGTTTTTTAAATTATTTATTATTATTATTATTATTTTATACAGGATTGTTTTCCCACCCACCCACCCACCCCCCCGTTTTTTTTCTTCGTTTTGGGGGGGGGGGGGATCCCAGGTCGCCCCTAATTCTGTATAAAACCCTGCTCTAAATGGTATTTCCAACGTTCTTCTGTAAACTCCTCTTTAGGCTGATACATAACTCTCATGATAGAGTGGAAAACAATAGGCAAGTATTAGCTACCAGGTGGGATGTGTGTGCTTGCTCTGAAATCTGCGAGAGTAGCGTGTTTAGAAACAAAGAACATACAATATGTACGTACACATGTATCAAACATGCAATATGTACGTACAATATATCAAACATGCAATACAAAATGTACGTACACATGTATCAAACATGCAATATAATTATATGTACACATGTATCAAACATGCCAATGTATCAAACACAATATGTACATACACATGTATCAAACACAATATATACATACACATGTATCAAACATACAATATGTACGTACCCATATGTATATCAAACATGCATACACATGTATCAAACATGCAATATAATTATATGTACACATGTATCAAACATGCAATATGTACATACAATGTATATGTACATACACATGTATCAAACATGCAATATAATTATATGTACACATGTATCAAACATGCAATATGTACATACAATGTATATGTACATACACATGTATCAAACATACTCTCAATGAACTCAGTTGACATAATAACATTACAATAACCGTCTCAATAATCAGCTTCAAATTGTATTCCCTTGACGTTTCGACCAGATGCTCTAGCCTTTATCAGGAATAATCCAATTATTCCTGATGAAGGTTAGAGCATCTGGTCGAAACGCCGAGAGAATACAATTTGCATTTTGACTAGATGCTCAGCCTTCATCAGGAATAATGGATTATTCCTGATGAAGGCAGAGCATTTAGTGGAAACGTCGAGAGAATACAATTTGAAGTTGATAAGTGAGAAGGTTATTGTAATACAATACATGTACATACACATGTATCAAACATACAATATGTACGTACACATGTATCAAACATACAATATGTACGTATGCATGTATCAAACATACAATATGTACGTACGCATGTAGCAAACATACAATATGTACGTACACATACATGTACATGTATCAATATGTATGTACGCATGTATCAAACATACAATATGTACGTACAAATGCATCAAACATACAATATGTACGTACGCATGTATCAAACATACAGTATGTACGTACGCATGTATCAAACATACAATATGTACGTACGCATGTATCAAACATACAATATGTACGTACGCATGTATCAAACATACAATATGTACGTATGCATGTATCAAATATACAATATGTTGTACATACACTTGTATCAGATCAGGGAAGGTAGTCTATGAAAGTGTCCTAATTGAGTTGTGCTGAATTATTCCAATATTTTTTTGGTGGCTGTGTCTGTGATGTATGCAGATTGCATACTGGTTGATGCAGAACGAATACCGGATCCTGATTGCGGCTTGCGACACTTTCCGTTCTGGTGCCGTTGAGCAGCTACGCACCCACGCTCAGCACCTGTCTTCCCTCCACCCCCCACAGAGAAAGGGAGCTCCTCCCAACATCATGCTTTATGACAGGGGATACAAGAAGGATCCCTCAGCTGTTGCTATGGAGGCCATACACTTTGGTATGTTTACAAAACAAACTAGTGCACATTGCATATACCATGCTGTTAAGTGAAGAACTGACTTAGTTCTTTCCCCAGAGAGAGAAAAAGAGTGTGTCCTGGGTATAATACATAACACTCTCAAAGTGTTCCCTTGCCTTATTACTGTGCCAATTTGTGTTCTTTTTTATTTAGGGGGGGGGGATTCTTGCGTTAATTCATAATTTTCTGGTTCTCTCCCCAGCCACACAGCAGAAGTATGACGTGGTGCTGGTGGACACTGCAGGCAGGATGCAGGACAACGAGCCTCTCATGCGTGCACTGGCTAAACTGATCCGCGTCAACTCCTCGGACCTGGTGCTGTTTGTAGGGGAAGCTCTGGTTGGCAATGAGGCTGTGGATCAGCTGGTGAAGTTCAACCGTGCACTGGTGGATAACTCCGAGGAGGGGAACACGCGCACGATTGACGGCATTGTCCTCACCAAATTTGACACCATCGATGACAAGGTGAGCAGAAATTGGGCCTGCATTTCCCCGTTCTTCATGTGTAATGCTATTGTTCTGGTGTTGTGGTAATGCGGTAATGCAATACTTCAAAAATATTTTTGACCGTTTCCTTCTTGAGGCAGCCATACCTGCTGTAATGAACTCCATTCCTTCTTTCTCTCTCTCTCTCTCTCTCTCTCTCTTTCCCACCTCTGCCCTTTAGGTTGGTGCAGCTATCTCCATGACCTACACTACAGGCCAGCCTATAGTGTTTATAGGTACAGGACAACGCTACACTGATATCAGGTCTCTCAATGTACAGGCTGTGGTCTCTGCCTTGCTCAAGTGAACTATGTACTGGTGGCGGAGGGAAACCCTCCCCTCAACTCTCATTAACTCTCAATTGTTTGTTTTATGCCTACCAATAATAGTTTTCCGGTAGTCATTAACAAACACTGTGCAGATTATTCTCGTGGCAGATGATTGCAACAAAATCAGTTAAAAAAATACACTCTTCAAGACTTAGTTTTGCAGCAACATCACAAGTCATGTGCATACACACACACACAACTGAATTACTCATGAAAATATGCTCATCAAGACTTAGTTTGCAGCAACATCACAAGTCATGCGCACACACAAACTGAATTACTCGTGAAAATATGCTCGTCAAGACTTAGTTTTGCAGCAACATCACAAGTTATGTGCATACATGCACACACACAACTGAATTACTCATGAAAATATGCTCGTCAAGACTTAGTTTGCAACAACATCACAAGTCTTGTGCATACACACACGCACACAACTGTATTACTCATAGGCATGGCTCCACACTGGGAGTAAATGTAATTGGGAGTGGAGGGGGTGGGGGTGGCACACAAGGTTTGAATCCTCATTTCAAAATGGCTGCACAAAAACAATAATAAAACGACTCACTTTGGTTTAAATTCTGCATGCAATAGGTCCATTCGTCATACTTATGCTACCAGAGGACTAACTTTATTACAGCGACTAATTTGTTTCTCAGCATTCAGTAAAACAAAGATCATCCCACATGCCTGTGTCTGCAGTATCAAGTCTAGCTGAGTGGGTTATGTGGCAAGCAGTGATCGGTTGCTTTCTCAGAAGTTTACTCTTGTGACAAGAGTAGCTGTATGGCACAGACCTTTAAAAAAAACCAAAAAAACCAGGTATAGAACTTCCTGTGATCCCTGTATCATGTGTACATATATATATAAACACATTTGTTTATCCCGAGAAACTTATTTTAGGAAGCTGCTTTACTAATGGCAGGCTAGAGTGTCTAGCCGAAACATCGAGAGAGTAAAGTTGATGTTGATTATTGAGAATTAAGTCGTTGCATGACCAAAATAAATAAATATAGCTATATATAATATAGTAGCTAATATATACACGCAAGAGAATTTAACAACATTTCTCCTTCGTGAGGCAAGGAGAAGGTTGTGGAGACCTAGATCAAGGAGTATAGGGATGCATGCAGGAAAGGAGAACTTAAAAAGTCTGCTGACGCAGAGTTTGTGTGTAATCACCATCACTGACTTTACAGGATCTTTTATATAGCTATATTAATATACTGATACTGAATAAGCAGGTAAAGGTTTCTGTAATTTGTTACATCTACATTGGTTAATTCTGGATGCATTTCTAGATAGCCACCTGGCTTTAAAAAAAGTGTTTCTATACAGCAGCCACCTATATACAACAAGTTACAATATTGATTTTCGATAGATAAAGGTCCTGTAAATGTTTGTTCTACATATTACGTGTAAATTCTCGTTTCATTTCTTTTAAGGGGGGAATAATGTCAAAAAAATACACCTCGACAATACCAATCATAACTTCCACCCACTACCCTCTATCAACATAATTTTTGTACCAAAATGTAGCTTAGAAGATAAGCTATTTAATGATGTATTTAACTTTTGTCATATATATTTTTTATGCCAAATTGTCAGCCAGGATATCCAGTCCACAAAAAAAAACCCATTAATAATGCTAAGTGGCTGCTAGGTGGTTTATGGTTAAGAGTATATACATGTAGTAGTTTTACCTAAACTATTTGAATAAGTATGATAATGCACCACAGGAGAGGGGGGAAATCCCATACAAACCACATGCAGATATGCTGGTCTATACCCAACACATTCTCATAACAGTGAAAATAAAATAATTTAGGTTAAAGAGCACACAATAAGCATTCTGGTGATATATAAATTATGGAGTTTGGGTGAGAAATTAGGGAGAAATTAGTGGAAATATGTGGAAATTCTTCTAATCTAATGCGATGCGATTCTTCTTCACACTTGCTGAGTTTCTAATGAAAATAGTGAGTGCAAAAGCTGTCGTAACTGCATCATAGAATCTTCAAATGTTCTGAAACTTGGAATATGACTTCTATATGAGCAGAGACACCATTTAAAATAGTTGTTAAAAAAAGTGGAAGTTAGCATTTTGACATTATTCCCCCCTTAATAAGTCTTGTCATGTTCATTTGCTTGTTTGATCAAGAATCCACCTACATGTATATTATAAGAAGTAGCAACAGAATTTTTTAAAAGAAATATACACAAATATAAATTATACTGCTTTAAAATCAGTAGTACTCTTTATTTTAGAGTCATCTGATTAGGTCTGCGTGGCTATTTTATGCCTATGTGGGTGTGGTCTCAAGGGTTATATTATATTCTTGTTTCCTTCCTCAAATAGAATTTGTGAATAAAACATTTTTTAATTCTACAATAACCTTTTCAATAATCAACTTGAAATTGTATTCTCTCGACGTTTCGACCAGATGCTCTAGCCTTCATCAGGAATAATGAGATGCTAAGACTCGCTTGAGCCTGCTACATATATATATATACACACACACCGGTAGTGAGCTATTCACCATGTGCTACAAAACCCACACCTCGGCACATGCGTCCACCATGCGTCGGATGTGAATTATTACAAAAAACATGCTGGAGGCTGTTGAAGTTTAGCCCCTAGCATCTGCTACCCTTTTATACACTACGAATACTCCACACCATCTTCTCTTCTCTGGGAGGGGGGGGGGATAAAACTATCGATTCATCAGCAGGTGTGCAGCAGGGGGATCCTTTGGGTCCCCCTCCTCTTTTGCCTGTCTATCCACCGCAACTGCACCCTCCTGTCTTCCGAGTTTTGTGTGGTACTTAGATGATATCACACTAAGGGTTCCTACAGAGGAGATTTTGCGAGACTTGGAAGTCATCGAGTCATTGTCGGAGATTGGAAGTCTGAGATTATTTGTAATGACCCAGTGATGAGAGGAACCATCATCAGGACTCTTCCTGGAGCTAGAGTTGTTGAATGACCCATCATGTGCTACTTTACTGGGCTCTCCTCTCAGGAATGTTGACTTCATCTCAACTGCTCTCAAGGTAAAGCTCAAGGCCCTCGAGGTTATGGGTAGCAGATTGCAGCACATCACAGCCTGATGGTATTCTCCTGCAACGGAACTCTCTCACCATCCCCAAACTCCTGTACACCCTCAGAACTTCTCCCTGTTTCCTCTCCCCTAATCTAACTGCCTATAATGTTTTGCTCAAGTCCAGAGTGAGTAATGTGATCAACATTCATTTTGGTGATAACAAGCATCCCTACCTGTTAGATATGGTGGTCTTGGATTCCGGAGTGCAGTGCATCTTGCTCCTGCTTACCTGGCTTCAGCTGCTGCCTCCTCTAGTCTCATTAGCCACATTCTACCAGCTAGCTTGCACTACCAATGCCACACTTGGATGACGCTGTTTCATTGTGGTCTCAGGGCCATGACAGGCCACCTCCCACTGGTAGATAATAAGGGGATTGCCCTCTTTGGTCGCGATGCCACTGAATCAGAATTGGTAGTTCACGAATAGCTAGTAACGTGATGCGCATGCGTACATGTAGGACAATGATAATAGGTACGGATCGATTGTGTGTGAGTGTATGTAGTATAGTATTGTATACTGGAAGCTGATGAGGCCAATGAAGCAGAGTTGAACCCACCCATGAGTCTCACATTCGACAGTACATGTAAAGTTCTATGTTACATAGAGGCATTGGTTGGAGAGAAGATTGCGACTTGTGATGATCACTTCCACTTTCCATTTATTCATATGATTCAGCCAACTATTTTGTAGGCTTTTGAGCTTACTTCCACACACATCACTACTACTACAAGTTTCAGTACAGCTCTTGAGCACATTCAGTTCTTATCTCCACTGTTGCCATTCCAAGGATAGAGGTCAACAATATCTGCACCTTTGAGTAATGCATCTGCGTAACTCAAGACATGGACAGATTTTTTGCTGGAATACTTCTCTCTATAATCCATACCTGCTTGCTTTAAAGCAACATCCTTATTAGTCTCTTTCTTTATACTCTGTTGTCATTGTCATTCACAGTAACTTGTGGATGTTTACCAATGGCTTTTATGCTAGGCCATTCATCTTTGACTTCACCTTACTCTTCATTGGTTTCTTCAGGCTTAGCTGGATTTTTAAGAATGGCATTGTTTCCTAATATCTGCTGGTGTTGGGATTGTTGGCTTACTGGAGTATCCATGCCCAACTGAGCAACGGAAGAGATGGAGGAGTGGGAGAGTGTGGATTCTGGAGAAGCAGCGGACTCAGACTTTGAATCAATCATTAGCCGCATTAGTTTTGGAAGGTCCATGTCAAGTTTTAGCTCGTGGGATTGCACAGGTTGTGTTTGTGTCTTATTCATCTGATGATTCCCAACATTCTTCACATTAGGTTGTTTTTTATGATTCATCTTTAAATGTTGTGGGTGCTTGGACTTGCATCCACAACTATCATCACCATGACAAATTTCAGTGCAGCTCTTGAAGATTTTCATATTCCAAGGATTGCCATCAACCACATCTGTGCTTTTGAGTATTGCAGCTGCATAGCTCAAGGGGTGGGTGGCATTGTTGCTGGAATCTTTCTTTTTTGAGTCGGCACCTGCTTCCTTTGCAGCATCCTGAAAGGAATTTGTTTCTTTCTTAATCCTGAATTCTTTATTGGCACTCATTCACAGTAACTTCTGGAGATTCACCATTGGCTTGCTCTATGTCATGCCACTTGTCTTTGACTTCAACTTGCTTTTCACTGTTTTTTTCATGTTTCAGGGTGTTTAAGAATGACATTCATCCCTAATACCTGCTTGTGGTGGACTTGGTGGCTAACTGGAGCGTCTATGTCCAACTGTGACAAGGAGGAGAAAGATGAGTGGGAGAGTGTGGAGGTTGAGTAGCTGGTTGTATGAGAAGCTGATGATTCAGAGTCGGAGCTGCATTAGCTTTGGGCTGAACATGTAAAGTTTTAATTCACTTGATAGCACAGGTTGTAGTAGTATGATGTTGTTCAACCTTCTTCACATTCAGTTGCTTCTTGAGATTCAGCCTTTAATTGGGAGAGCTATTGGGCCGACCTCCACAACCAACAGCACTACCACAAGAAGACTTAGAGCAGGTCTTTGGAGCCAATGCACCATTCTCTCCATCTATACCATTCCCAGAACTTCCATCAATCAAATCTACTAATGCAGCTGCATAGCTTAAGACATGCGGAAGCTTTGTCGCCACAGTTCTCGTCAATGGACTCTGCACTGGCATGCTTTACATCAACTTCCTGCAGGGGATTAATGTCTTCATCTATTTCATTACCTTTGTGATAGCTCTCCTATTCAGTAACTGGTGGAGGTTTATTACTGCAAACATCATGGCACTGATCCTCGACTTTATCTTGCTCTTCATTGATTCCTTCAGACTCAATTTGGTGGTCATGAATAGAACACAATAACTGGCTCTTAGCTGTGTAGCTCAGATCCTCGACCAGGTGAGTATGGAAGGAGATGGTGGATGATGGAGAGAGCAGACACAGGTGAGGATGTTGATTGCGACTTATTTATCTGAAGAGAGGTCAAAGCATGTCCTTGGTCAGCAAACTTGACCATATTCCTGCAGTGCTCCCCATGAGGCCTCTGCTCCATTAAGGTCAAGTCAAGAGATGGTGCTGGATTATGAATATGGTGTGAAGGGGTAATATAGTCTACACTGGTAGGAGTGCCCTTCCTTACTTTTCGTCGTTTTTTTGCCTTTCTTCCTTTTCATATGTAAGCCCTCAGGGTGAACTCCACCAGTACCACTAGAACTAGTCTTGGTTCCACTTATGAGCATGTTCAGAGCATCACTGTCTCCATCAGTGCCCTTTCTGTTGCATCTATTAACTTGATCTGATTGTCCAAACATGTTAGCTTCTTCTTTCAAGACATTCGTATCATTATTGCTGAAGTCCTTGTAACTGAAGTCCACACTTGCTTGCTTCTTGTCAGCTGCATCCATCAAGATAGTGGAAGCATTAAAGCCGGAGTCCCTGTCACTGGAGTGCACACTGGTTTGCTTTGCAGTGACCTCCTTCGTGGAACAAATATCTTTCATGGTTTCATAGTCATTATGGTCACTCTCATTCACAGTAGCTTGTGGTAATTTCCAACTGGAATCTGCCTCAAAGTCAATCCACTCATCTTTCATATCATTAGCTTTCTTTCCGAATGCTAGCCTCTGGTGGGCTGGGTGACACATAGGGACGAACTCAGCCATGCATTGTCTTGGCTTTGGGTTGAACGTGGAAGGTCGTAGGTTAAATCGTACCATATACTGGAGAGGAGATTGTGACTGTTCAGTAATATCTGAAAAAAACAATATTTTGTTGATTATAACAATAACATTTAATAATAATATGAATATTATTATTAATGTTTTTTATTTATTTATCTATTTTGCTCTGTTGCTTTTTAGTTATACCAACATATTATTTTCTGTAATACTTAATATAAAAATAAAAGAACAAAAACTATATTAATATCTTGAGATTCTAGTATTTATATCAGAGTGCATTATGTGATGTTTTGACAAAGAAGAAGTGAAATATTTTATAAAGTCATACAAACTCCACCTATAAATTAAGGTAACAGATGGAATAAAAAGTAATTTGTGTATATGGAGAAAATATATGTTAATGCAAAGTAAATGCAAGTTTATTACCAATCCCAAAATGACCTAGTTTAGTATAATAATTTATGGTAAATTCTGAAAATATCACTCACTAAGCATACAATGTTAGGGGCTATCTACAGAGCAGCTTCACCCATTACTAAAATCGTGTGTGCTTGAATTTATTAAAATTGACTTTCTTTTTGTTCATTTTTATTATGTCTCTACCTTTAGTAAAACTCTCCAAATGTGTTACAATTTCTCTTTCACCAATTGAGCTAAACAATCTTTGACAAAGTAATTGAATGAAACTAGTTAGTGATTTCAATATATTATTTTCTCATGATAATGTGATGTTTGTCCTGTGGTTTAGAGGGTTGTTGATGTGGCACATAAGAGAAAATAATATACTTACATACCTAATGTTGACATTAAATAATTAATGCAGCATGTATACAAATTTGTATGATTCTAATTTGATACAACAATCATCTAAACCATAAGATTTAGAATTACACATTGAAAGTTGGAGAGATAACTTACTGTCCACCATGTTCAAACTCAGATATCATTTCGAACCATTGCATAAAATTCCTGATTTCCTACACAGAGCTAAATAGCTACACAGTAGGCTGCTGAATAGATGATCGCCATAAAAGTGTCATGGTTTCACACTTTCTCAAAAAATGAATCATATGTACTAAAATAACAGATTTTATACTCTACGTATCCAGTAGACTAGTCGATCAATACAGAATTGTTCAAAAACCTATGTTCATTTTGATAGCGTGGAAGAGAAATAAAAACGAAAAAGAGAAGAATCTACAGTTTTTTTATTCTTTCTTCCACGCCCTTAATTCCTGAGAAAATTTGGACTAGAGACTTTTGCTTTCTAGGAACCACTCTGGATTCCTTTGTTTTTGAGAAACAAGTTGAGTTTGGATGGATTTCCTTACTGTATGTTTTGTTGTAGACATAGGGTGACGTAGAGATGCTTTTGTTTTCCCACATTAATGAAGCTGGTGCAAATTACAGGTAATGATTGATTTGAAGATTATTCCTGAAATAGAGCTAGAACTATAATCGATTGACAGCTAATCGATGTAAATGGTGGAAAAACTACATTTATAATAGCAGGTTGATTTTTTTTTTAATGGCCAATGATCTTTACTGCGATTTGGAACATCTGTTCTAGGATGAATCTGGTATTTCTGAAGGTTCTTCTTCTGAAATCAGAGGAAGAAGGCACCTATATATACCTACTAAGAAACACTCTGAATGCCTTCATGATTGAGAAAGGAGATATTCTTGAAGGATATCTTTGCAGTAAGTTTTATTTTGGAGATGGTGTATCTTGGAAGGATATACCTTTTGTTTGCTGACCTCAATGGATCTAAATCTTATACCAAACTGCAGCTTATTATATTTTACACTGCAATAATTAAATATCTTATACTTTAAAATAAACTAAATTGGTGGTCAATTGGTTAAATCCGTGTCATATAATAAGTTACCAATTTTTAATAGCTTTTCATCAAGAAGTTGACTGCTGAAATGGTGGCATATAGAATTATAGCACCAATGATGACAACCACCATCATCCTGAGGCTATTAGAATTCTGAAAAAGGCAGTGAAAAATGCACGTGAATTCATTAATGTTCCTAACCTTGACAACAAATCACATAGAGTATATTATACATGTATGGTTTGAATTGTTTCTAAATATATACATATACTTATGCCCTATATCCTCAATTATATCACAGCTTCCTAGATGTTTATACTATTTGAAGGTATGGACATGCACATCACAAGATTACAATCATATAACAGAAGCCAATAGTTATCATTTAGAAGAGTTTCCTCGCAGATCAACTTTTTCATTGTGAAATGATTTGAAGAGACATTAATATGAACTTATATGATTATTTTTGACTGACATCAAATTACTTGTCTTATAATCAGCTTTATGTTTTTAATGCTAACATTTCAGCCATCATAGTTATATATGAATTCTAATCCATTTCAACAACAATAAAGATGGTAAATAAACCTGGACTCCATTTCTTGCATTGTAATTAATAACAAAATGACAAGGCATAGTATAATGAAGACATGGTGACTAGTCACATACCTTTTTTTTGTACAGAGTAAGAGATGCGCAGGAATCAGATACTGCCGGTAAAGAATTGGACAGAGTTTTTTCATGTAAGGATGCAGCAAGTTGAGGTAGAGTATCAAACTGCAGCACAAATAAATGGAACATTGATTATCAGTTGATGATAATGAACTTCTCTAGACAAGCGCGGTGCGCCATTTCATAGCCAGATTGGAGAGGATATATATTGGTAATTACTGGCATGAAATGTATGCAACAAGTGAGTGTATGGTAAGGGGTCATATAAATAGGTAAGGGGTTGTATAAATAGGTAAGGGGTTATACGTAACAATGTTATATAGTAGTTATGAGAGTCATCATTCTCTATTTCCCCCCAAGTCCGTTATCGTGCGGACTGAGGAGGATGACTGGCCATAACGATATATGGGCTTTGGTCCTCTCTTGCTGCGTCTTAGACCGGGGGGTGGCATTGGGGGCTTTGGTAGGTTGACAGCGGGCATCTTGGCCAGGTCTGTAGGGGCTGTTTGCACTGGGCGATGTGGTAGGGTGGGTGTTCGGGCCACGGCGGCGTAGGAGCGTCGGTTGGCAGGGGTAGACAGTTGGGGGGGCTTGTCTTGGGCCGGGGTTGCTTCCTTGGGTGGCTAGGATGGTGGTAGTATCTGGGGGGGGATATGGGGTGGGGGGGTGGTTGGTAAGTTATATTGGATTGGAGGGGTGGTGGGGGTCCTGGGTGTGGGTGTGAATGGTTGCGGGTGAGGGGGAGTGGGCAGTAGGGCTGGTATGTCCCGTTGGAGGGGGTGGACGTAAGTTTGGGTGGGTGGGTTGTGGTTCTTGGCTTGGTTGCGCTGGGTAGGTTGGGCAGTCGGTTGGGAGGGTGGGTTGTGGCGTCTGAGAAAACGTCTGTTCCGTCGTGTGATGCGGTCGGAGCCGTCCATCCGTACTTGGTATTGATGGTACTGGAGCACTTCCACTACCACTCCTGTGTTGTCCCACTTAGTTGGGTGACGGCCAGTCTGGTTTTGTATGATGACCCTGTCACCACAACGAAGGGGCGAGAGGCCGTGGGTGTGCTCGTCCCATCGTGCTCGTCCTGCGGTTTGGCGGCGATTGATGGCTTGGTCCCTGTGGTGGAGGCGATCAGAAGGTTGATGTGTGTCCTGTAGGCGTTTAGGGATTGCTGGGAGGAGGTCTCTGGTGGGTCTGCCGAAGAGGCTTATGGCAGGGGACATCTTTGTGTCTGGGTTGGGGCAGTTGCGGTACACGAGCAGTTCAGGAGTGATCCGCCTGGTCCTGTGTTGCCCGCGATAAGGCGTTTGGTTGTCTTCACAGCCACCTCGGCTCTGCAATTTGCATGTGGGTGGTAGGCCGAGGTGATGCGATGGTGGACACCCCATGTGGCCAGGAATTCCCTAGTGGAGTGGGCGGCAAACTCCGGGCCGCCGTCTGAGGTGAGGGTGGTTGGTATCCCGAATGTTGAGAAGGTGTCTCGAAGTGTTGATGTGAGGCCTGTGGCTCCATTGTGGGCTTGGGAGACGATGGGCCATCCAGAGTATCGATCGACCAGCACCAAGTACGCGGATCCCTCGTGGTGGAAATAGTCCGCGCAGAGGTGCTGGAAGGGGTACTCTGGATCCTCTGGTGTTGTTGATGGCATTGCCGGCTGAGAGGGGGCATTGCTGTTGCATGTGCTGCAGCTGTTGCGGGTAGCCGCAATGTCGGCGGTGATACCTGGCCAGTATAGAGATGATGAGGCCCAGGCCATCATGCTGCTGATGCCCTGGTGTGCAGCGTGGAGGGCGGTGAGGCAGGTGGGGCGGAGGCAGGTGGGGATGATCACCCGCTCGCCGTGGCACATGACGCCGTCTATGACTGAGAGGTTTGGGAATATTCCGAAGTAGCTCCGGATGGCCGCTGGTAGCATGTTCCTGTCATTGGGCGGTCCTCCCTCGACGTAGTATAGTAGGTCTTGGAGGTTTGGGTCGGCGGCTGTGGCGATCTTGAGCTGCTCCCAGTCAATGGGTATGGATGATATGGCTGAGCAGATTGCTGAGGAGAGTCCTTGGTCGGTGTGGGTGGCAGCAGTTACTGTGTGGATGTCTGCAACTGACGAGTTGGGGATCCCTGGGCATGCCAAGCTTGGGTTAGCGATGTCGTCGGGCAGATGTAGTGGGGGGGGTGTCCTGGTCCCGGATGGGTGGCGTGAGAGGGTGTCGCTGGTGTGGTTTCTCACGCCGGGGATGTACACCATCCGGAACCTGTACCGGAGTGTCTTCTCATTCAAGTTGCGTAGTCGTGGGTTTGGGATATCCTCGAGGCAGTGATCGCCGAATAACTTGAGGAGGGGCTTGTGGTCGACTGCCACTATAAGGTCGTTGCACCCCAGGACGAAATGTCGGGCCTTGTCCAAGGCGTCTGCGACTGCCAGTGCCTCGCCCTCTACCGGAGCATATCGAGACTCAGCTGAGTGGGTGAAGCGCGAGCCCACCAGGGTGACGCACCAACCGTCCTGGCAGCAGAACAAGTCACGGGTCGGGCACTGGCAGTGTTTCTGGAACAACCAGAACCCGATCCCGCTCTTGCTCCAATCCGTGGCCAGGCAGGTTGGGCGGTCTTTGTCAAATATCTCGACACCAGCCCTGATGCGCTCGCATATGTGGAGTTTTGATGAGGAGAATGCGTCTTCTAGCTCGTTGGTCCATGCGAAGTGGGGATGGTTTGAGGAGGGCGCGGAAGGGTAGCATGGCAGGTGTCATGGCGAACGCGTATGACACCTGGTTCACCAGCCCGAACCACGCGCGGATGTCAGTGATGCTGGTGGGCGTGGGGAAGTTCGAAATGGAGTCAAGGTATTTGGGGGCTGGTCGTACTTCTGTCGGTGTGATTTCAAATCCGGCAAACTCCACAGTGTCTTTGGCAAAGTGGAATTTGCTCGGGTTGAGTGTTATCCCGTTCACGGCGCAGATATGTAGCCACTCAGTCGCCTGGTGGAATGCCCCCGTGATGTCGTCGGACCAGAGGAGTACGTCGTCGATGCACTTTGTCTTTGACGTCACGGTGGCGACGAGGGCATCATACCTGGCCGTGTACGCATCACCTGATGCAATGTAGCCCTGTGGGGCGGTTCGGTATCTGTACCTGTCCCAGGGGGTTATAAAGGTCGTGTAGTGGCGATCCCGTTCTTCGAGGAGGACTGAATGATAACCGTTCCAGGCATCAAGGGTGGTCTTTTTGGTGTTGCCTGGAACGGCTCGTGCCTGCTGGAAGGGGGATGCACAGTGGTGGGTCTCCCGGGTGGCGTGTTAGTTTAGGGGCTGGAAGTTAATGGTCCTCCTGAGCGACCCGTTCTTCTTGGTGCATATCACCATTCTGTGGCACCAAGTGACGGGTGTACCCAGGGGGACCTTTTCCAGTACATCCAGGCGGACATCCCGGTCCAGGCCCGCCTTGACTTCGGCCTGCCAGTGGACTGGGATGTCAATAGGGGAGTGGCATGGCTTGGGGATTGCGGAGGGGTTGATGCACAGGGAGAGTGGGGGACCAGACATCATGGGGAGGGGTTGGTGCTCACAGACGTTGAACGCACTTGCTGCATAGAGGCGCAGCAAGTGACGTTCAAGTCTGTGGCGATTGGCCTCAGTGCCAGGGAAAGGCAGGAAGGTTGGTCGGTCTGGGGGTGGTGCTCTTGTTGGGCATGAGCACGTTCTATGGTTATGGCCACTCACCGCTGGCATCACGATAGGTCCTGGGGGTCTGGTCTGTAGCCTTGGCCCAGGATCGGTCGGGGTTGCCGGATGTCTGGTCAATGGTGGCGCAGATGGCAGGTCAGCTTGCAGGTGGGGTGCGGACTGGTCTAGGGTCGCCCATGTGCCCGTGCCGTTTCCCGGGGGTGGTGTCGGCGTGCAGAGGGGGAACCCCGTGGCAACCAGCCCGAGGTCAGTGCATGTGGCCAGGCTTAGGTATAGCTTCGTGGCCAGCGGGCTGAAGTACACCATCTGTCTCGTACCTCTCCCTGAAGTGGTTGAAGTGATACGCAGCAATGCTGCTCCGAGGATGGGTAGGTTATTGCCGGATGCTGAGCTCATTACGAGTGTCCCTGGGATGAGGTCTGTCTCCTTGAGCTGTAGGTCTGTCAGGAGTCGTGGGCCCGCCAGACAGCTTTGACATCCCGTGTCAGCGAGTGCTGTGGTGACGACATTGTGTCGCTCTATCCTCAGGGTGTGTCCGTGAGCCCTAAAGTCCTCCTTGTATGATGAGACTTTCACCTCTATGGTTGGTTGGGGTGGGGAGCGGCGTTGGGTCCAGGTACTGGTGCTGGAGTTCCATGACTGATGGGGCAGTGTGCCTTCGGACATCGTGCTGACGTGTTCGGAGACGGAGCTCTCCTGCTCGGAAGTCCTCTGCCAGCATTGTGCGGCATAGTGGTTTTGGCGACCGCAGGATGAGCATGTGGATCCGAAGGCAGGGCATCGCGTCCTGCGTACGGCAGTCCTCTCTCTCTCGCCGTGGCCCTGGCGGCCGCAGAAACCGCACGTGATCCTTTGGCCGGTAGGGCTGGTTGGGTATTTGGCGATGTTTGCCTGCCCTCGATGGGGGGTGGTCTGTGTCTTCTGGAGGGTGCGAGCTGGTGCGGACTGCCGTTGCTGGCAACGGTATCCGCTCAGGAGGGCATCCTCGCTGTCCACTTCATCATCCAGGGCGCTTGCCGACGTTGGTGTGGTGATGGACACTGCCGATCGCTTGCCTGCAGCCCTCACCTCCACAAAGCGGATCGTCTCCTCCACCGTCATTGCCTGGTTGGGATCCTTTAGCAGGTCAGTCTGGATCTCTGCATCGGCCAGACCGACGCAGAGCTGATCTGCTACCCGTTGTTCACCCTGGTTGTTCACGTGCTCGCACTCCGCACACTCCATGGAAAGCAGCACACCTCCGCCTGACCGCGGAGTCTCGCTGCAAATGACCGGATGGGTTCTCCTCGGTCCTGTACCATCCTGGAGAGGATCCTGGAGAGGGCAACCCTGGCCACCTTAGGGTTCTCCTCCCGCACAGCGAGGCCCCTGATCGCCTTCAATAGGTCTGCTTCGGGGAGCGACTCGATCGGTAAAGGGCCCACCATGTTGCGGGTGACATCCCGTCTCAGCTTGGGGTCCAGACACTCCAGGAGTTGGATGGAGACGTCAGACCCAGTAAGGTGTACGGCCAGGGAGTATGCCCTCCACCTGGTGATGAAATATTGCCAACCTTCAGTGGTCCCCCCGGCTGATATCTCCGGGCGGCGGACAGGCGTGGGCTTCGCCTTGGTAGCCCGACTGTGCACCAGTATGTGCCCATTGAGGACGGCCGCTGTTACTGCTGGGTCCAGTCCCTCGGGTGTGGCGTACTCGCAGCCAGGGTACGGGCAGTTAACTGCCATGGGGTCGGTGGGCGTCAGCGAAAACTAATGCTCTCTCTGCCAACACTCTTGTTGGCAAGGCTAGATGTCTAATAGAGGCTAGACACTGACTTGTTGCACGCATAGACAAGCACGGTGCACCATTTCATAGCCAGATTGGAGAGGATATATATTGGTAATTACTGGCATGAAATGTGTGCAACAAGTGAGTGTATGGTAAGGGGTCGTATAAATAGGTAAGGGGTTGTACGTAACAATGTTATATAGTAGTTATGAGAGTCATCATTCTCTATTCTCCTTTTATCATTGTTTTAATAAACAATTTAAGCTGGTGAAAAGAGAATTCTACTACAACAAAACTACTTATTAGTGTGGTGATAAAATCATGCAATTTTTAACAGCCCAGATGTCAGTGTGAAATTAATTTGTGCAATTTCAAATTGCCAAACATCAGGGGGAAATCAATCATCATATCTTTATCAACAATATCAGCTTTAGAGAAACCATCACATATAACTTCAGGTACATACCGAATGCAGTCATCAGTTAGCACTTGTAGTCATTGACACTGCCACTTGCCAGCTGACCATCACTATGATGAGCATACCATAGGTAAGATGTCACCAGCCATTGATGCTGCCTCATTCCTGTGCTTTCCCTATTGTTAGCTGCCACTTCTAACAGGATCTGTGCTAAAGGGTCTAGAAACTGGAATGAGTTTAAGTCCAGTTTTATCAATGTTGATGTGATCTTCTCTAGTATGTGTACATTCCTTACATTCATCCCTCAAGCATGTGCTTGAGACTTATCATAATTTTATTAATTGTGTGGGCTAATCAAATATGCACAAATCAGCATGGTTTAATTTCTTGTACTTTTACAGTAAATAATAATTGACTTTAAAGAATCTGTGTTTGCTCAATCATTTATATTTTTTCATGCATGATTAAAAATTGCATCAATGAAACTCCACCTATCTGCTTATATTGATGGAGATGGTGGTGAATGGCCCCACTCACAAAACTGTGCAAACTCAGTTTGCTATTAGTAAACATTTGATGAAATAGTAGATAGGAGTTGGAGCAGGTCGTTGAGGTTGTCATCTTATGCTGAAGGGGAGGAAGATGGAGAAGTAGTGCAGAAGAACAGAAGGAGGATATAAGTTTAGCAGGAAGAGTACAAAGATACAGAGAGAGAGAAAGGGGAAGAAAAGAATGAAAAAAGAGAGGAGAATGATTCAATGGAATTATAGAGAAAAATTAATTATAAGCTTCTTATAAGTAATTTTACAATCAAATATGCAACAATTAAGTTGTATAGGTAGGCACATCATCGCGCTGTAATTCTTTATTAAGCCATCATGACACTCAACCAGAATAGTTGCTGAGGCTGAGGTTGTGAACCAATGTTAACATGAACAAGCACTCAGCTAAGCTAACTAGTTGAAAATGCATGACATAACAAGTATCTGATAAGCATGCACTCATATCCAGAAGGCTTGAAGGATGTTAGTTTCCTTTAACTTTTTAGGGCAGATAGCAGATGATCTGCACATCAGGGTTTCATGTTCTATGCACTAAGAACTCAACTTAATAGCTTTGCTAAAGCTCTCATTGTGAGAAAGGCTGAATCTGACAATTCTTACTAGAAAATGCTGTACTTACAGAAATGGCGAGGTTTATAGTGGTGAGCATCATTGTAATCGGCTTTGGCAAAAAAAAATGGTTAAAAAAAGTTACATTACTTATACTGTCGTAAGTGGTTTTAGGGTCAGGCACTGTTTATTCTTGTTCGGTTCTTTTTATGCCACCAGTCTGACCTTGTGTATATATAGACTAGAGCCTAACTATATACTACAGTCTGACTGTGTGTATAATTATATAGACTACAGTCTGATCGTGTGTATATATAGACTACAGTCTGACCGTGTGTATATGTAGACAACAGCCTTACCATGTGTATATATAGACTACAGTCTGACCGTGTGTATATATAGACTACAGTCTGACCGTGTGTATATATAGACTACAGTCTGACCGTGTGTATATATAGACTACAATCAGACCATGTGTATATATAGACTACAGTCTGACCATGTGTGTATATATATACTACAGTCTGACCATGTGTATATGTAGACTACAGTCTGACCATGTGTACATATAGACTACAGTCTGACCGTGTGTATATATATATATAGACTTCAACCACGTAATCACTGTTTGCTTCCAAATTTAATCAGAATTTCTTAGAAAGCACACCAACAAAAGGTAAACCTTTTCTTCACTTCTAACATCAAGTGGAATCCGAAATGACGCTTTTACTGAACGTGTGCAATATCTGGATGCTAGGCGCGCGCATGATCATAGTTCTTCCTCTCTGAAGGGGTGGGGTCGACAGAAATTGCTACTCTTATAACTAACTGCATACCATCACCAAAATATCCCTACATAGACGAGTGAAGTGATCCCTCGGGTGTAGTTGTTAGTGAAGGATGGGGAGAGTACGGGAGTTGCTGGACCATCTGAACAACATAAAGCCATCCGTATAGTTTACCATGGATTGAAGTGGATGGATCCTTGTCCTTTCTGGATTGCCAGAAAGGAAGGTTAACTGCAACATCCAACACAACAACCAATACTGAGATCACATCATTGAATCCATGACGGAGGGGGAGGAGTGAAGAGCTTGTAGAGCCAGAAGAGTAGTGATGGAGAGGAGAAGAACCTATGCAAGGAAGAACATCATTTGAGTGGAGAATGGTTATCCACAAGCCTTCAACAAACTTTCCTCTGCAGGTACATCTAAATGCAGAAAAGAAGATATCAGGGGTCTGGAAAGAAGGATCGTATTCCTTATGTAGCAGGGATGAGTGATATCAGGAGTGTCTGCAGGAAGTTCAACATCAGAGTAGTTTTCAAAGCAGAAAGAATTCTGAGGGAACAACTGGGCACCAGCTAGTATGCACTCCTACGCTGTGTACCTCATCCCTTAAAGTACTGAGTAGGGGAGACCAACAAAAGACTGGGGACCAGAGTGAAAGAACATCAAGATGCATGTAAAAAGTGTGCTAAAGAGAAATCTGCAATTGCTGAATGTTCATGGGACAAGAGACATCCTATTCTGTAGTCTATGGGATCTGTCTTTTGGGGGGACAGAGGATATGGGGAAGGGCAGTGGGCTGATGGAGGGTTCTATCAGGTTGGCTTGGGGGAGGTCTTCAACTTCCAACATTCAAATCTGACCAAAGCATGGATGCTGCCTTGCAAGAGTTTGAGCAACATATGACACTCTACGAAGTTCCAGAGAAGCAAGTGGGTCTCTCACCTGTTCCCACTTCTAGAAGGAGAAGCTTTGGCTGCATTCCTGGCTGCACCCATCACAATGGCCTAGGATTACCAGCCACGGGTTTGGATTGTAATCCAAAGTCTACCTCAAAGATGGTGGGAAGCCTCCTTTCAACCCAAGGAGACTGGACTACAACTCACCAACCAAACAGCAAAGAAGTATGCTACCGAATGCACTTCACAGGAGGGACTCATCCAGATGTTCACCCATAACCATTACCTCGAGTTGCTACCCTCACACATCGCTATTAGCATCAGAGACAAAAAACCAACCTCAGTCAGAGATGCAGGAGAGCTCGCGACTATGTATAACACTGTACAGTACAGAGCTGGTGGGGACAATACAATGCAGACAGGCTCTCCAGACAAGCATGGACATCTAACCTGGGGCCTGACACACTCCTACCAGATGCAACACTTCCATTTGCTACCTGGACTTCTAGGATGGACCAAAGAACCTCACCCAACAGATTGTGTTCGTCAAAGTCAGAGCCCGATCACTTCAACTGCACAGATGGGGAATGGGGTGTTAGGCCTCTCAACCATGGCAGACCTAACGAGTAGCTAGCCCAGCTAGCTGAAGTACCATCCCAGAAGAGAATTCCAACACTTCAAGGTGGGTGAACATTACCAAATGCTAAGGTGACAGACCCTGCACGCACACACACACACACATTTTAGTATCCTGATTGGTTGTATGAGGAATGATCCACTTACTATTTTGTCCTTATTTTGTTATTGTAAAACCTCTACAAGTTATCCTGTTTAAAGGGGACTCGTCTGAGGTTCAAGAGGTTCTTGACATGAGTTTTCGTGATTTATACATACTCCAAACCTAATAATCATTCTAAGCATATTTACTCTGAGAAGTCTAGCTAGAGGGACTAGACTGAGTAAACCATAGCTTGAAGTTGAGGACTCGATCAGATAGGTTAGCGGTTGTTCCATTGAGATTGGGAAGCACCTAACACATGGTGGGCAGCATAACTAGAATTCAACTTGGATTGTAGCACTTCTGTAGTACATTAGTAGTACAGTTCATCTGCTAGCCAAGTTGAATTGCTTTGGTTTGAATCGGTCGTTGTCTTCGATTGATGTTCATTTCGACCAACCAATCAACCTTCTTCAGACCAACCTTCTTCAGACCAAAGAAGAAAGATGGAGACCAGAAACAAAGCACCATAACAGGATATACAGAAAGACTCCAGTTCTGTGATGTGACACGTTAACCATCCAGTTGCTCAGATATGAGTCATATAACCACACAGCTCATGCAGATGCTTATCCCATAATTTGCTTCAAATTGTTTATATATATTGGAATACCTTTTTCTTTCCTGCGGGGAATCTGAGGAGGTAGGTAGTGGGTGAAATATTATGTGTTACAGTACTTGGAAGGGTCCTTGCTGGATGCAAACTCAATAAGCTGCAGTTTGTACAAGTATTGGCTCCATTGACATAAGCAAATAAATGCTACACTGCACTGTTTAACACACAATAAACATCTTAGCAATCATAGTCGCCTGTAAAGCTTTCCTCAACAAAAGGGTTCCAGAAACAGCAGGAAAGGCCTGGAAAAGGAGAGTCCATGAAAGAAATTGAGATCATTCGGGGGGATAGCTGGGAACATCCATGATTCAGTCCCTTTTCCTTTAATATTTATTGGAGATATTAATTTAGATAGGTATAAATATTCAGTAGCCTATCTATTTAAACATTGGAGGAGAGTTAAGTAGATTGAACATTCATAGTAGTAGATTGTATATTCATACCAAACAGAAGCCCACCCCTAAAATATTGGAGGGTAGCTGTAAGTGATATGCAATGCAGTTGAATTTTTGGGAGAAAGGCGTGCAAGTAGTTCAACAATAAAAACCTTCAATTATAGTCCTGCAATATGATTGCATGCAGTGAAGAAATGATTCAATGATACTTCTTAGATTGGTTATTAATATGTTCAGCTTTAGAGAGCCTCTGCAGGACTGATAGGCTGCAGATTGATAAGCATATGATCGTGTTACATATTAGCAACATTTTTGTTCATATCATTGATGATCTACATTAAAATCAAACTACATGTATACAATTATATAAAATTATTTTACTAGTCAGCAGTAACAATGCGTAGTGAAGATGTTCAAACTTAAAAAAGATCACTATATACATGTGTATGAATACATTTTATTGTAGTTGCTGTTCTTGTAATTTAGCAGTAGGAAGAATGCCTTTGATATCACAAGATACACTTGGTACAGTTGCAGTGTTGCAGTTCTAGTTCAGAGCAATACATCAAATGGTAGTGCGACCAGACATCGGCTGTACCATGGTCTTCTTTTTGGTCTTCCTGGTGGACACTGCCAGTAAACGTATACCAACTCCAAGAAGAATGCTGACCAAGAGCCCTCCAAACAAGAAAGACGCAATATATATGATTTGGTTGAGTCCAGCTGTGTGTTTAATGAACATATTAATTACAATGTTAACTTCTACTGTGTATAACTACTGGATATGACTCTTGATCACAAACAATTGTGTAGTGGCAGCTTGGTGGCAGTGGCCGCTCGATTGCAAATTGTATGGTAAGTATACACTTGTTTCGTATATCATAGAGTATGCTAGTACACCCTATATTAGTTGAACCCTTTTTCAAAATGGCACCGCCAGTAACATTAAAAAAAACACTTACAACTCGTCCAAAACTCATTTTGGAAGTGTAACCAACACAGTGGTTCCACTCCAATTTTGATCTATCCATCTATTTTTCCCCACAAATAACTGCTTAAAATAGCCTTCCTATAATTTTACTATATATCAGTGGACTCTAATTTGTCCAATGCATTGCAATAACTACTGTGTTTAGGTTTATTAAAACCAAAACATGATCTTCAGCACAATAAATATGCTCATCTGTGTGTAATATTGAGCCTAGCTAAGCAACTTCTGCATGATTTTGCTGCAAGGAAGTGATCAGTAGATTTACTGAAAAGCTTACTCTTGTGACAATAGTTACCACCATAGACCTTCAATGTAACTACTTGTGATTCATGTTTCTGTGTATTATATGAGCATGATAAAGACTATGATTGGTTAATTCTGAAACCGACTCGAAAAATAGAAACAAGCAAAAAATGTCTTATGAAATAACATATAAAAAAGAAATGACACCAGAATTTACTAGCCACAAATATTTATAGGATCCTTTACCTATGTTTGTGGTTCACATTGGAAAATTCCTGTCCCATTTTTTTGGACTGTATTGTAGTGGCATAAGCCACTTTACTCAAACCATCTGGTCACATTGACACATTGACCTAGACTAACATGAATGGACCTCAATCAATATCTAAGTCACATGCATGGTGACAACTAGACTCGAGATCTAAACACTTTGATGTTTGTAGTTGTGGATAGCTAAAACCACTGTCATATTTCAGTCGTGTTATCTGGTCTTGTGATTAAAATAAAGTATTTTGTTGAAAGCAACTCACTTCAGTGGTGACGCCAACCTCCAAAATGTTTCCTTTTAAGCATGTGGACCTAGACTAAGAGCATCAGTCTGAATCTGTCAGACATCAATCGTGTATGTTATTCGAGTATATAGCTGTTTCACAATTGGATGCCTGATGCCATAATCATTAATGCAGAGTAGCCAAGTATGCTAATCACTTGTGGCAGTTCATGAGATTCAACATATGTACAACCATCCTCAAGGTGGCAATGCCCCAGCATCAAGTTCCAACAAAGCCAATGAAGAGACCAACAGCAGCAACACTGACTGGTTCTTTAACAAGAACACATTTGGAGACAAGGCGAGGATCCTTCCAAATTTTCCTGAAAATGCCCTGGCCGGCTGGCAGTGATAATGGTGGAAAGCCTTAACAAAATGCGCCTTCTCTATACAGGCTTGGGATCAATTTTCCGGTCATCACTTCCTGGTTGAAATGGGGGCAGAAGTCAGCATTTTACCCACCATCAGAATAGATGAAAGCTCTTGCTGCCAGGTAACCAAGCTAACTGTCGTAAATGGAAAGAAACATCTGCACCTATAGTATGCAAATGATCCAACTAGAATTAAAAAAATAACATTTTGAGTGGACCTTTATAATCATATAAGTTTCCTAGCCTTGCTTGGGCCATGTACACTCACATTGATATCAAGGGTGAGCACTTCATTGACCTGTCTGGCTTTACGTCCATCAACCTATGCAGTATCACCATGGTGGCACCCCACTTAGGCTCCATCGCTTCAGTGCATAATGCCTCATTGACCTTCGATCTTTATATCCCTCACCCTATGCACACCTCAGCTCCATATCTTCAGTGGATAATGTCTCCTGTCTGACTTTACATCCATCACCCTACTCAGTATCACCATAGTGGGACCCCAACTCGGCACTCGGCTCCATCAAATTCAGTTGATAATGAGTTAGACAAGTTGCTGGCTGATGTCTTGGAAATCACAACCCCCTCCTTCTCCTATTCATCCCCAAAGCATGGGGTAAAACTTTCATCTGCACAAATGGCTCACCCATTCATGCACACACGTGTTGGCTGCCACAAGAGAAGCTGCAACTAGCCAGAGTTGAATTCAGAAAAATAGAACAGCTGGGAATTATACATCACTCTGATAGTCAGTGATCCTCACCTCTTCACATGGTCAGGGAGATGGAAACCATATGGAGACTTCAGATACCTAAACAATACCGTGATGCCTGATTACTACCCACTCCGACATATACAATACTTCACAGCCAACCTAGTGTGAGTGAGGTCCTCTCAAAGGTTGATCTGATTGATGGGTACCACCAGATCCTGGTCCACAGAGACAACATCATCACTTCATTCTGAGTTTTTCCACATAACTTTCAGTCTTAAGAATGTGGCTTGAGCATTTCAAAGGCACATGGCTCTGAGGCTTGGATTTCACCTTTGTCTAAACTTCATGATTTTCCCAGTAGTAGGGCCTCATCATCAATTAAATCAAGAGCCAATTCAGTTGACAAGAAATAGACTTTCTTGGCCATCACATCACCAAACATGGTGCAACACCTCTGCCCTCAAAGGTAGCTTCCATCAGGGAGTTCGCCAGGCCCCAGAAACTAATCTGCATCGTATATTTTACATTGCTTTGTACCAGCAGCAGCCAGCATTATGCAAACTCTTCACTGCACCTTGTAGGGAACCCCCAAAAACTATGTTGGGACAAAAAGATGACTTCAGCATTCAATCTCGCAAAGGAGGCACTAGCCAACACTACCATGCTGTCCTTCCTCTATATCGATGCTCCCAAGGCGATCACTGCTGATGCTTCAGGAGTAGCTGGGGGTGCTGCACTCAAGCAGGTTATCAATGGCGCATTGTAGCAACTGGCTTTGCTCAGCTGGCAGCTTAGACATGCCAAGAGAAAGCACAGTGCTCTCTACCACGAGCTCCTTGCCCTCAACCTGGCAGTGAAACACTTCCATTACTTATTGGAGGTACGGGACTTCACGGCTTTCACAGACCACAAGCCACTACCTTTGCCTTTACCAAAGTGTCCGATCCTTTGATCAGCATGGCAGCAGCATCACCTCACTGCGATATCTGAGTACACCACTTGCATCAAACATGTTGCAGGAAAAAGCAACCTTGTGGCTGACGTGCTATCCCATAACGCACAAGTTTGAGCCCCGAGTAGACTTTATAGCCATTGTAGCTTAGCGAAACAGCAAGAAGATGGCAGCATCCATACAGCTGCATCAGGGATGGTGCTCAGTTCTTCCCAATAGACACCACTCTTCTGTGATGCCATGGGGCAACCAAGAACTATCGTCCAGACCACCTTCTTCCTGATATTATTTGGTACAATAATGGCCTCACTCAACTCTCCATCTGAGACACCAAAAAGCTATTAACTGATAGGCATGGTATCCATAAACAAGTTGGAAGTTGGAGCAAAACCTGCATTCTTTGCTAAGAGGCCAAGATTCAGTGGCATGTCAGGGTGCGATGCAAACTTTTAATGTGCCATACAGGCGATTTGACCATATGAATATACAAATCATGAGCCCACTACTGCCATCACAGGGCTCTATATTCACCTTCTCACAATAGTCAGCCAGTTTACCAGATAGGTGGAAGCAATTCCACTCAAGGGCACAGACACAGAGACATGTACAAAGAGCATTTGTCTCCCATTGGATTGCTCGTTTTGGCATGTCTCTGGACATGACTTTGGATAGAGGCTCACTGTTCATGTCTAAATTATGGATAGAAATCACTAAGTTCCGGGTCACCAAACTACATCACACAGCTCTATAACTTGCATCCAGATGGCTTGGTCAAGCATTTCCACTGACACCTGAAATCTACCTTGAGAGCACTACTCACCAGGTGTATGAACTACCTTGTTTTTTATGTATGTTGTGAAGATTGTTAGGTTATAAAAGAACCACTGTCATGTTCCATGTGTTTTAGTCTTGTAGAAAGTAAATCACTCATACATATTGTTTTTAAATAAGTTGTCTCGCTTCCATTTGTTTGTTTTTATAGCCAAGCAACCACCACACACAATAAGTTACTCAGTAACTAACTGATCATAGGTGCTATTCTTTGGCATGTTCATTACTAAAGTATACAAACGTGCCTACATATTTATATAGGCACCGAGTGGCGAGTGAAGAAAAAGAAAAAAGCTAGAACATGTTGATGAACCGAGTAACTATGTCCATCATCTATTCATGTCAGCAATTAACCATGCAGTCCATTCTCAACTGCTTCTGCAGTAAATTTAAATGCAACCTATGGGGTGGGTTTTTTTGAGGGAATGCAGTGGGTTAATGGCAAAAACAAAAGATTTAACATTAATGGTGGCTAAAATGTGCTATGTAGCAAAAACATTAAGTCACTAACTTGAATGGATTTATAGTGTATCATGTCATCCTGGTCAATTAGTTTATAAAAGCCATTCAAATACATTATATAGAAAACGGGCACAGCATTGAAACAGTCACTCTTAAAGTTGGCTGAACTTCAAGATTGCAGAAGAGCAACTGCAACTAGGTATTGTCTTGAATTAGTTTTTTGTGTACTCTAACCAGATATATAGGAAGAACTTGGGACCATTTATGGTCACTAATACCTCGTTACAATATTGTTTTTGAAGGTGGGGTTTGAACATGTATTTATATACTGTTTTTCCTCAAATGGTATCCACCCTCCAATAGTATTTGACCGCATTACATAATCTGAAAAATAATAGTGTTTGCCCTCGCAACCTGCACTGCCTTGCATATGTGCAGATGAAATTTTATTCCAAGCTGAAGTTGGGGAACACGAGGAAGATTGCAGCAAAAATGGTGAAATTCGCTGCCTAAAGCAGAGTGAGGTGGCAGATGAAGCCATATCACAAATCACTGAGCTCACCTCCAAGGAAAGTTGAAAAATATCCGGATTCTTTCTTCAAAAGTTGACAATGACAACTAAATATATAGTTGTTCATTGAGGACTAGCAAACTTTGTTTCCAACTTTGTTTGGGCCTCAACCCTATTTTCTCTCACTATATTCAATTTCCTTGTGCTAGAATTTGTTGGCTCAGGCTCAACAACAACTGGGAGGAGTTGCATGAGGCTAAATGTGCTTGTGCATGTGTGTGTGTGTGTCTCCTGCCTAGTTGAGACTAGTATGGCTTTAAGATTAATGGCATATTGACTAGAATTCCTTTTAGTGTTCACTCTATTAGAAATGATTTGACCTGTGGTAAGCATTTGAAGAAACACAGTATATATATATCACATGGCCAAAACAATTTAACCCTATGATGTACTTTATCATTATGATGGTGTGTAGCTGCCAGTTACTGTCTATTTACATGAGTAGAAGTCCAAGGCAAGGGAGTCAGCTTTGAGGCAAGTAGTTGTGATTAACATAATTTAAAGGGGGGTTAACTTTCTATATGAGCACACTGAAACACGTTCATGCAACTTTACATGTAGGTTGCATTAATAACTCTGAACCTTCAACTTTAACTCTTAATCTACATATTATGCTATGGTAAAGGATATCTTGAGAAACCAGATCAATTGAAACAAAGTACGGGTAAATTATCAAGCCAGGCTGGTAAGCCAGTACACTTACTTGCTTTAATCTGAACATCAATGGTCATGTTGACAGTTGCAGCAAGGTTACTAGCAACACATGTGAACTGACCATTGTTGACCATGGAAGCATGCATGATGGTGAGTATGGCCGCCTTGCCATCTTGAGTGCTACTCGTCTGGAGATTTTGGTTTTTAGCTTCAGAGAGTGGTAGGTTATCCTTCAACCATGTGACATTTGGTAAAGGAATCCCATCAATATTACACACAATCTTAAACATCTTGCCTTCTTTGATATCATCAGTACTTGTGATGGAGATGATGACAGGTTTGGCTACAAGAAGGCACACATATACCCACCTTCAAGTCTTATGATTTTTCATAATATCACACAACTTCAGTTCCTTTTCAAATATCTCATGGTTTATATCAAGATTTCATAATTACACAGGGAAACTGAGTTTTGGGGGGTTCTAGGAGGATTGTTAAGATAATTACTCCTCCAGAAATTAGATATAAATACAATTTTTAAGGAAAAAGGTAGGAGTGCTCAAGCTTTGCTCCAAGCTTAGATTTAAGAAATATTATTGATGCTTCCATGTTTACAAAGGATCATAGCAAAATTTCTCTGAATAAGTAAATTATTGAACTTTAAACTCAAGTGCTTCTTGTTTAGCTTGCATTTTAATCGAGTTGGATAACTTTGGACTTACTATTAAAATGTACTTAGAAGGAGACTATTAACTCTGACAGGTAAGTGTCTAGCATGAAGCCAACTAGCTGCGTGCTGGGCTAATGCAGCTTTGGTTTGAGTAAGATTTTGTTGGTTCACTCTTTAATCCTGCCTGATGCTTGAAGAATTTTTTTTTTTTAATTTTGGTGAAAAATACATAAATCTCACTGTTTTCATATCTCAAAACAGTGAGATCAGACTATGAGTCTGATCAAAGGTTTGCATAGGAAATTAGTGTCTACATAATTATATACTTACTGCAATATTGAAACCTTTTTTCATTTATTAGTACTCCATCTGCTGGTCTAGCTTCACAGGTATAAACTGCAGTGTCACTTTCAACTACACCATAAATAGTGATCTACATGCAGAGTGAAACAACAACCACATTACAAGATCAACATACCCACCACAAGAAAAACAACAAATGCAATAAAAATGAAAACACAACAAGATGAACAACAAGAAGATAGCTCTCTCCAAGTGTTTCCTAGCTAAGGGGACAGCACACGGATCTGTGTACCTGGTCGTAATATCCACTTGCAATTCTGCTGTTCATAGAAGGATCAATCACAATGGAATCAATACTGAATAGAATTAGCGGTCGGGGGTAACCCACAATCTCACAGGTCAGAGTAACATCACTTCCAGACAGTAGGCAAGAAGCACTAGGTTCATCCACCACCTCCAAACTTATCCCCAGCAGTTCAACGTCAACTGCAAGATAGACAGGAAGATCACTCAATAACCTGAGAATCAAGTTACTGTGATAAGACAAAGAGCAAATGGAGCACTGGTAAGCATGCAAAAATATATGTACCAGGGATAGTTACAAAGAATTGTGGGAGGGAAGTCGGGGAAGAGTATCCATTGTTGAACGTTGCAGAATAAAATCCAGAGTTGCTCATGGTGAGGACTGAAATAGTCAAGGTGAAGTTGTAAGGAGAGACAGCACTGTCAACTGAACAAGGGTTGTCGAAGGAGTAGGCCGAGTCTGAGCTGGTGATGTCAGTACCGTTCAACCGCCACTTCACCTTAGGACAAGGGTCAGAGTTCACTTCAGCTGTGAGGATAAGATCAATTGTGTTGATTGGGAGGACAAGAAGAATCTCCACGAGTCTATCTCTAATGGCCATTGGGTTGGTGTCCGAAAAAGGCCTCACAATTGCGGTTCCTAATGAGTGAAAAACAAGAGAAAAAAGGCAAGTGAGTGTAACAGTTTTTAATCAGAGGCAGCACATGATTATTATTACTCCCGCACGTGGTGCTCGGACTTCCAGTATCCATGCTCTCTGCACCGTTTCCACCTCCCCTTCTAAAACATTGGTCACAAAGCATTGGTAGATCCCAGAGTTGCTGATGGCTGGTGTGGGGATTGTTAGAACCTTTCCATTCTCAATGACCCCAGGACTGGCAGAGATGGGACCTCCGTTGTAATACCAGCTCAGGGTTGGGGTGGGTAAGCCTTTACTTTCACAAGTGTATGTCATTCGGGACCCACCGACAATTACATCTCTAACAGTAAGTGTTGCATCACCGGCTACAGGAGAGGTAATAGCAGCGGGCTCTGCAGAGGGTGGTCGACATAGCAGCATGCTGTCACATCACTGAGAGCATGTAATATGCAACATTGGTGTAGTGTATTGATAGTGATGGTCTGTATATATCTAAACAGTACAGGTGTAACTGATAATATTATACAAGACATGCCAGCTGTATGGAATACTCTTTGTATCTGGTCAATGGACAACTCTAACTTGATTCAGCTCATTCCAAACAAAAGGGTAGGAAAGCTTGCAAGCAGAGGCCAAGTATCAGTTACTGGCTAGTGAAAGGATATGAAAGCATGGAAGCAGGAAGGTCAGTTTTAATTCCTGTCAGGGTGTCACATATTTCCTGCTGACTAGATATAACGTTGAGTCCACTAAGGTTTTAGATATACATGGTGCTTTATCACATATGTACAAACAATTACCCTCAGTATGTCTGTCATAAAATTGTGGTGTAGTATCCTCCCACTACTGAGAGTCACCAATTATAATTATGGTGTACTACAGAGCTAGTCTGATTAACTGTAGGCAGGTAACACAACCATATAACTATGACGATGGATAGCATGGTAGCAGATATTCAGTACACATACACAAAGTCGTAGGGGAAGTAGTAGCAGAGTATCAACTTTTAGGCTTTGTTATACATTTCACATCTTATGTGTCCTGTGTGAGAGAGCTTTCATAGGACACTTACCAACTATGGTGAGAGTGCCCATAACAGCTTTTTCAGCACCATCGGCAGTGATTTGTTCACAAGTGATGTTGAATACATTGTTGCCATCCACAGGTTGAGGTACAGTGAACCTTATTCTATTATTGGAAGTAGCGTACATTAATGGAGGAGCATTATGGCACCGCAGATTCACACCATCATCACCAATAACAGACATCGTTTTGTAGCCAGCTACATAAACAAAGTTCACACTCTCTCCAATTCTGCCAACCAGATCTCCAATGGGCTTGTACATCACCAGCGTTGAAATATTCAGTGTGTTGCTCAATGTGTAGGTAATTTGTGACCGAACCGTCTCAGTAATCCGCACATTGGTTACTTCGCAATGGTATTCTGTGCCCAAACGTGAGACATCTAGTTCAGTCAAGTACAAATATCGACCATCTTCTTCCAGAGAAGCTAAACTAGTGCCAGAGCTGGTGATCATTATTCCACTCTTATCTGCCCACCGTATCATGGGTTTCGGGTTTGCTTTGGGAACCGTACACTCCAATGCCACTACACTGCCCTGCACCACTTCTACGTTCACTGTGGATATTGCTCCTTGAAACCCTTCAAAATCTGAGATACAAAAGAAACACATTGTAACTGAATTATGGGAACAAGCACAACTGTGATTAGCAGTGGCTCACATGCATAGGTGACTCTGGCATCTCTGCTCCTGATGGTAGCTGTAATAGTAGCACCCTTAGGGCCAATGTTGTTGGTGGCCCTACAATGATAGAGGACACCGTCTCTAGATGCTCCATTGTCCTCTGTTACATTCAGTGCCAAGGTATTATTGGTCTGGATTCCTTCCCCAGTTATATCAATGACCTCTCGGTACCATGTAACTGTAGGGGTAGGATCCCCAGTTACCGCACAGGTCAGCAGCAGGTTTGCCATAGTGCCACTAGCATCATGCAAAATATTCTCATGAATGACCTTGTCTTCAGGTTCTGTGTCAGATAGAAAGCTTGGTGATGTACCAACAACTGCAGAAAGAAGAGTCACAAAGATTGCATCACAACTATCTATGTACATGCTAACTCAGTAGCTAATTAATGTTATTTTAGCAAATTGTTCAATTTATATATCAATATTCATAGAATTTGTTAAAGTAACACAATAGTTAACTAAATAATACATATTAACACTAATAAGTTATGCAAATATAAAAAATATTCCCCATTATTATAACATAAGTTCTGAGACAGGTTCTTCCTCAGGAAGATACTGTACCAGTTGACATATTTTAGCTATATAGTGTGTGCTACCTTTTCTTCTTAGTTCATTTCAGCGAGTAAAGTTTAGTTGCCATAGTGACATATATCAACAAGTAACACATGATGATAACTAGAATTTGTTGAATGCAGATTTTGGTAATAGATTTGTGTGAATACCAGATATCCAGTATATTCATCTAAGAGGAACACATCATGCTGCTAGAAAAATCTTAATACACTTAGATATTCAATGCTACAAAATAATATTAGGCATAGGAGAGTGACAGAGGAGGTAGGCATACTGTCAATCTGGTCAGCAAGTTTAATTTGGCAGTTTAGCAGATTATTATTTTTTGGATGGAGCATGCATGTTGCAATATGGCACTGTTCAAGTATTTGTTAGACCAAAAAGCATTTCATCATTGTTTGGATAAACAACAGACAGATGATATCTTCTGAAGTATATGGTCAATAACGGTGATCCTTTAACACTGCCACTATGTATGGGGTTTATTTATTGCTACTGCAACCGAGAAAAAAAGTAGCTGTAAACATTTGAAGACTTCTGCTACTAAGTATTTTAAGCTGAGATGTGAACTTGTATAATTATAGCTATTGTAGATTAATGATCCTTGTAGGTGAATTTCAAGGTTTTTCCACACTTTCAGTGGGGTTATTTGTGCTGCTGGTTAAATAAAAAGGCTGGGAGTCTTTTAAAAGCTCACTATTACACAGCTAAGAAGCTGATGATGTGAGTTTTAGTGATAATTGAGCTTCAGTAATGGGGATTTTTTCATGTAAAGTAGGCACCAAACCAAAACAGAGTCTACTGCACTCCCCAGTAGATAGAACCTTTTACACAACTTTTATGGTTTGTTAGACTGCTGGCTAACTACCACAATGAACGTTTCAAGGCTCACTGTGACAGTTTCGGGAGTTATTAATCAACCCAAACTACCATCTAAGCAGCCATGAAGCTGCTTGTATGAGTATTATTTGTGATATGATTTTGTGTCTGATGAGCCAGAGAGTGCAGCAGCTTCTCTTTCCATGCACAGGCACCATGGATAGGAGGTGGATCATCATTTATCATCAATTAGCATCATTTGTTGGCTGGACATATATTTTGCTAAAAATCTCTGCCACTTATGCAAATCATACCATAACTAATTTTCTATTCAAAAACAGGCTTTACAATTTGTACTACTGAAATTCAGCAGGCATAACTAACTCGTACCAGCCATTTTCATACTGAGTTGTGTTGGTGTCTGCTATGGGTGTTAGGATGATGACATTTATGGACAGAGACTGGAAGAAAGTAATTC
This sequence comes from Cladorhizidae sp. MBARI D1340-BT2, assembly GCA_028752905.1. Classification (NCBI taxonomy): domain Eukaryota; kingdom Metazoa; phylum Porifera; class Demospongiae; order Poecilosclerida; family Cladorhizidae; species Cladorhizidae sp. MBARI D1340-BT2. Next base: position 9,009,392 of record JAQNBH010000006.1, read on the forward strand.
AGCTGCTGCTATGACAAATGGATCTACGAGGACTTTATATGTTATATCTATGCTAATTTTCATTCATTCTGTCAGTTGTTTCATTTACGTCATGTGGGCTTTCTTCTGCTTCGGTCAAATGCTGGGTGTAGCCTTTCCCTTTTCCCTTAGGAGATAGGAACAGCTGATGTCATTGTTTTTGTTCGGAATTTCTCCTAGCTAAAATGAAGGCAGATTCCTAGTTAATACAGGGCTATATACAATCCCCATATCAATTCGATAGAATATGAGAATAACTAACTAGCCACTGATTGAAAACAATTTGTATTTCCTATTTGGAAGAATGGAGGACGAATAAGTGCCATGATTCCAAAGAATACACTTCCCGAAAGTTCAACACCACATGCATACCTGACTTGCCATTTAATTTTTAGAGTATCTGTTATGGTTCCTCATGTTTACTGAACTCAGTGAAGAGAACATCTTCACTGATAGCATCCAGGCCTTTAAATCGATCATTCTCATTGCCACCATTGTACTGCCTGTTTCGCATTTTTCTTTATTTCTATTTTTATGGCATTTTTAGCTATACATTGTACAGCGTCAGCTGGCTTACTACCTCACTGAGAATTCAAGATATGCTGGGACAGTTTTGGGAGCTAATTGCAGCCCAAACCACCATTTTATAAGCAGTCAAATGAGAATTTTAGCTGTAGCTATATAGAGCTATAAATATGTGTGTGTGTGTATATATATACCATAAAGTGCAGTGCAAGTGGCATTCATTTCCCCGAAGAGCAGGAGTGGATGCTTACCTGGTGAATGACAGCACCACCCCGGAACTTTATATAATGCACAACAAAACATTATGTCAGCATATTAACACACACCAAGAGTATTTCAAAACAAACACTTTTATGCTTCTAGCTAGCTTGCTCGTGTTTGATTTTAGTCCTTATGGGGAGATGCCATCAGCATCCTCTTATCATCCAAATTCTGGAAGGGACCTTCAACATGTCATCTTTCTCCGCATCAAGTTCTCTGAATGCTATCTCTGATGGCACATCTTCAGTACATTCAAGATTGTGGAGACTAAAAGTAAGGAATGAGCCAGCCAACAACTCCTCTGAGATGATTTTGTGTCATTCTTATGCTGCTACAATATTATCCGTTGATTCTGGCTAGTAAACTCATTAACAAAAGTGCAAGTCAGCTGTTTGTGTGGCTACCACACTGCCCATGTTCATTGCAATTATATGTAGAAAACATGAGGGCGAAGGCATTCACATATTCTATGATTGTTAGAGGGTGGGTGCTTACGTATTTATCAGAGTTCGATAAAAGCATATGGTGGGCTCTCACTATGCAGTGGGTGCACATTACGGTATATGAACATGATTTGGGGAGAAGGGCTGTCGTCTGCCATAAGTTGGTCAAACCAATACAGGGAGTGCTAGCACACTCCCAGATATCAATTATACTTATTTTGAATATACTGACTGGAGCAACCCCTGTTTCTTATTTATTAGTTTGTCCTTCCCACCCACCACTCATTAATGAGCCACTCCCCTAACCATTATTAATTTCATTTAATAAGGGTTGCACTGATACTAGTTACCACCTACAACCCACAATCAAACTGACTTGTAGCTATATAGCTACATATTGTATAATTTATCAGTGCAATAATGGAATTCATTTATCTAGTAAACAACAATGGTAATGTATACCTTCAACTTACAGTAGCTACTTACTTAAGTGTCTAGCAGAGGATGGCCCAGGAGCTGTTATTACCAGTAGTAATACAGCGACTTGTAACGTATGGAGTCCCATGCTACTCCCCCCGCAGCGGTAGCGGCGGCGGTTTCCACGGTTTCCAAGAACTAGACTTAAGTTAATTTTCCATCCACGTGCTCGTTAGTATTTATTTACAGCCTACAGGTGCCTCGCTAGGACTCGAGTATCCGCAGCAACTGACAGCAGTGCGAGGAGCAGTCGATTGAGATTTAATTTAGTTTCTGGAAAGTGTAGTATTCTTGTCAAACAAATTTGATCACGTTTAATCTAGTCTCACATATCTTAAACCCATCTGCTTCTGTCACTATTGCTGACTCACCTAACTCGTCCCAACCAATCGCTAGCCCTACATCGTACTCAGAAGCACTTTCTGCTCAATGGCCGAAATCGTCAGAACATTCGTCTGAAAGGAAGTTTAATTTAATTTTTTTTTGGAGTAAATGAATTAATGATTCACCAGATTTCTCAGGCAGTAGAGTGACCTTGAAAATGTGGCATCCATTGTAAACTCTTGTAGCTGGCAACTCGAGATTACGCGGCAAAGGGGTGAACCACACGCAAGACTGTAGTCCATTCGCGTTACGAAGTCACAAGTTTTGCGCTATAGACTGTGTTTTGGGTTTGTTTGTTTTTTAAACAAGTGTCTGTGTGTGTAGTGGGGTGGGGGGAAGGGGGAGTGATGTGAGAAGTATGGCATTTTTATGCCCTTGGTGAGTACTACATAGAGATGAATAATTAATGGTGGTGTGTTTTAGTAAAATAATAGCTGTCCTGCACATGACCTGACCTGTATCTACATAGATATATGATGGGTTGACATGCATTTCCTTCTTGTCCTTCCTCTAATTGGGGAAAATAGATTTTCTGCATTTCAACGCAGTCAGTGTGAGTTGTCCATGCAACTTCAGTCACTGTTACTCACTGTTAGTGGCCCATGTAAGCTTTGGTCACAATTAGTAGCTTGTGCAAACTTCAGTCATTATAGCCCTTGCAAGCATCAGTGCGCTGTACAAGCTTCAGTCATTGAAGTTTCAGTCAGTGTTAGTGCCCTGTACAAGCTTCAGTCATTGAAGTTTCAGTCAGTGTTAGTGCCCTGTACAAGATTCAGTCATTGAAGTTTCAGTCAGTGTTAGTGCCCTGTACAAGCTTCAGTCATTGAAGTTTCAGTCAGTGTTAGTGCCATGTACAAGCTTCAGGCATTGAAGTTTCAGTCAGTGTTAGTGCCATGTACAAGCTTCAGGCATTGAAGTTTCAGTCAGTGTTAGTGCCCTGTACTAGCTTCAGTCATTGAAGTTTCAGTCAGTTATAGTACCATGTACAAGCTTCAGGCATTGAAGTTTCAGTCAGTGTTAGTGCCATGTACAAGCTTCAGGCATTGAAGTTTCAGTCAGTGTTAGTGCCATGTACAAGCTTCAGGCATTGAAGTTTCAGTCAGTGTTAGTGCCATGTACAAGCTTCAGGCATTGAAGTTTCAGTCAGTGTTAGTGCCATGTACAAGCTTCAGGCATTGAAGTTTCAGTCAGTGTTAGTGCCCTGTACAAGCTTCAGTCATTGAAGTTTCAGTCAGTGTTAGTGCCATGTACAAGCTTCAGTCATTGAAGTTTCAGTCAGTGTTAGTGCCATGTACAAGCTTCAGTCATTGAAGTTTCAGTCAGTGTTAGTGCTCTGTACAAGCTTCAGTCATTGAAGTTTCAGTCAGTGTTAGTGCCATGTACAAGCTTCAGTCATTGAAGTTTCAGTCAGTGTTAGTGCCTGTACAAGCTTCAGGCATTGAAGTTTCAGTCAGTGTTAGTGCCCTGTACAAGCTTCAGTCATTGAAGTTTCAGTCAGTGTTAGTGCCATGTACAAGCTTCAGGCATTGAAGTTTCAGTCAGTGTTAGTGCTCTGTACAAGCTTCAGTCATTGAAGTTTCAGTCAGTGTTAGTGCCATGTACAAGCTTCAGGCATTGAAGTTTCAGTCAGTGTTAGTGCCATGTACAAGCTTCAGGCATTGAAGTTTCAGTCAGTGTTAGTGCCATGTACAAGCTTCAGGCATTGAAGTTTCAGTCAGTGTTAGTGCCATGTACAAGCTTCAGGCATTGAAGTTTCAGTCAGTGTTAGTGCCATGTACAAGCTTCAGTCATTGAAGTTTCAGTCAGTGTTAGTGCCCTGTACAAGCTTCAGTCATTGAAGTTTCAGTCAGTGTTAGTGCCCTGTACAAGCTTCAGGCATTGAAGTTTCAGTCAGTGTTAGTGCTCTGTACAAGCTTCAGTCATTGAAGTTTCAGTCAGTGTTAGTGCCATGTACAAGCTTCAGGCATTGAAATTTCAGTCAGTGTTAGTGCCCTGTACAAGCTTCAGTCATTGAAGTAGTGTTAGTGCCATGTACAAGCTTCAGTCATTGAAGTTTCAGTCAGTTGTTAGTGCTCTGTACAAGCTTCAGGCATTGAAGTTTCAGTCAGTGTTAGTGCTCTGTACAAGCTTCAGTCATTGAAGTTTCAGTCAGTGTTAGTGCCATGTACAAGCTTCAGGCATTGAAGTTTCAGTCAGTGTTAGTGCCATGTACAAGCTTCAGTCATTAAAGTTTCAGTCAGTGTTAGTGCCATGTACAAGCTTCAGGCATTGGAGTTTCAGTCAGTGTTAGTGCCATGTACAAGCTTCAGTCATTGAAGTTTCAGTCAATGTTAGTGCTCTTCAGGCATTGAAGTTTCAGTCAGTGTTAGTGCCATGTACAAGCTTCAGTCATTGAAGTTTCAGTCAGTGTTAGTGCCATGTACAAGCTTCAGGCATTGAAGTTTCAGTCAGTGTTAGTGCCATGTACAAGTTTCAGTCATTGAAGTTTCAGTCAGTGTTAGTGCCATGTACAAGCTTCAGTCATTGAAGTTTCAGTCAGTGTTAGTGCTCTGTACAAGCTTCAGTCATTGAAGTTTCAGTCAGTGTTAGTGCCATGTACAAGCTTCAGTCATTGAAGTTTCAGTCAGTGTTAGTGCCATGTACAAGCTTCAGTCATTGAAGTTTCAGTCAGTGTTAGTGCCCTGTACAAGCTTCAGGCATTGAAGTTTCAGTCAGTGTTAGTGCTCTGTACAAGCTTCAGTCATTGAAGTTTCAGTCAGTGTTAGTGCCATGTACAAGCTTCAGTCATTGAAGTTTCAGTCAGTGATAGTGCCATGTACAAGCTTCAGGCATTGAAGTTTCAGTCAGTGTTAGTGCCATGTACAAGCTTCAGTCATTGAAGTTTCAGTCAGTGTTAGTGCCATGTACAAGCTTCAGGCATTGAAGTTTCAGTCTCAGTGTTAGTGCCATGTACAAGCTTCAGGCATTGAAGTTTCAGTCAGTGTTAGTGCCCTGTACAAGCTTCAGGCATTGAAGTTTCAGTCAGTGTTAGTGCTCTGTACAAGCTTCAGGCATTGAAGTTTCAGTCAGTGTTAGTGCCATGTACAAGCTTCAGGCATTGAAGTTTCAGTCAGTGTTAGTGCCCTGTACAAGCTTCAGTCATTGAAGTTTCAGTCAGTGTTAGTGCCATGTACAAGCTTCAGGCATTGAAGTTTCAGTCAGTGTTAGTGCCATGTACAAGCTTCAGTCATTGAAGTTTCAGTCAGTGTTAGTGCCATGTACAAGCCTCAGGCATTGAAGTTTCAGTCAGTGTTAGTGCCATGTACAAGCTTCAGTCATTGAAGTTTCAGTCAGTGTTAGTGCCATGTACAAGCTTCAGTCATTGAAGTTTCAGTCAGTGTTAGTGCCCTGTACAAGCTTCAGGCATTGAAGTTTCAGTCAGTGTTAGTGCTCTGTACAAGCTTCAGTCATTGAAGTTTCAGTCAGTGTTAGTGCCATGTACACGCTTCAGTCACTGAAGTTTCAGTCAGTGTTAGTGCCATGTACAAGCTTCAGGCATTGAAGTTTCAGTCAGTGTTAGTGCTCTGTACAAGCTTCAGTCATTGAAGTTTCAGTCAGTGTTAGTGCCATGTACAAGCTTCAGGCATTGAAGTTTCAGTCAGTGGTAGTGCCATGTACAAGCTTAAGTCATTGAAGTTTCAGTCAGTGTTAGTGCCATTACAAGCTTCAGTCATTGAAGTTTCAGTCAGTGTTAGTGCTCTGTACAAGCTTCAGTCATTGAAGTTTCAGTCAGTGTTAGTGCCATGTACAAGCTTCAGTCATTGAAGTTTCAGTCAGTGTTAGTGCCATGTACAAGCTTCAGGCATTGAAGTTTCAGTCAGTGTTAGTGCCATGTACAAGCTTCAGTCATTGAAGTTTCAGTCAGTGTTAGTGCCATGTACAAGCTTCAGGCATTGAAGTTTCAGTCAGTGTTAGTGCCATGTACAAGCTTCAGGCATTGAAGTTTCAGTCAGTGTTAGTGCCATGTACAAGCTTCAGGCATTGAAGTTTCAGTCAGTGTTAGTGCCATGTACAAGCTTCAGTCATTGAAGTTTCAGTCAGTGTTAGTGCCATGTACAAGCTTCAGGCATTGAAGTTTCAGTCAGTGTTAGTGCCATGTACAAGCTTCAGTCATTGAAGTTTCAGTCAGTGTTAGTGCCATGTACAAGCTTCAGTCATTGAAGTTTCAGTCAGTGTTAGTGCTCTGTACAAGCTTCAGTCATTGAAGTTTCAGTCAGTGTTAGTGCCCTGTACAAGCTTCAGTCATTGAAGTTTCAGTCAGTGTTAGTGCCATGTACAAGCTTCAGGCATTGAAGTTTCAGTCAGTGTTAGTGCCATGTACAAGCTTCAGTCATTGAAGTTTAAGTCAGTGTTAGTGCCATGTACAAGCTTCAGGCATTGACGTTTCAGTCAGTGTTAGTGCCCTGTACAAGCTTCAGTCATTGAAGTTTCAGTCAGTGTTAGTGCCATGTACAAGCTTCAGGCATTGAAATTTCAGTCAGTGTTAGTGCCCTGTACAAGCTTCAGTCATTGAAGTAGTGTTAGTGCCATGTGTACAAGCTTCAGTCATTGAAGTTTCAGTCAGTGTTAGTGCTCTGTACAAGCTTCAGGCATTGAAGTTTCAGTCAGTGTTAGTGCTCTGTACAAGCTTCAGTCATTGAAGTTTCAGTCAGTGTTAGTGCCATGTACAAGCTTCAGGCATTGAAGTTTCAGTCAGTGTTAGTGCCATGTACAAGCTTCAGGCATTGAAGTTTCAGTCAGTGTTAGTGCTCTGTACAAGCTTCAGTCATTGAAGTTTCAGTCAGTGTTAGTGCTCTGTACAAGCTTCAGTCATTGAAGTTTCAGTCAGTGTTAGTGCCATGTACAAGCTTCAGGCATTGAAGTTTCAGTCAGTGTTAGTGCCATGTACAAGCTTCAGTCTTTAAAGTTTCAGTCAGTGTTAGTGCCATGTACAAGCGTCAGGCATTGGAGTTTCAGTCAGTGTTAGTGCCATGTACAAGCTTCAGTCATTGAAGTTTCAGTCAATGTTAGTGCTCTTCAGGCATTGAAGTTTCAGTCAGTGTTAGTGCCATGTACAAGCTTCAGGCATTGAAGTTTCAGTCAGTGTTAGTGCCATGTACAAGCTTCAGTCATTGAAGTTTCAGTCAGTTTTAGTGCCCTGTACAAGCTTCAGGCATTGAAGTTTCAGTCAGTGTTAGTGCTCTGTACAAGCTTCAGTCATTGAAGTTTCAGTCATTGTTAGTGCCATGTACAAGTTTCAGGCATTGAAGTTTCAGTCATTGTTAGTGCCATGTACAAGCTTCAGTCATTGAAGTTTCAGTCAGTGTTAGTGCCATGTACAAGCTTCAGGCATTGAAGTTTCAGTCAGTGTTAGTGCCATGTACAAGCTTCAGTCATTCAAGTTTCAGTCAGTGTTAGTGCCCTGTACAAGCTTCAGTCATTGAAGTTTCAGTCAGTGTTAGTGCCATGTACAAGCTTCAGGCATTGAAGTTTCAGTCAGTGTTAGTGCCATGTACAAGCTTCAGTCATTGAAGTTTCAGTCAGTGTTAGTGCCATGTACAAGCTTCAGTCATTGAAGTTTCAGTCAGTGTTAGTGCCATGTACAAGCTTCAGGCATTGAAATTTCAGTCAGTGTTAGTGCCCTGTACAAGCTTCAGTCATTGAAGTAGTGTTAGTGCCATGTGTACAAGCTTCAGTCATTGAAGTTTCAGTCAGTGTTAGTGCTCTGTACAAGCTTCAGTCATTGAAGTTTCAGTCAGTGTTAGTGCCATGTACAAGCTTCAGGCATTGAAGTTTCAGTCAGTGTTAGTGCCAAGTACAAGCTTCAGTCATTAAAGTTTCAGTCAGTGTTAGTGCCATGTACAAGCATCAGGCATTGGAGTTTCAGTCAGTGTTAGTGCCCTGTACAAGCTTCAGTCATTGAAGTTTCAGTCAGTGTTAGTGCCATGTACAAGCTTCAGGCATTGAAGTTTCAGTCAGTGTTAGTGCCATGTACAAGCTTCAGTCATTGAAGTTTCAGTCAGTGTTAGTGCCATGTACAAGCTTCAGGCATTGACGTTTCAGTCAGTGTTAGTGCCATGTACAAGCTTCAGGCATTGAAGTTTCAGTCAGTGTTAGTGCCATGTACAAGCTTCAGGCATTGAAATTTCAGTCAGTGTTAGTGCCCTGTACAAGCTTCAGTCATTGAAGTAGTGTTAGTGCCATGTGTACAAGCTTCAGTCATTGAAGTTTCAGTCAGTGTTAGTGCTCTGTACAAGCTTCAGTCATTGAAGTTTCAGTCAGTGTTAGTGCCATGTACAAGCTTCAGGCATTGAAGTTTCAGTCAGTGTTAGTGCCAAGTACAAGCTTCAGTCATTAAAGTTTCAGTCAGTGTTAGTGCCATGTACAAGCATCAGGCATTGGAGTTTCAGTCAGTGTTAGTGCCATGTACAAGCTTCAGTCATTGAAGTTTCAGTCAATGTTAGTGCTCTTCAGGCATTGAAGTTTCAGTCAGTGTTAGTGCCATGTACAAGCTTCAGTCATTGAAGTTTCAGTCAGTGTTAGTGCCCTGTACAAGCTTCAGGCATTGAAGTTTCAGTCAGTGTTAGTGCTCTGTACAAGCTTCAGTCATTGAAGTTTCAGTCATTGTTAGTGCCATGTACAAGTTTCAGGCATTGAAGTTTCAGTCATTGTTAGTGCTCTGTACAAGCTTCGTTCATTGAAGTTTCAGTCAGTGTTAGTGCCATGTACAAGTTTCAGGCATTGAAGTTTCAGTCATTGTTAGTGCTCTGTACAAGCTTCAGTCATTGAAGTTTCAGTCAGTGTTAGTGCCATGTACAAGCTTCAGTCATTGAAGTTTCAGTCAGTGTTAGTGCCATGTACAAGCTTCAGTCATTGAAGTTTCAGTCAGTGTTAGTGCCATGTACAAGCTTCAGGCATTGAAGTTTCAGTCAGTGTTAGTGCCATGTACAAGCTTCAGGCATTGAAGTTTCAGTCAGTGTTAGTGCCATGTACAAGCTTCAGGCATTGAAGTTTCAGTCAGTGTTAGTGCCATGTACAAGCTTCAGTCATTGAAGTTTCAGTCAGTGTTAGTGCCCTGTACAAGCTTCAGGCATTGAAGTTTCAGTCAGTGTTAGTGCTCTGTACAAGCTTCAGTCATTGAAGTTTCAGTCAGTGTTAGTGCCATGTACAAGCTTCAGGCATTGAAATTTCAGTCAGTGTTAGTGCCCTGTACAAGCTTCAGTCATTGAAGTAGTGTTAGTGCCATGTGTACAAGCTTCAGTCATTGAAGTTTCAGTCAGTTGTTAGTGCTCTGTACAAGCTTCAGGCATTGAAGTTTCAGTCAGTGTTAGTGCTCTGTACAAGCTTCAGTCATTGAAGTTTCAGTCAGTGTTAGTGCCATGTACAAGCTTCAGGCATTGAAGTTTCAGTCAGTGTTAGTGCCATGTACAAGCTTCAGTCATTAAAGTTTCAGTCAGTGTTAGTGCCATGTACAAGCTTCAGGCATTGGAGTTTCAGTCAGTGTTAGTGCCATGTACAAGCTTCAGTCATTGAAGTTTCAGTCAATGTTAGTGCTCTTCAGGCATTGAAGTTTCAGTCAGTGTTAGTGCCATGTACAAGCTTCAGTCATTGAAGTTTCAGTCAGTTTTAGTGCCCTGTACAAGCTTCAGGCATTGAAGTTTCAGTCAGTGTTAGTGCTCTGTACAAGCTTCAGTCATTGAAGTTTCAGTCAGTGTTAGTGCCATGTACAACTTTCAGGCATTGAAGTTTCAGTCAGTGTTAGTGCTCTGTACAAGCTTTGTTCATTGAAGTTTCAGTCAGTGTTAGTGCCATGTACAAGCGTCATACATTGAATTTTCAGTCAGTGTTAGTGCTCCGTAAAAATCTTCAGGCATTCAAGTTTCAGTCAGTGTTAGTGCCATGTACAAGCTTCAGGCATTGAAGTTTCAGTCAGTGTTAGTGCCCTGTACAAGCTTCAGTCATTGAAGTTTCAGTCAGTGTTAGTGCCATGTACAAGCTTCAGGCATTGAAGTTTCAGTCAGTGTTAGTGCCATGTACAAGCTTCAGTCATTAAAGTTTCAGTTAGTGTTAGTGCCATGTACAAGCTTCAGTCATTGAAGTTTCAGTCAGTGTTAGTGCCATGTACAAGCTTCAGTCATTGAAGTTTCAGTCAGTGTTAGTGCCATGTACAAGCTTCAGGCATTGACGTTTCAGTCAGTGTTAGTGCCCTGTACAAGCTTCAGTCATTGAAGTTTCAGTCAGTGTTAGTGCCATGTACAAGCTTCAGGCATTGAAATTTCAGTCAGTGTTAGTGCCCTGTACAAGCTTCAGTCATTGAAGTAGTGTTAGTGCCATGTGTACAAGCTTCAGTCATTGAAGTTTCAGTCAGTGTTAGTGCTCTGTACAAGCTTCAGTCATTGAAGTTTCAGTCAGTGTTAGTGCCATGTACAAGCTTCAGGCATTGAAGTTTCAGTCAGTGTTAGTGCCAAGTACAAGCTTCAGTCATTAAAGTTTCAGTCAGTGTTAGTGCCATGTACAAGCATCAGGCATTGGAGTTTCAGTCAGTGTTAGTGCCCTGTACAAGCTTCAGTCATTGAAGTTTCAGTCAGTGTTAGTGCCATGTACAAGCTTCAGGCATTGACGTTTCAGTCAGTGTTAGTGCCATGTACAAGCTTCAGGCATTGAAGTTTCAGTCAGTGTTAGTGCCATGTACAAGCTTCAGGCATTGAAATTTCAGTCAGTGTTAGTGCCCTGTACAAGCTTCAGTCATTGAAGTAGTGTTAGTGCCATGTGTACAAGCTTCAGTCATTGAAGTTTCAGTCAGTGTTAGTGCTCTGTACAAGCTTCAGTCATTGAAGTTTCAGTCAGTGTTAGTGCCATGTACAAGCTTCAGGCATTGAAGTTTCAGTCAGTGTTAGTGCCAAGTACAAGCTTCAGTCATTAAAGTTTCAGTCAGTGTTAGTGCCATGTACAAGCATCAGGCATTGGAGTTTCAGTCAGTGTTAGTGCCATGTACAAGCTTCAGTCATTGAAGTTTCAGTCAGTGTTAGTGCCCTGTACAAGCTTCAGGCATTGAAGTTTCAGTCAGTGTTAGTGCTCTGTACAAGCTTCAGTCATTGAAGTTTCAGTCATTGTTAGTGCCATGTACAAGTTTCAGGCATTGAAGTTTCAGTCATTGTTAGTGCTCTGTACAAGCTTCGTTCATTGAAGTTTCAGTCAGTGTTAGTGCCATGTACAAGTTTCAGGCATTGAAGTTTCAGTCATTGTTAGTGCTCTGTACAAGCTTCAGTCATTGAAGTTTCAGTCAGTGTTAGTGCCATGTACAAGCTTCAGTCATTGAAGTTTCAGTCAGTGTTAGTGCCATGTACAAGCTTCAGGCATTGAAGTTTCAGTCAGTGTTAGTGCCATGTACAAGCTTCAGGCATTGAAGTTTCAGTCAGTGTTAGTGCCATGTACAAGCTTCAGGCATTGAAGTTTCAGTCAGTGTTAGTGCCCTGTACAAGCTTCAGGCATTGAAGTTTCAGTCAGTGTTAGTGCCATGTACAAGCTTCAGTCATTAAAGTTTCAGTCAGTGTTAGTGCCATGTACAAGCTTCAGTCATTGAAGTTTCAGTCAGTGTTAGTGCCATGTACAAGCTTCAGTCATTGAAGTTTCAGTCAGTGTTAGTGCCATGTACAAGCTTCAGTCATTGAAGTTTCAGTCAGTGTTAGTGCCATGTACAAGCTTCAGTCATTGAAGTTTCAGTCAGTGTTAGTGCCATGTACAAGCTTCAGGCATTGAAATTTCAGTCAGTGTTAGTGCCCTGTACAAGCTTCAGTCATTGAAGTAGTGTTAGTGCCATGTGTACAAGCTTCAGTCATTGAAGTTTCAGTCAGTGTTAGTGCTCTGTACAAGCTTCAGTCATTGAAGTTTCAGTCAGTGTTAGTGCCATGTACAAGCTTCAGGCATTGAAGTTTCAGTCAGTGTTAGTGCCAAGTACAAGCTTCAGTCATTAAAGTTTCAGTCAGTGTTAGTGCCATGTACAAGCATCAGGCATTGGAGTTTCAGTCAGTGTTAGTGCCCTGTACAAGCTTCAGTCATTGAAGTTTCAGTCAGTGTTAGTGCCATGTACAAGCTTCAGGCATTGAAGTTTCAGTCAGTGTTAGTGCCATGTACAAGCTTCAGTCATTGAAGTTTCAGTCAGTGTTAGTGCCATGTACAAGCTTCAGGCATTGACGTTTCAGTCAGTGTTAGTGCCATGTACAAGCTTCAGGCATTGAAGTTTCAGTCAGTGTTAGTGCCATGTACAAGCTTCAGGCATTGAAATTTCAGTCAGTGTTAGTGCCCTGTACAAGCTTCAGTCATTGAAGTAGTGTTAGTGCCATGTGTACAAGCTTCAGTCATTGAAGTTTCAGTCAGTGTTAGTGCTCTGTACAAGCTTCAGTCATTGAAGTTTCAGTCAGTGTTAGTGCCATGTACAAGCTTCAGGCATTGAAGTTTCAGTCAGTGTTAGTGCCAAGTACAAGCTTCAGTCATTAAAGTTTCAGTCAGTGTTAGTGCCATGTACAAGCATCAGGCATTGGAGTTTCAGTCAGTGTTAGTGCCATGTACAAGCTTCAGTCATTGAAGTTTCAGTCAATGTTAGTGCTCTTCAGGCATTGAAGTTTCAGTCAGTGTTAGTGCCATGTACAAGCTTCAGTCATTGAAGTTTCAGTCAGTGTTAGTGCCCTGTACAAGCTTCAGGCATTGAAGTTTCAGTCAGTGTTAGTGCTCTGTACAAGCTTCAGTCATTGAAGTTTCAGTCATTGTTAGTGCCATGTACAAGTTTCAGGCATTGAAGTTTCAGTCATTGTTAGTGCTCTGTACAAGCTTCGTTCATTGAAGTTTCAGTCAGTGTTAGTGCCATGTACAAGTTTCAGGCATTGAAGTTTCAGTCATTGTTAGTGCTCTGTACAAGCTTCAGTCATTGAAGTTTCAGTCAGTGTTAGTGCCATGTACAAGCTTCAGTCATTGAAGTTTCAGTCAGTGTTAGTGCCATGTACAAGCTTCAGTCATTGAAGTTTCAGTCAGTGTTAGTGCCATGTACAAGCTTCAGGCATTGAAGTTTCAGTCAGTGTTAGTGCCATGTACAAGCTTCAGGCATTGAAGTTTCAGTCAGTGTTAGTGCCATGTACAAGCTTCAGGCATTGAAGTTTCAGTCAGTGTTAGTGCCATGTACAAGCTTCAGTCATTGAAGTTTCAGTCAGTGTTAGTGCCCTGTACAAGCTTCAGGCATTGAAGTTTCAGTCAGTGTTAGTGCTCTGTACAAGCTTCAGTCATTGAAGTTTCAGTCAGTGTTAGTGCCATGTACAAGCTTCAGGCATTGAAATTTCAGTCAGTGTTAGTGCCCTGTACAAGCTTCAGTCATTGAAGTAGTGTTAGTGCCATGTGTACAAGCTTCAGTCATTGAAGTTTCAGTCAGTTGTTAGTGCTCTGTACAAGCTTCAGGCATTGAAGTTTCAGTCAGTGTTAGTGCTCTGTACAAGCTTCAGTCATTGAAGTTTCAGTCAGTGTTAGTGCCATGTACAAGCTTCAGGCATTGAAGTTTCAGTCAGTGTTAGTGCCATGTACAAGCTTCAGTCATTAAAGTTTCAGTCAGTGTTAGTGCCATGTACAAGCTTCAGGCATTGGAGTTTCAGTCAGTGTTAGTGCCATGTACAAGCTTCAGTCATTGAAGTTTCAGTCAATGTTAGTGCTCTTCAGGCATTGAAGTTTCAGTCAGTGTTAGTGCCATGTACAAGCTTCAGTCATTGAAGTTTCAGTCAGTTTTAGTGCCCTGTACAAGCTTCAGGCATTGAAGTTTCAGTCAGTGTTAGTGCTCTGTACAAGCTTCAGTCATTGAAGTTTCAGTCAGTGTTAGTGCCATGTACAACTTTCAGGCATTGAAGTTTCAGTCAGTGTTAGTGCTCTGTACAAGCTTTGTTCATTGAAGTTTCAGTCAGTGTTAGTGCCATGTACAAGCGTCATACATTGAATTTTCAGTCAGTGTTAGTGCTCCGTAAAAATCTTCAGGCATTCAAGTTTCAGTCAGTGTTAGTGCCATGTACAAGCTTCAGGCATTGAAGTTTCAGTCAGTGTTAGTGCCCTGTACAAGCTTCAGTCATTGAAGTTTCAGTCAGTGTTAGTGCCATGTACAAGCTTCAGGCATTGAAGTTTCAGTCAGTGTTAGTGCCATGTACAAGCTTCAGTCATTAAAGTTTCAGTCAGTGTTAGTGCCATGTACAAGCTTCAGTCATTGAAGTTTCAGTCAGTGTTAGTGCCATGTACAAGCTTCAGTCATTGAAGTTTCAGTCAGTGTTAGTGCCATGTACAAGCTTCAGGCATTGACGTTTCAGTCAGTGTTAGTGCCCTGTACAAGCTTCAGTCATTGAAGTTTCAGTCAGTGTTAGTGCCATGTACAAGCTTCAGGCATTGAAATTTCAGTCAGTGTTAGTGCCCTGTACAAGCTTCAGTCATTGAAGTAGTGTTAGTGCCATGTGTACAAGCTTCAGTCATTGAAGTTTCAGTCAGTGTTAGTGCTCTGTACAAGCTTCAGTCATTGAAGTTTCAGTCAGTGTTAGTGCCATGTACAAGCTTCAGGCATTGAAGTTTCAGTCAGTGTTAGTGCCAAGTACAAGCTTCAGTCATTAAAGTTTCAGTCAGTGTTAGTGCCATGTACAAGCATCAGGCATTGGAGTTTCAGTCAGTGTTAGTGCCCTGTACAAGCTTCAGTCATTGAAGTTTCAGTCAGTGTTAGTGCCATGTACAAGCTTCAGGCATTGAAGTTTCAGTCAGTGTTAGTGCCATGTACAAGCTTCAGTCATTGAAGTTTCAGTCAGTGTTAGTGCCATGTACAAGCTTCAGGCATTGACGTTTCAGTCAGTGTTAGTGCCATGTACAAGCTTCAGGCATTGAAGTTTCAGTCAGTGTTAGTGCCATGTACAAGCTTCAGGCATTGAAATTTCAGTCAGTGTTAGTGCCCTGTACAAGCTTCAGTCATTGAAGTAGTGTTAGTGCCATGTGTACAAGCTTCAGTCATTGAAGTTTCAGTCAGTGTTAGTGCTCTGTACAAGCTTCAGTCATTGAAGTTTCAGTCAGTGTTAGTGCCATGTACAAGCTTCAGGCATTGAAGTTTCAGTCAGTGTTAGTGCCAAGTACAAGCTTCAGTCATTAAAGTTTCAGTCAGTGTTAGTGCCATGTACAAGCATCAGGCATTGGAGTTTCAGTCAGTGTTAGTGCCATGTACAAGCTTCAGTCATTGAAGTTTCAGTCAATGTTAGTGCTCTTCAGGCATTGAAGTTTCAGTCAGTGTTAGTGCCATGTACAAGCTTCAGTCATTGAAGTTTCAGTCAGTGTTAGTGCCCTGTACAAGCTTCAGGCATTGAAGTTTCAGTCAGTGTTAGTGCTCTGTACAAGCTTCAGTCATTGAAGTTTCAGTCATTGTTAGTGCCATGTACAAGTTTCAGGCATTGAAGTTTCAGTCATTGTTAGTGCTCTGTACAAGCTTCGTTCATTGAAGTTTCAGTCAGTGTTAGTGCCATGTACAAGTTTCAGGCATTGAAGTTTCAGTCATTGTTAGTGCTCTGTACAAGCTTCAGTCATTGAAGTTTCAGTCAGTGTTAGTGCCATGTACAAGCTTCAGTCATTGAAGTTTCAGTCAGTGTTAGTGCCATGTACAAGCTTCAGGCATTGAAGTTTCAGTCAGTGTTAGTGCCATGTACAAGCTTCAGGCATTGAAGTTTCAGTCAGTGTTAGTGCCATGTACAAGCTTCAGGCATTGAAGTTTCAGTCAGTGTTAGTGCCATGTACAAGCTTCAGTCATTGAAGTTTCAGTCAGTGTTAGTGCCCTGTACAAGCTACAGGCATTGAAGTTTCAGTCAGTGTTAGTGCTCTGTACAAGCTTCAGTCATTGAAGTTTCAGTCAGTGTTAGTGCCATGTACAAGCTTCAGGCATTGAAATTTCAGTCAGTGTTAGTGCCCTGTACAAGCTTCAGTCATTGAAGTAGTGTTAGTGCCATGTACAAGCTTCAGTCATTGAAGTTTCAGTCAGTGTTAGTGCCCTGTACAAGCTTCAGGCATTGAAGTTTCAGTCAGTGTTAGTGCCATGTACAAGCTTCAGGCATTGAAGTTTCAGTCAGTGTTAGTGCCCTGTACAAGCTTCAGTCATTGAAGTTTCAGTCAGTGTTAGTGCCATGTACAAGCTTCAGTCATTGAAGTTTCAGTCAGTGTTAGTGCCATGTACAAGCTTCAGGCATTGAAGTTTCAGTCAGTGTTAGTGCCATGTACAAGTTTCAGTCATTGAAGTTTCAGTCAGTGTTAGTGCCATGTACAAGCTTCAGTCATTGAAGTTTCAGTCAGTGTTAGTGCTCTGTACAAGCTTCAGTCATTGAAGTTTCAGTCAGTGTTAGTGCCATGTACAAGCTTCAGTCATTGAAGTTTCAGTCAGTGTTAGTGCCATGTACAAGCTTCAGTCATTGAAGTTTCAGTCAGTGTTAGTGCCATGTACAAGCTTCAGTCATTGAAGTTTCAGTCAGTGTTAGTGCCATGTACAAGCTTCAGGCATTGAAGTTTCAGTCAGTGTTAGTGCCATGTACAAGCTTCAGGCATTGAAGTTTCAGTCAGTGTTAGTGCCATGTACAAGCTTCAGGCATTGAAGTTTCAGTCAGTGTTAGTGCTCTGTACAAGCTTTGTTCATTGAAGTTTCAGTCAGTGTTAGTGCCATGTACAAGCTTCAGACATTGAATTTTCAGTCAGTGTTAGTGCTCCGTAAAAATCTTCAGGCATTCAAGTTTCAGTCAGTGTTAGTACCATGTACAAGCTTCAGGCATTGAAGTTTCAGTCAGTGTTAGTGCCCTGTACAAGCTTCAGTCATTGAAGTTTCAGTCAGTGTTAGTGCCATGTACAAGCTTCAGGCATTGAAGTTTCAGTCAGTGTTAGTGCCATGTACAAGCTTCAGTCATTGAAGTTTCAGTCAGTGTTAGTGCCATGTACAAGCTTCAGGCATTGACGTTTCAGTCAGTGTTAGTGCCCTGTACAAGCTTCAGTCATTGAAGTTTCAGTCAGTGTTAGTGCCATGTACAAGCTTCAGGCATTGAAGTTTCAGTCAGTGTTAGTGCCATGTACAAGCTTCAGTCATTAAAGTTTCAGTCAGTGTTAGTGCCATGTACAAGCGTCAGGCATTGGAGTTTCAGTCAGTGTTAGTGCCATGTACAAGCTTCAGTCATTGAAGTTTCAGTCAGTGTTAGTGCCCTGTACAAGCTTCAGGCATTGAAGTTTCAGTCAGTGTTAGTGCTCTGTACAAGCTTCAGTCATTGAAGTTTCAGTCAGTGTTAGTGCCATGTACAAGTTTCAGGCATTGAAGTTTCAGTCATTGTTAGTGCTCTGTACAAGCTTCAGTCATTGAAGTTTCAGTCAGTGTTAGTGCCATGTACAAGCTTCAGTCATTGAAGTTTCAGTCAGTGTTAGTGCCCTGTACAAGCTTCAGTCATTGAAGTTTCAGTCAGTGTTAGTGCCCTGTACAAGCTTCAGGCATTGAAGTTTCAGTCAGTGTTAGTGCCATGTACAAGCTTCAGGCATTGAAGTTTCAGTCAGTGTTAGTGCCATGTACAAGCTTCAGGCATTGAAGTTTCAGTCAGTGTTAGTGCCATGTACAAGCTTCAGTCATTGAAGTTTCAGTCAGTGTTAGTGCCCTGTACAAGCTTCAGGCATTGAAGTTTCAGTCAGTGTTAGTGCTCTGTACAAGCTTCAGTCATTGAAGTTTCAGTCAGTGTTAGTGCCATGTACAAGCTTCAGGCATTGAAATTTCAGTCAGTGTTAGTGCCCTGTACAAGCTTCAGTCATTGAAGTAGTGTTAGTGCCATGTGTACAAGCTTCAGTCATTGAAGTTTCAGTCAGTTGTTAGTGCTCTGTACAAGCTTCAGGCATTGAAGTTTCAGTCAGTGTTAGTGCTCTGTACAAGCTTCAGTCATTGAAGTTTCAGTCAATGTTAGTGCCATTACAAGCTTCAGTCATTGAAGTTTCAGTCAGTGTTAGTGCTCTGTACTAGCTTCAGTCATTGAAGTTTCAGTCAGTGTTAGTGCCATGTACAAGCTTCAGTCATTGAAGTTTCAGTCAGTGTTAGTGCCATGTACAAGCTTCAGGCATTGAAGTTTCAGTCAGTGTTAGTGCCATGTACAAGCTTCAGTCATTGAACTTTCAGTCAGTGTTAGTGCCCTGTACAAGCTTCAGGCATTGAAGTTTCAGTCAGTGTTAGTGCCATGTACAAGCTTCAGGCATTGAAGTTTCAGTCAGTGTTAGTGCCCTGTACAAGCTTCAGTCATTGAAGTTTCAGTCAGTGTTAGTGCCATGTACAAGCTTCAGTCATTGAAGTTTCAGTCAGTGTTAGTGCCATGTACAAGCTTCAGGCATTGAAGTTTCAGTCAGTGTTAGTGCCATGTACAAGTTTCAGTCATTGAAGTTTCAGTCAGTGTTAGTGCCATGTACAAGCTTCAGTCATTGAAGTTTCAGTCAGTGTTAGTGCTCTGTACAAGCTTCAGTCATTGAAGTTTCAGTCAGTGTTAGTGCCATGTACAAGCTTCAGTCATTGAGGTTTCAGTCAGTGTTAGTGCCCTGTACAAGCTTCAGGCATTGAAGTTTCAATCAGTGTTAGTGCTCTGTACAAGCTTCAGTCATTGAAGTTTCAGTAAGTGTTAGTGCCATGTACAAGCTTCAGTCATTGAAGTTTCAGTCAGTGTTAGTGCCATGTACAAGCTTCAGTCATTGAAGTTTCAGTCAGTGTTAGTGCCATGTACAAGCTTCAGGCATTGAAGTTTCAGTCAGTGTTAGTGCCATGTACAAGCTTCAGGCATTGAAGTTTCAGTCAGTGTTAGTGCCATGTACAAGCTTCAGTCATTGAAGTTTCAGTCAGTGTTAGTGCCCTGTACAAGCTTCAGGCATTGAAGTTTCAGTCAGTGTTAGTGCTCTGTACAAGCTTCAGTCATTGAAGTTTCAGTCAGTGTTAGTGCCATGTACAAGCTTCAGGCATTGAAATTTCAGTCAGTGTTAGTGCCCTGTACAAGCTTCAGTCATTGAAGTAGTGTTAGTGCCATGTGTACAAGCTTCAGTCATTGAAGTTTCAGTCAGTTGTTAGTGCTCTGTACAAGCTTCAGGCATTGAAGTTTCAGTCAGTGTTAGTGCTCTGTACAAGCTTCAGTCATTGAAGTTTCAGTCAGTGTTAGTGCCATGTACAAGCTTCAGGCATTGAAGTTTCAGTCAGTGTTAGTGCCATGTACAAGCTTCAGGCATTGAAGTTTCAGTCAGTGTTAGTGCCATGTACAAGCTTCAGGCATTGAAGTTTCAGTCAGTGTTAGTGCCATGTACAAGCTTCAGTCATTGAAGTTTCAGTCAGTGTTAGTGCCCTGTACAAGCTTCAGGCATTGAAGTTTCAGTCAGTGTTAGTGCTCTGTACAAGCTTCAGTCATTGAAGTTTCAGTCAGTGTTAGTGCCATGTACAAGCTTCAGGCATTGAAATTTCAGTCAGTGTTAGTGCCCTGTACAAGCTTCAGTCATTGAAGTAGTGTTAGTGCCATGTGTACAAGCTTCAGTCATTGAAGTTTCAGTCAGTTGTTAGTGCTCTGTACAAGCTTCAGGCATTGAAGTTTCAGTCAGTGTTAGTGCTCTGTACAAGCTTCAGTCATTGAAGTTTCAGTCAGTGTTAGTGCCATGTACAAGCTTCAGGCATTGAAGTTTCAGTCAGTGTTAGTGCCATGTACAAGCTTCAGTCATTAAAGTTTCAGTCAGTGTTAGTGCCATGTACAAGCTTCAGGCATTGGAGTTTCAGTCAGTGTTAGTGCCATGTACAAGCTTCAGTCATTGAAGTTTCAGTCAATGTTAGTGCTCTTCAGGCATTGAAGTTTCAGTCAGTGTTAGTGCCATGTACAAGCTTCAGTCATTGAAGTTTCAGTCAGTGTTAGTGCCATGTACAAGCTTCAGTCATTGAAGTTTCAGTCAGTTTTAGTGCCCTGTACAAGCTTCAGGCATTGAAGTTTCAGTCAGTGTTAGTGCCATGTACAAGCTTCAGTCATTGAAGTTTCAGTCAGTGTTAGTGCCATGTACAAGCTTCAGTCATTGAAGTTTCAGTCAGTTTTAGTGCCCTGTACAAGCTTCAGGCATTGAAGTTTCAGTCAGTGTTAGTGCTCTGTACAAGCTTCAGTCATTGAAGTTTCAGTCAGTGTTAGTGCCCTGTACAAGCTTCAGGCATTGAAGTTTCAGTCAGTGTTAGTGCCATGTACAAGCTTCAGGCATTGAAGTTTCAGTCAGTGTTAGTGCCCTGTACAAGCTTCAGTCATTGAAGTTTCAGTCAGTGTTAGTGCCATGTACAAGCTTCAGTCATTGAAGTTTCAGTCAGTGTTAGTGCCATGTACAAGCTTCAGGCATTGAAGTTTCAGTCAGTGTTAGTGCCATGTACAAGTTTCAGTCATTGAAGTTTCAGTCAGTGTTAGTGCCATGTACAAGCTTCAGTCATTGAAGTTTCAGTCAGTGTTAGTGCTCTGTACAAGCTTCAGTCATTGAAGTTTCAGTCAGTGTTAGTGCCATGTACAAGCTTCAGTCATTGAAGTTTCAGTCAGTGTTAGTGCCATGTACAAGCTTCAGGCATTGAAGTTTCAATCAGTGTTAGTGCTCTGTACAAGCTTCAGGCATTGAAGTTTCAGTCAGTGTTAGTACCATGTACAAGCTTCAGTCATTGAAGTTTCAGTCAGTGTTAGTGCCATGTACAAGCTTCAGGCATTCAAGTTTCAGTCAGTGTTAGTGACATGTACAAGCTTCAGTCATTGAAGTTTCAGTCAGTGTTAGTGCTCTGTACAAGCTTCAGTCATTGAAGTTTCAGTCAGTGTTAGTGCCATGTACAAGCTTCAGGCATTGAAGTTTCAGTCAGTGTTAGTGCCATGTACAAGCTTCAGTCATTAAAGTTTCAGTCAGTGTTAGTGCCATGTACAAGCGTCAGGCATTGGAGTTTCAGTCAGTGTTAGTGCCATGTACAAGCTTCAGTCATTGAAGTTTCAGTCAATGTTAGTGCTCTTCAGGCATTGAAGTTTCAGTCAGTGTTAGTGCCATGTACAAGCTTCAGTCATTGAAGTTTCAGTCAGTGTTAGTGCCCTGTACAAGCTTCAGGCATTGAAGTTTCAGTCAGTGTTAGTGCTCTGTACAAGCTTCAGTCATTGAAGTTTCAGTCATTGTTAGTGCCATGTACAAGTTTCAGGCATTGAAGTTTCAGTCATTGTTAGTGCTCTGTACAAGCTTCGTTCATTGAAGTTTCAGTCAGTGTTAGTGCCATGTACAAGTTTCAGGCATTGAAGTTTCAGTCATTGTTAGTGCTCTGTACAAGCTTCAGTCATTGAAGTTTCAGTCAGTGTTAGTGCCATGTACAAGCTTCAGTCATTGAAGTTTCAGTCAGTGTTAGTGCCATGTACAAGCTTCAGGCATTGAAGTTTCAGTCAGTGTTAGTGCCATGTACAAGCTTCAGGCATTGAAGTTTCAGTCAGTGTTAGTGCCATGTACAAGCTTCAGGCATTGAAGTTTCAGTCAGTGTTAGTGCCATGTACAAGCTTCAGTCATTGAAGTTTCAGTCAGTGTTAGTGCCCTGTACAAGCTTCAGGCATTGAAGTTTCAGTCAGTGTTAGTGCTCTGTACAAGCTTCAGTCATTGAAGTTTCAGTCAGTGTTAGTGCCATGTACAAGCTTCAGGCATTGAAATTTCAGTCAGTGTTAGTGCCCTGTACAAGCTTCAGTCATTGAAGTAGTGTTAGTGCCATGTGTACAAGCTTCAGTCATTGAAGTTTCAGTCAGTTGTTAGTGCTCTGTACAAGCTTCAGGCATTGAAGTTTCAGTCAGTGTTAGTGCTCTGTACAAGCTTCAGTCATTGAAGTTTCAGTCAATGTTAGTGCCATTACAAGCTTCAGTCATTGAAGTTTCAGTCAGTGTTAGTGCTCTGTACTAGCTTCAGTCATTGAAGTTTCAGTCAGTGTTAGTGCCATGTACAAGCTTCAGTCATTGAAGTTTCAGTCAGTGTTAGTGCCATGTACAAGCTTCAGGCATTGAAGTTTCAGTCAGTGTTAGTGCCATGTACAAGCTTCAGTCATTGAACTTTCAGTCAGTGTTAGTGCCCTGTACAAGCTTCAGGCATTGAAGTTTCAGTCAGTGTTAGTGCCATGTACAAGCTTCAGGCATTGAAGTTTCAGTCAGTGTTAGTGCCCTGTACAAGCTTCAGTCATTGAAGTTTCAGTCAGTGTTAGTGCCATGTACAAGCTTCAGTCATTGAAGTTTCAGTCAGTGTTAGTGCCATGTACAAGCTTCAGGCATTGAAGTTTCAATCAGTGTTAGTGCTCTGTACAAGTTTCAGTCATTGAAGTTTCAGTCAGTGTTAGTGCCATGTACAAGCTTCAGTCATTGAAGTTTCAGTCAGTGTTAGTGCCATGTACAAGCTTCAGGCATTGAAATTTCAGTCAGTGTTAGTGCCATGTACAAGCTTCAGTCATTGAAGTTTCAGTTAGTGTTAGTGCTCTGTACAAGCTTCAGTCATTGAAGTTTCAGTCAGTGTTAGTGCCATGTACAAGCTTCAGTCATTGAAGTTTCAGTCAGTGTTAGTGCCATGTACAAGCTTCAGGCATTGAAGTTTCAGTCAGTGTTAGTGCCATGTACAAGCTTCAGGCATTGAAGTTTCAGTCAGTGTTAGTGCCATGTACAAGCTTCAGGCATTGAAGTTTCAGTCAGTGTTAGTGCTCTGTACAAGCTTTGTTCATTGAAGTTTCAGTCAGTGTTAGTGCCATGTACAAGCTTCAGACATTGAATTTTCAGTCAGTGTTAGTGCTCCGTAAAAATCTTCAGGCATTCAAGTTTCAGTCAGTGTTAGTGCCATGTACAAGCTTCAGGCATTGAAGTTTCAGTCAGTGTTAGTGCCCTGTACAAGCTTCAGTCATTGAAGTTTCAGTCAGTGTTAGTGCCATGTACAAGCTTCAGGCATTGAAGTTTCAGTCAGTGTTAGTGCCATGTACAAGCTTCAGTCATTGAAGTTTCAGTCAGTGTTAGTGCATGTACAAGCTTCAGGCATTGACGTTTCAGTCAGTGTTAGTGCCCTGTACAAGCTTCAGTCATTGAAGTTTCAGTCAGTGTTAGTGCCATGTACAAGCTTCAGGCATTGAAATTTCAGTCAGTGTTAGTGCCCTGTACAAGCTTCAGTCATTGAAGTAGTGTTAGTGCCATGTGTACAAGCTTCAGTCATTGAAGTTTCAGTCAGTGTTAGTGCTCTGTACAAGCTTCAGTCATTGAAGTTTCAGTCAGTGTTAGTGCCATGTACAAGCTTCAGGCATTGAAGTTTCAGTCAGTGTTAGTGCCATGTACAAGCTTCAGTCATTAAAGTTTCAGTCAGTGTTAGTGCCATGTACAAGCGTCAGGCATTGGAGTTTCAGTCAGTGTTAGTGCCATGTACAAGCTTCAGTCATTGAAGTTTCAGTCAATGTTAGTGCTCTTCAGGCATTGAAGTTTCAGTCAGTGTTAGTGCCATGTACAAGCTTCAGTCATTGAAGTTTCAGTCAGTGTTAGTGCCCTGTACAAGCTTCAGGCATTGAAGTTTCAGTCAGTGTTAGTGCTCTGTACAAGCTTCAGTCATTGAAGTTTCAGTCATTGTTAGTGCCATGTACAAGTTTCAGGCATTGAAGTTTCAGTCATTGTTAGTGCTCTGTACAAGCTTCGTTCATTGAAGTTTCAGTCAGTGTTAGTGCCATGTACAAGTTTCAGGCATTGAAGTTTCAGTCATTGTTAGTGCTCTGTACAAGCTTCAGTCATTGAAGTTTCAGTCAGTGTTAGTGCCATGTACAAGCTTCAGTCATTGAAGTTTCAGTCAGTGTTAGTGCCATGTACAAGCTTCAGGCATTGAAGTTTCAGTCAGTGTTAGTGCCATGTACAAGCTTCAGGCATTGAAGTTTCAGTCAGTGTTAGTGCCATGTACAAGCTTCAGGCATTGAAGTTTCAGTCAGTGTTAGTGCCCTGTACAAGCTTCAGGCATTGAAGTTTCAGTCAGTGTTAGTGCCCTGTACAAGCTTCAGGCATTGAAGTTTCAGTCAGTGTTAGTGCCATGTACAAGCTTCAGGCATTGAAGTTTCAGTCAGTGTTAGTGCTCTGTACAAGCTTCAGTCATTGAAGTTTCAGTCAGTGTTAGTGCCATGTACAAGCTTCAGGCATTGAAATTTCAGTCAGTGTTAGTGCCCTGTACAAGCTTCAGTCATTGAAGTAGTGTTAGTGCCATGTGTACAAGCTTCAGTCATTGAAGTTTCAGTCAGTTGTTAGTGCTCTGTACAAGCTTCAGGCATTGAAGTTTCAGTCAGTGTTAGTGCTCTGTACAAGCTTCAGTCATTTAAGTTTCAGTCAATGTTAGTGCCATTACAAGCTTCAGTCATTGAAGTTTCAGTCAGTGTTAGTGCTCTGTACTAGCTTCAGTCATTGAAGTTTCAGTCAGTGTTAGTGCCATGTACAAGCTTCAGTCATTGAAGTTTCGGTCAGTGTTAGTGCCATGTACAAGCTTCAGGCATTGAAGTTTCAGTCAGTGTTAGTGCCATGTACAAGCTTCAGTCATTGAACTTTCAGTCAGTGTTAGTGCCCTGTACAAGCTTCAGGCATTGAAGTTTCAGTCAGTGTTAGTGCCATGTACAAGCTTCAGGCATTGAAGTTTCAGTCAGTGTTAGTGCCCTGTACAAGCTTCAGTCATTGAAGTTTCAGTCAGTGTTAGTGCCATGTACAAGCTTCAGTCATTGAAGTTTCAGTCAGTGTTAGTGCCATGTACAAGCTTCAGGCATTGAAGTTTCAGTCAGTGTTAGTGCCATGTACAAGTTTCAGTCATTGAAGTTTCAGTCAGTGTTAGTGCCATGTACAAGCTTCAGTCATTGAAGTTTCAGTCAGTGTTAGTGCTCTGTACAAGCTTCAGTCATTGAAGTTTCAGTCAGTGTTAGTGCCATGTACAAGCTTCAGTCATTGAGGTTTCAGTCAGTGTTAGTGCCATGTACAAGCTTCAGTCATTGAAGTTTCAGTCAGTGTTAGTGCTCTGTACAAGCTTCAGTCATTAAAGTTTCAGTCAGTGTTAGTGCCATGTACAAGCTTCAGGCATTGGAGTTTCAGTCAGTGTTAGTGCCATGTACAAGCTTCAGTCATTGAAGTTTCAGTCAATGTTAGTGCTCTTCAGGCATTGAAGTTTCAGTCAGTGTTAGTGCCATGTACAAGCTTCAGTCATTGAAGTTTCAGTCAGTTTTAGTGCCCTGTACAAGCTTCAGGCATTGAAGTTTCAGTCAGTGTTAGTGCTCTGTACAAGCTTCAGTCATTGAAGTTTCAGTCAGTGTTAGTGCCATGTACAACTTTCAGGCATTGAAGTTTCAGTCAGTGTTAGTGCTCTGTACAAGCTTTGTTCATTGAAGTTTCAGTCAGTGTTAGTGCCATGTACAAGTTTCAGGCATTGAAGTTTCAGTCATTGTTAGTGCTCTGTACAAGCTTCGTTCATTGAAGTTTCAGTAAGTGTTAGTGCCATGTACAAGCTTCAGGCATTGAAGTTTCAGTCAGTGTTAGTGCTCTGTACAAAGCTTCAGGCATTGAAGTTTCAGTCAGTGTTAGTGCCATGTACAAGCTTCAGACATTGAAGTTTCAGTCAGTGTTAGTGCCCTGTACAATATTCAGGCATTGAAGTTTCAGTCAGTGTTAGTGCCCTGTACAAGCTTCAGGCATTGAAGTTTCAGTCAGTGTTAGTGCTCTGTACAAGCTTCAGTCATTGAAGTTTCAGTCAGTGTTAGTGCCATGTACAAGCTTCAGGCATTGAAGTTTCAGTCAGTGTTAGTGCCCAGTACAAGCTTCAGGCATTGAAGTTTCGGTTAGTGTTAGTGCTCTGTACAAGCTTCAGTCATTGAAGTTTCAGTCAGTGTTAGTGCCATGTACAAGCTTCAGGCATTGAAGTTTCAGTCAGTGTTAGTGCCATGTACAAGCTTCAGGCATTGAAGTTTCAGTCAGTGTTAGTGCCATGTACAAGCTTCAGGCATTGAAGTTTCAGTCAGTGTTAGTGCCATGTACAAGCTTCAGTCATTGAAGTTTCAGTCAGTGTTAGTGCCATGTACAAGCTTCAGTCATTGAAGTTTCAGTCAGTGTTAGTGCCATGTACAAGCTTCAGTCATTGAAGTTTCAGTCAGTGTTAGTGCCATGTACAAGCTTCAGTCATTGAAGTTTCAGTCAGTGTTAGTGCCATGTACAAGCTTCAGTCATTGAAGTTTCAGTCAGTGTTAGTGCCATGTACAAGCTTCAGGCATTGAATTTTCAGTCAGTGTTAGTGCCATGTACAAGCTTCAGTCATTCAAGTTTCAGTCAGTGTTAGTGCCCTGTACAACAAGCTTCAGTCATTGAAGTTTCAGTCAGTGTTAGTGCCATGTACAAGCTTCAGGCATTGAAGTTTCAGTCAGTGTTAGTGCCCTGTACAAGCTTCATGCATTGAAGTTTCAGTCAGTGTTAGTGCCTGTACAAGCTTCAGGCATTGAAGTTTCAGTCAGTGTTAGTGCCATGTACAAGCTTCAGGCATTGAAGTTTCAGTCAGTGTTAGTGCCATGTACAAGCTTCAGTCATTGAAGTATCAGTCAGTGTTAGTGCCATGTACAAGCTTCAGTCATTGAAGTTTCAGTCAGTGTTAGTGCCCTGTGCAAGCTTCAGTCATTGAAGTTTCAGTCAGTGTTAGTGCCATGTACAAGCTTCAGGCATTGAAGTTTCAGTCAGTGTTAGTGCCATGTACAAGCTTCAGGCATTGAAGTTTCAGTCAGTGTTAGTGCCATGTAAAGCTTCAGGCATTGAAGTTTCAGTCAGTGTTAGTGCCATGTACAAGCTTCAGTCATTGAAGTTTCAGTCAGTGTTAGTGCCCTGTACAAGCTTCAGGCATTCAAGTTTCAGTCAGTGTTAGTGCCATGTACAAGCTTCAGGCATTGAAGTTTCAGTCAGTGTTAGTGCCCTGTACAAGCTTCAGTCATTGAAGTTTCAGTCAGTGTTAGTGCCATGTACAAGCTTCAGGCATTGAAGTTTCAGTCAGTGTTAGTGCCATGTACAAGCTTCAGTCATTGAAGTTTCAGTCAGTGTTAGTGCATGTACAAGCTTCAGGCATTGACGTTTCAGTCAGTGTTAGTGCCCTGTACAAGCTTCAGTCATTGAAGTTTCAGTCAGTGTTAGTGCCATGTACAAGCTTCAGGCATTGAAATTTCAGTCAGTGTTAGTGCCCTGTACAATCTTCAGTCATTGAAGTAGTGTTAGTGCCATGTGTACAAGCTTCAGTCATTGAAGTTTCAGTCAGTGTTAGTGCTCTGTACAAGCTTCAGTCATTGAAGTTTCAGTCAGTGTTAGTGCCATGTACAAGCTTCAGGCATTGAAGTTTCAGTCAGTGTTAGTGCCATGTACAAGCTTCAGTCATTAAAGTTTCAGTCAGTGTTAGTGCCATGTACAAGCGTCAGGCATTGGAGTTTCAGTCAGTGTTAGTGCCATGTACAAGCTTCAGTCATTGAAGTTTCAGTCAGTGTTAGTGCCCTGTACAAGCTTCAGGCATTGAAGTTTCAGTCAGTGTTAGTGCTCTGTACAAGCTTCAGTCATTGAAGTTTCAGTCATTGTTAGTGCCATGTACAAGTTTCAGGCATTGAAGTTTCAGTCATTGTTAGTGCTCTGTACAAGCTTCGTTCATTGAAGTTTCAGTCAGTGTTAGTGCCATGTACAAGTTTCAGGCATTGAAGTTTCAGTCATTGTTAGTGCTCTGTACAAGCTTCAGTCATTGAAGTTTCAGTCAGTGTTAGTGCCATGTACAAGCTTCAGTCATTGAAGTTTCAGTCAGTGTTAGTGCCATGTACAAGCTTCAGGCATTGAAGTTTCAGTCAGTGTTAGTGCCATGTACAAGCTTCAGGCATTGAAGTTTCAGTCAGTGTTAGTGCCATGTACAAGCTTCAGGCATTGAAGTTTCAGTCAGTGTTAGTGCCATGTACAAGCTTCAGTCATTGAAGTTTCAGTCAGTGTTAGTGCCCTGTACAAGCTTCAGGCATTGAAGTTTCAGTCAGTGTTAGTGCTCTGTACAAGCTTCAGTCATTGAAGTTTCAGTCAGTGTTAGTGCCATGTACAAGCTTCAGGCATTGAAATTTCAGTCAGTGTTAGTGCCCTGTACAAGCTTCAGTCATTGAAGTAGTGTTAGTGCCATGTGTACAAGCTTCAGTCATTGAAGTTTCAGTCAGTTGTTAGTGCTCTGTACAAGCTTCAGGCATTGAAGTTTCAGTCAGTGTTAGTGCTCTGTACAAGCTTCAGTCATTTAAGTTTCAGTCAATGTTAGTGCCATTACAAGCTTCAGTCATTGAAGTTTCAGTCAGTGTTAGTGCTCTGTACTAGCTTCAGTCATTGAAGTTTCAGTCAGTGTTAGTGCCATGTACAAGCTTCAGTCATTGAAGTTTCGGTCAGTGTTAGTGCCATGTACAAGCTTCAGGCATTGAAGTTTCAGTCAGTGTTAGTGCCATGTACAAGCTTCAGTCATTGAACTTTCAGTCAGTGTTAGTGCCCTGTACAAGCTTCAGGCATTGAAGTTTCAGTCAGTGTTAGTGCCATGTACAAGCTTCAGGCATTGAAGTTTCAGTCAGTGTTAGTGCCCTGTACAAGCTTCAGTCATTGAAGTTTCAGTCAGTGTTAGTGCCATGTACAAGCTTCAGTCATTGAAGTTTCAGTCAGTGTTAGTGCCATGTACAAGCTTCAGGCATTGAAGTTTCAGTCAGTGTTAGTGCCATGTACAAGTTTCAGTCATTGAAGTTTCAGTCAGTGTTAGTGCCATGTACAAGCTTCAGTCATTGAAGTTTCAGTCAGTGTTAGTGCTCTGTACAAGCTTCAGTCATTGAAGTTTCAGTCAGTGTTAGTGCCATGTACAAGCTTCAGTCATTGAGGTTTCAGTCAGTGTTAGTGCCATGTACAAGCTTCAGTCATTGAAGTTTCAGTCAGTGTTAGTGCTCTGTACAAGCTTCAGTCATTGAAGTTTCAGTCAGTGTTAGTGCCATGTACAAGCTTCAGGCATTGAAATTTCAGTCAGTGTTAGTGCCCTGTACAAGCTTCAGTCATTGAAGTAGTGTTAGTGCCATGTGTACAAGCTTCAGTCATTGAAGTTTCAGTCAGTTGTTAGTGCTCTGTACAAGCTTCAGGCATTGAAGTTTCAGTCAGTGTTAGTGCTCTGTACAAGCTTCAGTCATTGAAGTTTCAGTCAGTGTTAGTGCCATGTACAAGCTTCAGGCATTGAAGTTTCAGTCAGTGTTAGTGCCATGTACAAGCTTCAGTCATTAAAGTTTCAGTCAGTGTTAGTGCCATGTACAAGCTTCAGGCATTGGAGTTTCAGTCAGTGTTAGTGCCATGTACAAGCTTCAGTCATTGAAGTTTCAGTCAATGTTAGTGCTCTTCAGGCATTGAAGTTTCAGTCAGTGTTAGTGCCATGTACAAGCTTCAGTCATTGAAGTTTCAGTCAGTTTTAGTGCCCTGTACAAGCTTCAGGCATTGAAGTTTCAGTCAGTGTTAGTGCTCTGTACAAGCTTCAGTCATTGAAGTTTCAGTCAGTGTTAGTGCCATGTACAACTTTCAGGCATTGAAGTTTCAGTCAGTGTTAGTGCTCTGTACAAGCTTTGTTCATTGAAGTTTCAGTCAGTGTTAGTGCCATGTACAAGTTTCAGGCATTGAAGTTTCAGTCATTGTTAGTGCTCTGTACAAGCTTCGTTCATTGAAGTTTCAGTAAGTGTTAGTGCCATGTACAAGCTTCAGGCATTGAAGTTTCAGTCAGTGTTAGTGCTCTGTACAAAGCTTCAGGCATTGAAGTTTCAGTCAGTGTTAGTGCCATGTACAAGCTTCAGACATTGAAGTTTCAGTCAGTGTTAGTGCCCTGTACAATATTCAGGCATTGAAGTTTCAGTCAGTGTTAGTGCCCTGTACAAGCTTCAGGCATTGAAGTTTCAGTCAGTGTTAGTGCTCTGTACAAGCTTCAGTCATTGAAGTTTCAGTCAGTGTTAGTGCCATGTACAAGCTTCAGGCATTGAAGTTTCAGTCAGTGTTAGTGCCCAGTACAAGCTTCAGGCATTGAAGTTTCGGTTAGTGTTAGTGCTCTGTACAAGCTTCAGTCATTGAAGTTTCAGTCAGTGTTAGTGCCATGTACAAGCTTCAGGCATTGAAGTTTCAGTCAGTGTTAGTGCCATGTACAAGCTTCAGGCATTGAAGTTTCAGTCAGTGTTAGTGCCATGTACAAGCTTCAGGCATTTAAGTTTCAGTCAGTGTTAGTGCCATGTACAAGCTTCAGTCATTGAAGTTTCAGTCAGTGTTAGTGCCATGTACAAGCTTCAGTCATTGAAGTTTCAGTCAGTGTTAGTGCCATGTACAAGCTTCAGTCATTGAAGTTTCAGTCAGTGTTAGTGCCATGTACAAGCTTCAGTCATTGAAGTTTCAGTCAGTGTTAGTGCCATGTACAAGCTTCAGTCATTGAAGTTTCAGTCAGTGTTAGTGCCATGTACAAGCTTCAGGCATTGAATTTTCAGTCAGTGTTAGTGCCATGTACAAGCTTCAGTCATTCAAGTTTCAGTCAGTGTTAGTGCCCTGTACAAGCTTCAGTCATTGAAGTTTCAGTCAGTGTTAGTGCCATGTACAAGCTTCAGGCATTGAAGTTTCAGTCAGTGTTAGTGCCCTGTACAAGCTTCATGCATTGAAGTTTCAGTCAGTGTTAGTGCCTGTACAAGCTTCAGGCATTGAAGTTTCAGTCAGTGTTAGTGCCATGTACAAGCTTCAGGCATTGAAGTTTCAGTCAGTGTTAGTGCCATGTACAAGCTTCAGTCATTGAAGTATCAGTCAGTGTTAGTGCCATGTACAAGCTTCAGGCATTGAAGTTTCAGTCAGTGTTAGTGCCATGTACAAGCTTCAGTCATTGAAGTTTCAGTCAGTGTTAGTGCCATGTACAAGCTTCAGTCATTGAAGTTTCAGTCAGTGTTAGTGCCATGTAAAGCTTCAGGCATTGAAGTTTCAGTCAGTGTTAGTGCCATGTACAAGCTTCAGTCATTGAAGTTTCAGTCAGTGTTAGTGCCATGTACAAGCTTCAGTCATTGAAGTTTCAGTCAGTGTTAGTGCCATGTACAAGCTTCAGTCATTGAAGTTTTAGTGCCATGTTGTACAAGCTTCAGTCATTGAAGTTTCAGTCAGTGTTAGTGCCATGTACAAGCTTCAGGCATTGAAGTTTCAGTCAGTGTTAGTGCCATGTACAAGCTTCAGTCATTGAAGTTTTAGTCAGTGTTAGTGCCATGTACAAGCTTCAGGCATTGAAGTTTCAGTCAGTGTTAGTGCCCTGTACAAGCTTCAGGCATTGAAGTTTCAGTCAGTGTTAGTGCTCTGTACAAGCTTCAGTCATTGAAGTTTCAGTCAGTGTTAGTGCCATGTACAAGCTTCAGGCATTGAAATTTAAGTCAGTGTTAGTGCCCTGTACAAGCTTCAGTCATTGAAGTAGTGTTAGTGCCATGTGTACAAGCTTCAGTCATTGAAGTTTCAGTCAGTTGTTAGTGCTCTGTACAAGCTTCAGGCATTGAAGTTTCAGTCAGTGTTAGTGCTCTGTACAAGCTTCAGTCATTGAAGTTTCAGTCAGTGTTAGTGCCATTACAAGCTTCAGTCATTGAAGTTTCAGTCAGTGTTAGTGCTCTGTACTAGCTTCAGTCATTGAAGTTTCAGTCAGTGTTAGTGCCATGTACAAGCTTCAGTCATTGAAGTTTCAGTCAGTGTTAGTGCCATGTACAAGCTTCAGGCATTGAAGTTTCAGTCAGTGTTAGTGCCATGTACAAGCTTCAGTCATTGAACTTTCAGTCAGTGTTAGTGCCCTGTACAAGCTTCAGGCATTGAAGTTTCAGTCAGTGTTAGTGCCATGTACAAGCTTCAGGCATTGAAGTTTCAGTCAGTGTTAGTGCCCTGTACAAGCTTCAGTCATTGAAGTTTCAGTCAGTGTTAGTGCCATGTACAAGCTTCAGTCATTGAAGTTTCAGTCAGTGTTAGTGCCATGTACAAGCTTCAGGCATTGAAGTTTCAGTCAGTGTTAGTGCCATGTACAAGTTTCAGTCATTGAAGTTTCAGTCAGTGTTAGTGCCATGTACAAGCTTCAGTCATTGAAGTTTCAGTCAGTGTTAGTGCTCTGTACAAGCTTCAGTCATTGAAGTTTCAGTCAGTGTTAGTGCCATGTACAAGCTTCAGTCATTGAGGTTTCAGTCAGTGTTAGTGCCCTGTACAAGCTTCAGGCATTGAAGTTTCAATCAGTGTTAGTGCTCTGTACAAGCTTCAGTCATTGAAGTTTCAGTCAGTGTTAGTGCCATGTACAAGCTTCAGTCATTGAAGTTTCAGTCAGTGTTAGTGCCATGTACAAGCTTCAGGCATTGAAGTTTCAGTCAGTGTTAGTGCCATGTACAAGCTTCAGGCATTGAAGTTTCAGTCAGTGTTAGTGCCATGTACAAGCTTCAGGCATTGAAGTTTCAGTCAGTGTTAGTGCCATGTACAAGCTTCAGTCATTGAAGTTTCAGTCAGTGTTAGTGCCCTGTACAAGCTTCAGGCATTGAAGTTTCAGTCAGTGTTAGTGCTCTGTACAAGCTTCAGTCATTGAAGTTTCAGTCAGTGTTAGTGCCATGTACAAGCTTCAGGCATTGAAATTTCAGTCAGTGTTAGTGCCATGTACAAGCTTCAGTCATTGAAGTAGTGTTAGTGCCATGTGTACAAGCTTCAGTCATTGAAGTTTCAGTCAGTTGTTAGTGCTCTGTACAAGCTTCAGGCATTGAAGTTTCAGTCAGTGTTAGTGCTCTGTACAAGCTTCAGTCATTGAAGTTTCAGTCAGTGTTAGTGCCATGTACAAGCTTCAGGCATTGAAGTTTCAGTCAGTGTTAGTGCCATGTACAAGCTTCAGTCATTAAAGTTTCAGTCAGTGTTAGTGCCATGTACAAGCTTCAGGCATTGGAGTTTCAGTCAGTGTTAGTGCCATGTACATGCTTCAGTCATTGAAGTTTCAATCAATGTTAGTGCTCTTCAGGCATTGAAGTTTCAGTCAGTGTTAGTGCCATGTACAAGCTTCAGTCATTGAAGTTTCAGTCAGTTTTAGTGCCCTGTACAAGCTTCAGGCATTGAAGTTTCAGTCAGTGTTAGTGCTCTGTACAAGCTTCAGTCATTGAAGTTTCAGTCAGTGTTAGTGCCATGTACAACTTTCAGGCATTGAAGTTTCAGTCAGTGTTAGTGCTCTGTACAAGCTTTGTTCATTGAAGTTTCAGTCAGTGTTAGTACCATGTACAAGCTTCAGACATTGAATTTTCAGTCAGTGTTAGTGCTCCGTAAAAATCTTCAGTCATTGAAGTTTCAGTCAGTGTTAGTGCCATGTACAAGCTTCAGGCATTGAAGTTTCAGTCAGTGTTAGTGCCCTGTACAAGCTTCAGTCATTGAAGTTTCAGTCAGTGTTAGTGCCATGTACAAGCTTCAGGCATTGAAGTTTCAGTCAGTGTTAGTGCCATGTACAAGCTTCAGTCATTGAAGTTTCAGTCAGTGTTAGTGCCATGTACAAGCTTCAGGCATTGACGTTTCAGTCAGTGTTAGTGCCCTGTACAAGCTTCAGTCATTGAAGTTTCAGTCAGTGTTAGTGCCATGTACAAGCTTCAGGCATTGAAATTTCAGTCAGTGTTAGTGCCCTGTACAAGCTTAAGTCATTGAAGTAGTGTTAGTGCCATGTGTACAAGCTTCAGTCATTGAAGTTTCAGTCAGTGTTAGTGCTCTGTACAAGCTTCAGTCATTGAAGTTTCAGTCAGTGTTAGTGCCATGTACAAGCTTCAGGCATTGTAGTTTCAGTCAGTGTTAGTGCCATGTACAAGCTTCAGTCATTGAAGTTTCAGTCAGTGTTAGTGCCATGTACAAGCTTCAGGCATTGAAGTTTCAGTCAGTGTTAGTGCCATGTACAAGGTTCAGTCATTAAAGTTTCAGTCAGTGTTAGTGCCATGTACAAGCTTCAGGCATTGGAGTTTCAGTCAGTGTTAGTGCCATGTACAAGCTTCAGTCATTGAAGTTTCAGTCAATGTTAGTGCTCTTCAGGCATTGAAGTTTCAGTCAGTGTTAGTGCCATGTACAAGCTTCAGTCATTGAAGTTTCAGTCAGTTTTAGTGCCCTGTACAAGCTCAGGCATTGAAGTTTCAGTCAGTGTTAGTGCTCTGTACAAGCTTCAGTCATTGAAGTTTCAGTCATTGTTAGTGCCATGTACAAGTTTCAGGCATTGAAGTTTCAGTCATTGTTAGTGCTCTGTACAAGCTTCGTTCATTGAAGTTTCAGTCAGTGTTAGTGCCATGTACAAGTTTCAGGCATTGAAGTTTCAGTCATTGTTAGTGCTCTGTACAAGCTTCAGTCATTGAAGTTTCAGTCAGTGTTAGTGCCATGTACAAGCTTCAGTCATTGAAGTTTCAGTCAGTGTTAGTGCCATGTACAAGCTTCAGGCATTGAAGTTTCAGTCAGTGTTAGTGCCATGTACAATCTTCAGGCATTGAAGTTTCAGTCAGTGTTAGTGCCATGTACAAGCTTCAGGCATTGAAGTTTCAGTCAGTGTTAGTGCCCTGTACAAGCTTCAGGCATTGAAGTTTCAGTCAGTGTTAGTGCTCTGTACAAGCTTCAGTCATTGAAGTTTCAGTCAGTGTTAGTGCCATGTACAAGCTTCAGGCATTGAAATTTCAGTCAGTGTTAGTGCCATGTACAAGCTTCAGGCATTGAAGTTTCAGTCAGTGTTAGTGCCATGTACAAGCTTCAGTCATTGAAGTAGTGTTAGTGCCATGTGTACAAGCTTCAGTCATTGAAGTTTCAGTCAGTTGTTAGTGCTCTGTACAAGCTTCAGGCATTGAAGTTTCAGTCAGTGTTAGTGCTCTGTACAAGCTTCAGTCATTGAAGTTTCAGTCAGTGTTAGTGCCATTACAAGCTTCAGTCATTGAAGTTTCAGTCAGTGTTAGTGCTCTGTACTAGCTTCAGTCATTGAAGTTTCAGTCAGTGTTAGTGCCATGTACAAGCTTCAGTCATTGAAGTTTCAGTCAGTGTTAGTGCCATGTACAAGCTTCAGGCATTGAAGTTTCAGTCAGTGTTAGTGCCATGTACAAGCTTCAGTCATTGAACTTTCAGTCAGTGTTAGTGCCCTGTACAAGCTTCAGGCATTGAAGTTTCAGTCAGTGTTAGTGCCATGTACAAGCTTCAGGCATTGAAGTTTCAGTCAGTGTTAGTGCCCTGTACAAGCTTCAGTCATTGAAGTTTCAGTCAGTGTTAGTGCCATGTACAAGCTTCAGTCATTGAAGTTTCAGTCAGTGTTAGTGCCATGTACAAGCTTCAGGCATTGAAGTTTCAGTCAGTGTTAGTGCCATGTACAAGTTTCAGTCATTGAAGTTTCAGTCAGTGTTAGTGCCATGTACAAGCTTCAGTCATTGAAGTTTCAGTCAGTGTTAGTGCTCTGTACAAGCTTCAGTCATTGAAGTTTCAGTCAGTGTTAGTGCCATGTACAAGCTTCAGTCATTGAGGTTTCAGTCAGTGTTAGTGCCCTGTACAAGCTTCAGGCATTGAAGTTTCAATCAGTGTTAGTGCTCTGTACAAGCTTCAGTCATTGAAGTTTCAGTCAGTGTTAGTGCCATGTACAAGCTTCAGTCATTGAAGTTTCAGTCAGTGTTAGTGCCATGTACAAGCTTCAGGCATTGAAGTTTCAGTCAGTGTTAGTGCCATGTACAAGCTTCAGGCATTGAAGTTTCAGTCAGTGTTAGTGCCATGTACAAGCTTCAGTCATTGAAGTTTCAGTCAGTGTTAGTGCCCTGTACAAGCTTCAGACATTGAAGTTTCAGTCAGTGTTAGTGCTCTGTACAAGCTTCAGTCATTGAAGTTTCAGTCAGTGTTAGTGCCATGTACAAGCTTCAGGCATTGAAATTTCAGTCAGTGTTAGTGCCCTGTACAAGCTTCAGTCATTGAAGTAGTGTTAGTGCCATGTGTACAAGCTTCAGTCATTGGAGTTTCAGTCAGTGTTAGTGCTCTGTACAAGCTTCAGTCATTGAAGTTTCAGTCAGTGTTAGTGCCATGTACAAGCTTCAGGCATTGAAGTTTCAGTCAGTGTTAGTGCCATGTACAAGCTTCAGTCATTAAAGTTTCAGTCAGTGTTAGTGCCATGTACAAGCTTCAGGCATTGGAGTTTCAGTCAGTGTTAGTGCCATGTACAAGCTTCAGTCATTGAAGTTTCAGTCAATGTTAGTGCTCTTCAGGCATTGAAGTTTCAGTCAGTGTTAGTGCCATGTACAAGCTTCAGTCATTGAAGTTTCAGTCAGTTTTAGTGCCCTGTACAAGCTTCAGGCATTGAAGTTTCAGTCAGTGTTAGTGCTCTGTACAAGCTTCAGTCATTGAAGTTTCAGTCAGTGTTAGTGCCATGTACAACTTTCAGGCATTGAAGTTTCAGTCAGTGTTAGTGCTCTGTACAAGCTTTGTTCATTGAAGTTTCAGTCAGTGTTAGTGCCATGTACAAGCTTCAGACATTGAATTTTCAGTCAGTGTTAGTGCTCCGTAAAAATCTTCAGGCATTCAAGTTTCAGTCAGTGTTAGTGCCATGTACAAGCTTCAGTCATTGAAGTTTCAGTCAGTGTTAGTGCCATGTACAAGCTTCAGTCATTGAAGTTTCAGTCAGTGTTAGTGCCATGTACAAGCTTCAGGCATTGACGTTTCAGTCAGTGTTAGTGCCCTGTACAAGCTTCAGTCATTGAAGTTTCAGTCAGTGTTAGTGCCATGTACAAGCTTCAGGCATTGAAATTTCAGTCATTGTTAGTGCCCTGTACAAGCTTCAGTCATTGAAGTAGTGTTAGTGCCATGTGTACAAGCTTCAGTCATTGAAGTTTCAGTCAGTGTTAGTGCTCTGTACAAGCTTCAGTCATTGAAGTTTCAGTCAGTGTTAGTGCCATGTACAAGCTTCAGGCATTGAAGTTTCAGTCAGTGTTAGTGCCCTGTACAAGCTTCAGTCATTAAAGTTTCAGTCAGTGTTAGTGCCATGTACAAGCGTCAGGCATTGGAGTTTCAGTCAGTGTTAGTGCCATGTACAAGCTTCAGTCATTGAAGTTTCAGTCAGTGTTAGTGCCATGTACAAGCTAGGTCATTGAAGTTTCAGTCATTGTTAGTGCCATGTACAAGTTTCAGGCATTGAAGTTTCAGTCATTGTTAGTGCTCTGTACAAGCTTCGTTCATTGAAGTTTCAGTCAGTGTTAGTGCCATGTACAAGTTTCAGGCATTGAAGTTTCAGTCATTGTTAGTGCTCTGTACAAGCTTCGTTCATTGAAGTTTCAGTCAGTGTTAGTGCCATGTACAAGCTTCAGGCATTGAAGTTTCAGTCAGTGTTAGTGCTCTGTACAAAGCTTCAGGCATTGAAGTTTCAGTCAGTGTTAGTGCCATGTACAAGCTTCAGACATTGAAGTTTCAGTCAGTGTTAGTGCCCTGTACAATCTTCAGGCATTGAAGTTTCAGTCAGTGTTAGTGCCCTGTACAAGCTTCAGGCATTGAAGTTTCAGTCAGTGTTAGTGCTCTGTACAAGCTTCAGTCATTGAAGTTTCAGTCAGTGTTAGTGCCATGTACAAGCTTCAGGCATTGAAGTTTCAGTCAGTGTTAGTGCCCAGTACAAGCTTCAGGCATTGAAGTTTCAGTTAGTGTTAGTGCTCTGTACAAGCTTCAGTCATTGAAGTTTCAGTCAGTGTTAGTGCCATGTACAAGCTTCAGGCATTGAAGTTTCAGTCAGTGTTAGTGCCATGTACAAGCTTCAGTCATTGAAGTTTCAGTCAGTGTTAGTGCCATGTACAAGCTTCAGTCATTGAAGTTTCAGTCAGTGTTAGTGCCATGTACAAGCTTCAGTCATTGAAGTTTCAGTCAGTGTTAGTGCCATGTACAAGCTTCAGTCATTGAAGTTTCAGTCAGTGTTAGTGCTCTGTACAAGCTTCAGTCATTGAAGTTTCAGTCAGTGTTAGTGCCATGTACAAGCTTCAGGCATTGAAGTTTCAGTCAGTGTTAGTGCCATGTACAAGCTTCAGTCATTCAAGTTTCAGTCAGTGTTAGTGCCCTGTACAAGCTTCAGTCATTGAAGTTTCAGTCAGTGTTAGTGCCATGTACAAGCTTCAGGCATTGAAGTTTCAGTCAGTGTTAGTGCCCTGTACAAGCTTCATGCATTGAAGTTTCAGTCAGTGTTAGTGCCTGTACAAGCTTCAGGCATTGAAGTTTCAGTCAGTGTTAGTGCCATGTACAAGCTTCAGGCATTGAAGTTTCAGTCAGTGTTAGTGCCATGTACAAGCTTCAGTCATTGAAGTATCAGTCAGTGTTAGTTCCATGTACAAGCTTCAGGCATTGAAGTTTCAGTCAGTGTTAGTGCCATGTACAAGCTTCAGGCATTGAAGTTTCAGTCAGTGTTAGTGCCATGTACAAGCTTCAGTCATTGAAGTTTCAGTCAGTGTTAGTGCCATGTACAAGCTTCAGGCATTGAAGTTTCAGTCAGTGTTAGTGCCATGTACAAGCTTCAGTCATTGAAGTTTCAGTCAGTGTTAGTGCCCTGTACAAGCTTCAGGCATTGAAGTTTCAGTCAGTGTTAGTGCTCTGTACAAACTTCAGTCATTGAAGTTTCAGTCAGTGTTAGTGCCATGTACAAGCTTCAGGCATTGAAATTTCAGTCAGTGTTAGTGCCCTGTACAAGCTTCAGTCATTGAAGTAGTGTTAGTGCCATGTGTACAAGCTTCAGTCATTGAAGTTTCAGTCAGTTGTTAGTGCTCTGTACAAGCTTCAGGCATTGAAGTTTCAGTCAGTGTTAGTGCTCTGTACAAGCTTCAGTCATTGAAGTTTCAGTCAGTGTTAGTGCCATTACAAGCTTCAGTCATTGAAGTTTCAGTCAGTGTTAGTGCTCTGTACAAGCTTCAGTCATTGAAGTTTCAGTCAGTGTTAGTGCCATGTACAAGCTTCAGTCATTGAAGTTTCAGTCAGTGTTAGTGCCATGTACAAGCTTCAGGCATTGAAGTTTCAGTCAGTGTTAGTGCCATGTACAAGCTTCAGTCATTGAACTTTCAGTCAGTGTTAGTGCCCTGTACAAGCTTCAGGCATTGAAGTTTCAGTCAGTGTTAGTGCCATGTACAAGCTTCAGGCATTGAAGTTTCAGTCAGTGTTAGTGCCCTGTACAAGCTTCATTCATTGAAGTTTCAGTCAGTGTTAGTGCCATGTACAAGCTTCAGTCATTGAAGTTTCAGTCAGTGTTAGTGCCATGTACAAGCTTCAGGCATTGAAGTTTCAGTCAGTGTTAGTGCCATGTACAAGTTTCAGTCATTGAAGTTTCAGTCAGTGTTAGTGCCATGTACAAGCTTCAGTCATTGAAGTTTC
Organism: Cladorhizidae sp. MBARI D1340-BT2; assembly: GCA_028752905.1. NCBI lineage: Eukaryota > Metazoa > Porifera > Demospongiae > Poecilosclerida > Cladorhizidae > Cladorhizidae sp. MBARI D1340-BT2. The sequence goes on from JAQNBH010000006.1 coordinate 9,048,924, forward strand.
AGTCAGTGTTAGTGCCATGTACAAGCTTCAGGCATTGAAGTTTCAGTCAGTGTTAGTGCCATGTACAAGCTTCAGGCATTGAAGTTTCAGTCAGTGTTAGTGCCATGTACAAGCTTCAGGCATTGAAGTTTCAGTCAGTGTTAGTGCCATGTACAAGCTTCAGTCATTGAAGTTTCAGTCAGTGTTAGTGCCCTGTACAAGCTTCAGGCATTGAAGTTTCAGTCAGTGTTAGTGCTCTGTACAAGCTTCAGTCATTGAAGTTTCAGTCAGTGTTAGTGCCATGTACAAGCTTCAGGCATTGAAATTTCAGTCAGTGTTAGTGCCATGTACAAGCTTCAGGCATTTAAGTTTCAGTCAGTGTTAGTGCCATGTACAAGCTTCAGTCATTGAAGTAGTGTTAGTGCCATGTGTACAAGCTTCAGTCATTGAAGTTTCAGTCAGTTGTTAGTGCTCTGTACAAGCTTCAGGCATTGAAGTTTCAGTCAGTGTTAGTGCTCTGTACAAGCTTCAGTCATTGAAGTTTCAGTCAGTGTTAGTGCCATGTACAAGCTTCAGGCATTGAAGTTTCAGTCAGTGTTAGTGCCATGTACAAGCTTCAGTCATTAAAGTTTCAGTCAGTGTTAGTGCCATGTACAAGCTTCAGGCATTGGAGTTTCATCAGTGTTAGTGCCATGTACAAGCTTCAGTCATTGAAGTTTCAGTCAATGTTAGTGCTCTTCAGGCATTGAAGTTTCAGTCAGTGTTAGTGCCATGTACAAGCTTCAGTCATTGAAGTTTCAGTCAGTTTTAGTGCCCTGTACAAGCTTCAGGCATTGAAGTTTCAGTCAGTGTTAGTGCTCTGTACAAGCTTCAGTCATTGAAGTTTCAGTCAGTGTTAGTGCCATGTACAACTTTCAGGCATTGAAGTTTCAGTCAGTGTTAGTGCTCTGTACAAGCTTCGTTCATTGAAGTTTCAGTCAGTGTTAGTACCATGTACAAGCTTCAGTCATTGAAGTTTCAGTCAGTGTTAGTGCCATGTACAAGCTTCAGTCATTGAAGTTTCAGTCAGTGTTAGTGCCCTGTACAAGCTTCAGTCATTGAAGTATCAGTCAGTGTTAGTGCCATGTACAAGCTTCAGGCATTGAAGTTTCAGTCAGTGTTAGTGCCCTGTACAAGCTTCAGGCATTGAAGTTTCAGTCAGTGTTAGTGCTCTGTACAAGCTTCAGTCATTGAAGTTTCAGTCAGTGTTAGTGCCATGTACAAGCTTCAGGCATTGAAGTTTCAGTCAGTGTTAGTGCCATGTACAAGCTTCAGGCATTGAAGTTTCAGTCAGTATTAGTGCCATGTACAAGCTTCAGGCATTGAAGTTTCAGTCAGTGTTAGTGCCATGTACAAGCTTCAGTCATTGAAGTTTCAGTCAGTGTTAGTGCCATGTACAAGCTTCAGTCATTGAAGTTTCAGTCAGTGTTAGTGCCATGTACAAGCTTCAGTCATTGAAGTTTCAGTCAGTGTTAGTGCCATGTACAAGCTTCAGTCATTGAAGTTTCAGTCAGTGTTAGTGCCATGTACAAGCTTCAGTAATTGAAGTTTCAGTCAGTGTTAGTGCCATGTACAAGCTTCAGGCATTGAAGTTTCAGTCAGTGTTAGTGCCATGTACAAGCTTCAGTCATTCAAGTTTCAGTCAGTGTTAGTGCCCTGTACAAGCTTCAGGCATTGAAGTTTAAGTCAGTATTAGTGCCTGTACAAGCTTCAGGCATTGAAGTTTTAGTCAGTGTTAGTGCCATGTACAAGCTTCAGGCATTGAAGTTTCAGTCAGTGTTAGTGCCATGTACAAGCTTCAGGCATTGAAGTTTCAGTCAGTGTTAGTGCCATGTACAAGCTTCAGTCATTGAAGTTTCAGTCAGTGTTAGTGCCATGTACAAGCTTCAGTCATTGAAGTTTCAGTCAGTGTTAGTGCCATGTACAAGCTTCAGGCATTGAAGTTTCAGTCAGTGTTAGTGCCATGTACAAGCTTTAGGCATTGAAGTTTCAATCAGTGTTAGTGCCATGTACAAGCTTCAGTCATTGAAGTTTCAGTCAGTGTTAGTGCCCTGTACAAGCTTCAGGCATTGAAGTTTCAGTCAGTGTTAGTGCTCTGTACAAGCTTCAGTCATTGAAGTTTCAGTCAGTGTTAATGCCATGTACAAGCTTCAGGCATTGAAATTTCAGTCAGTGTTAGTGCCCTGTACTAGCTTCAGTCATTGAAGTAGTGTTAGTGCCATGTGTACAAGCTTCAGTCATTGAAGTTTCAGTCAGTTGTTAGTGCTCTGTACAAGCTTCAGGCATTGAAGTTTCAGTCAGTGTTAGTGCTCTGTACAAGCTTCAGTCATTGAAGTTTCAGTCAGTGTTAGTGCCATGTACAAGCTTCAGGCATTGAAGTTTCAGTCAGTGTTAGTGCCATGTACAAGCTTCAGTCATTAAAGTTTCAGTCAGTTTTAGTGCCATGTACAAGCTTCAGGCATTGGAGTTTCAGTCAGTGTTAGTGCCATGTACAAGCTTCAGTCATTGAAGTTTCAGTCAATGTTAGTTCTCTTCAGGCATTGAAGTTTCAGTCAGTGTTAGTGCCATGTACAAGCTTCAGTCATTGAAGTTTCAGTCAGTGTTAGTGCCCTGTACAAGCTTCAGGCATTGAAGTTTCAGTCAGTGTTAGTGCTCTGTACAAGCTTCAGTCATTGAAGTTTCAGTCAGTGTTAGTGCCATGTACAAGTTTCAGGCATTGAAGTTTCAGTCAGTGTTAGTGCTCTGTACAAGCTTCGTTCATTGAAATTTCAGTCAGTGTTAGTGCCATGTACAAGCTTCAGGCATTGAAGTTTCAGTCAGTGTTAGTGCTCTGTACAAAGCTTCAGGCATTGAAGTTTCAGTCAGTGTTAGTGCCTGTACAAGCTTCAGGCATTGAAGTTTCAGTCAATGTTAGTGCCATGTACAAGCTTCAGGCATTGAAGTTTCAGTCAGTGTTAGTGCCATGTACAAGCTTCAGGCATTGAAGTTTAAGTCAGTGTTAGTGCCATGTACAAGCTTCAGGCATTGAAGTTTCAGTCAGTGTTAGTGCCATGTACAAGCTTCAGTCATTGAAGTTTCAGTCAGTGTTAGTGCCATGTACAAGTTTCAGGCATTGAAGTTTCAGTCAGTGTTAGTGCCCTGTACAAGCTTCAGGCATTGAAGTTTCAGTCAGTGTTAGTGCCATGTACAAACTTCAGTCATTGAAGTTTCAGTCAGTGTTAGTGCCTGTACAAGCTTCAGTCATTGAAGTTTCAGTCAGTGTTAGTGCTCTGTACAAGCTTCAGTCATTGAAGTTTCAGTCGGTGTTAGTGCCTGTACAAGCTTCAGGCATTGAAGTTTCTGTCAGTGTTAGTGCCATGTACAAGCTTCAGGCATTGAAGTTTCAGTCAGTGTTAGTGCCATGTACAAGCTTCAGTCATTGAAGTTTCAGTCAGTGTTAGTGCCCTGTGCAAGCTTCAGGCATTGAAGTTTCAGTCAGTGTTAGTGCTCTGTACAAGCTTCAGTCATTGAAGTTTCAGTCAGTGTTAGTGCCATGTACAAGCTTCAGGCATTGAAATTTCAGTCAGTGTTTGTACCCTGTACAAGCTTCAGTCATTGAAGTAGTGTTAGTGCCATGTGTACAAGCTTCAGTCATTGAAGTTTCAGTCAGTGTTAGTGCTCTGTACAAGCTTCAGGCATTGAAGTTTCAGTCAGTGTTAGTGCTCTGTACAAGCTTCAGTCATTGAAGTTTCAGTCTGTGTTAGTGCCATGTACAAGCTTCAGTCATTGAAGTTTCAGTCAGTGTTAGTGCTCTGTACAAGCTTCAGGCATTGAAGTTTCAGTCAGTGTTAGTGCCATGTACAAGTTTCAGTCATTGAAGTTTCAGTCATTGTTAGTGCCATGTACAAGCTTCAGTCATTGAAGTTTCAGTCAGTGTTAGTGCCATGTACAAGCTTCAGTCATTGAAGTTTCAGTCAGTGTTAGTGCCATGTACAAGCTTCAGTCATTGAAGTTTCAGTCAGTGTTAGTGCCATGTACAAGCTTCAGTCATTGAAGTTTCAGTCAGTGTTAGTGCCATGTACAAGCTTCAGTCATTGAAGTTTCAGTCAGTGTTAGTGCCATGTACAAGCTTCAGTCATTGAAGTTTCAGTCAGTGTTAGTGCCATGTACAAGATTCAGTCATTGAAGTTTCAGTCAGTGTTAGTGCCCTGTACAAGCTTCAGGCATTGAAGTTTCAGTCAGTGTTATTGCTCTGTACAAGCTTCAGTCATTGAAGTTTCAGTCAGTGTTAGTGCCATGTACAAGCTTCAGGCATTGAAGTTTCAGTCAGTGTTAGTGCCCTGTACAAGCTTCAGGCATTGAAGTTTCAGTCAGTGTTAGTGCTCTGTACAAGCTTCAGTCATTGAAGTTTCAGTCAGTGTTAGTGCCATGTACAAGCTTCAGGCATTGAAGTTTCAGTCAGTGTTAGTGCCATGTACAAGCTTCAGTCATTGAAGTTTCAGTCAGTGTTAGTACCATGTACAAGCTTCAGGCATTGAAGTTTCAGTCAGTGTTAGTGCCATGTACAAGCTTCAGTCATTGAAGTTTCAGTCAGTGTTAGTGCTCTGTACAAGCTTCAGGCATTGAAGTTTCAGTCAGTGTTAGTGCTCTGTACAAGCTTCAGTCATTGAAGTTTCAGTCAGTGTTAGTGCCATGTACAAGCTTCAGGCATTGAAGTTTCAGTCAGTGTTAGTGCCATGTACAAGCTTCAGTTATTAAAGTTTCAGTCAGTGTTAGTGCCATGATGTACAAGATTCAGGCATTGGAGTTTCAGTCAGTGTTAGTGCCATGTACAAGCTTCATTCATTGAAGTTTCAGTCAGTGTTAGTGCCATGTACAAGCTTCAGTCATTGAAGTTTCAGTCAGTGTTAGTGCCCTGTGCAAGCTTCAGACATTGAAGTTTCAGTCAGTGTTAGTGCCCTGTACAAGCTTCAGTCATTGAAGTTTCAGTCAGTGTTAGTGCCATGTACAAGCTTCAGTCATTTAAGTTTCAGTCAGTGTTAGTGCCATGTACAAGCTTCAGGCATTGAAGTTTCAGTCAGTGTTAGTGCCATGTACAAGCTTCAGTCATTGAAGTTTCAGTCAGTGTTAGTGCCTGTGCAAGCTTCAGGCATTGAAGTTTCAGTCAGTGTTAGTGCCATGTAAAAGCTTCAGGCATTGAAGTTTCAGTCGGTGTTAGTGCCATGTACAAGTTTCAGGCATTGAAGTTTCAGTCAGTGTTAGTGCTCTGTACAAGCTTCGTTCATTGAAGTTTCAGTCAGTGTTAGTGCCATGTACAAGCTTCAGGCATTGAAGATTCAGTCAGTGTTAGTGCCATGTACAAATCTTCAGGCATTCAAGTTTCAGTCAGTGTTAGTGCTCTGTACAAGCTTCAGTCATTGAAGTTTCAGTCAGTGTTAGTGCCATGTACAAGATTCAGGCATTGGAGTTTCAGTCAGTGTTAGTGCCATGTACAAGCTTCATTCATTGAAGTTTCAGTCAGTGTTAGTGCCATGTACAAGCTTCAGGCATTGAAGTTTCAGTCAGTGTTAGTGCCATGTACAAGCTTCAGTCATTGAAGTTTCAGTCAGTGTTAGTGCCATGTACAAGCTTCAGTCATTGAAGTTTCAGTCAGTGTTAGTGCCCTGTGCAAGCTTCAGACATTGAAGTTTCAGTCAGTGTTAGTGCCCTGTACAAGCTTCAGTCATTGAAGTTTCAGTCAGTGTTAGTGCCATGTACAAGCTTCAGTCATTTAAGTTTCAGTCAGTGTTAGTGCCATGTACAAGCTTCAGGCATTGAAGTTTCAGTCAGTGTTAGTGCCCTGTACAAGCTTCAGGCATTGAAGTTTCAGTCAGTGTTAGTGCCTGTGCAAGCTTCAGGCATTGAAGTTTCAGTCAGTGTTAGTGCCATGTAAAAGCTTCAGGCATTGAAGTTTCAGTCGGTGTTAGTGCCATGTACAAGTTTCAGGCATTGAAGTTTCAGTCAGTGTTAGTGCTCTGTACAAGCTTCGTTCATTGAAGTTTCAGTCAGTGTTAGTGCCATGTACAAGCTTCAGGCATTGAAGATTCAGTCAGTGTTAGTGCCATGTACAAATCTTCAGGCATTCAAGTTTCAGTCAGTGTTAGTGCTCTGTACAAGCTTCAGTCATTGAAGTTTCAGTCAGTGTTAGTGCCATGTACAAGCTTCAGGCATTGAAGTTTCAGTCAGTGTTAGTGCCATGTACAAGCTTCAGGCATTGAAGTTTCAGTCAGTGTTAGTGCCATGTACAAGCTTCAGGCATTGAAGTTTCAGTCAGTGTTAGTGCCCTGTACAAGCTTCAGGCATTGAAGTTTCAGTCAGTGTTAGTGCTCTGTACAAGCTTCAGTCATTGAAGTTTCAGTCAGTGTTAGTGCCATGTACAAGCTTCAGGCATTGAAATTTCAGTCAGTGTTAGTGCCCTGTACTAGCTTCAGTCATTGAAGTAGTGTTAGTGCCATGTGTACAAGCTTCAGTCATTGAAGTTTCAGTCAGTTGTTAGTGCTCTGTACAAGCTTCAGGCATTGAAGTTTCAGTCAGTGTTAGTGCTCTGTACAAGCTTCAGTCATTGAAGTTTCAGTCAGTGTTAGTGCCATGTACAAGCTTCAGTCATTGAAGTTTCAGTCAGTGTTAGTGCCATGTACAAGCTTCAGTCATTGAAGTTTCAGTCAGTGTTAGTGCCATGTACAAGCTTCAGTCATTGAAGTTTCAGTCAGTGTTAGTGCCCTGTGCAAGCTTCAGACATTGAAGTTTCAGTCAGTGTTAGTGCCCTGTACAAGCTTCAGTCATTGAAGTTTCAGTCAGTGTTAGTGCCATGTACAAGCTTCAGTCATTTAAGTTTCAGTCAGTGTTAGTGCCATGTACAAGCTTCAGGCATTGAAGTGTCAGTCAGTGTTAGTGCCCTGTACAAGCTTCAGGCATTGAAGTTTCAGTCAGTGTTAGTGCCTGTGCAAGCTTCAGGCATTGAAGTTTCAGTCAGTGTTAGTGCCATGTAAAAGCTTCAGGCATTGAAGTTTCAGTCGGTGTTAGTGCCATGTACAAGTTTCAGGCATTGAAGTTTCAGTCAGTGTTAGTGCTCTGTACAAGCTTCGTTCATTGAAGTTTCAGTCAGTGTTAGTGCCATGTACAAGCTTCAGGCATTGAAGATTCAGTCAGTGTTAGTGCCATGTACAAATCTTCAGGCATTCAAGTTTCAGTCAGTGTTAGTGCTCTGTACAAGCTTCAGTCATTGAAGTTTCAGTCAGTGTTAGTGCCATGTACAAGCTTCAGTCATTGAAGTTTCAGTCAGTGTTAGTGCCATGTACAAGCTTCAGTCATTGAAGTTTCAGTCAGTGTTAGTGCCATGTACAAGCTTCAGGCATTGAAGTTTCAGTCAGTGTCAGTGCCATGTACAAGCTTCAGGCATTGAAGTTTCAGTCAGTGTTAGTGCCATGTACAAGCTTCAGTCATTGAAGTTTCAGTCAGTGTTAGTGCCATGTACAAGCTTCAGGCATTGAAGTTTCAGTCAGTGTTAGTGCCATGTACAAGCTTCAGTCATTGAAGTTTCAGTCAGTGTTAGTGCCCTGTACAAGCTTCAGTCATTGAAGTTTCAGTCAGTGTTAGTGCCATGTACAAGCTTCAGTCATTGAAGTTTCAGTCAGTGTTAGTGCCATGTACAAGCTTCAGGCATTGAAGTTTCAGTCAGTGTTAGTGCCATGTACAAGCTTCAGGCATTGAAGTTTCAGTCAGTGTTAGTGCCATGTACAAGCTTCAGTCATTGAAGTTTCAGTCAGTGTTAGTGCCATGTACAAGCTTCAGTCATTGAAGTTTCAGTCAGTGTTAGTGCCATGTACAAGCTTCAGTCATTGAAGTTTCAGTCAGTGTTAGTGCCCTGTACAAGCTTCAGTCATTGAAGTTTCAGTCAGTGTTAGTGCCATGTACAAGCTTCAGGCATTGAAGTTTCAGTCAGTGTTAGTGCCCTGTGCAAGCTTCAGACATTGAAGTTTCAGTCAGTGTTAGTGCCCTGTACAAGCTTCAGGCATTGAAGTTTCAGTCAGTGTTAGTGCCATGTACAAGCTTCAGTCATTGAAGTTTCAGTCAGTGTTAGTGCCATGTACAAGCTTCAGGCATTGAAGTTTCAGTCAGTGTTAGTGCCATGTACAAGCTTCAGGCATTGAAGTTTCAGTCAGTGTTAGTGCCATGTACAAGCTTCAGGCATTGAAGTTTCAGTCAGTGTTAGTGCCATGTACAAGCTTCAGTCATTGAAGTTTCAGTCAGTGTTAGTGCCCTGTACAAGCTTCAGGCATTGAAGTTTCAGTCAGTGTTAGTGCTCTGTACAAGCTTCAGTCATTGAAGTTTCAGTCAGTGTTAGTGCCATGTACAAGCTTCAGGCATTGAAATTTCAGTCAGTGTTAGTGCCCTGTACTAGCTTCAGTCATTGAAGTAGTGTTAGTGCCATGTGTACAAGCTTCAGTCATTGAAGTTTCAGTCAGTTGTTAGTGCTCTGTACAAGCTTCAGGCATTGAAGTTTCAGTCAGTGTTAGTGCTCTGTACAAGCTTCAGTCATTGAAGTTTCAGTCAGTGTTAGTGCCATGTACAAGCTTCAGTCATTGAAGTTTCAGTCAGTGTTAGTGCCATGTACAAGCTTCAGGCATTGAAGTTTCAGTCAGTGTTAGTGCCATGTACAAGCTTCAGTCATTAAAGTTTCAGTCAATGTTAGTGCCATGTACAAGCTTCAGGCATTGAAGTTTCAGTCAATGTTAGTGCTCTTCAGGCATTGAAGTTTCAGTCAGTGTTAGTGCCCTGTACAAGCTTCAGGCATTGAAGTTTCAGTCAGTGTTAGTGCTCTGTACAAGCTTCAGTCATTGAAGTTTCAGTCAGTGTTAGTGCCATGTACAAGTTTCAGGCATTGAAGTTTCAGTCAGTGTTAGTGCTCTGTACAAGCTTCGTTCATTGAAGTTTCAGTCAGTGTTAGTGCCATGTACAAGCTTCAGTCATTAAAGTTTCAGTCAGTGTTAGTGCTCTGTACAAAGCTTCAGGCATTGAAGTTTCAGTCAGTGTTAGTGCCATGTACAAGCTTCAGGCATTGAAGTTTCAGTCAGTGTTAGTGCCATGTACAAGCTTCAGGCATTGAAGTTTCAGTCAGTGTTAGTGCCATGTACAAGCTTCAGTCATTGAAGTTTCAGTCAGTGTTAGTGCCCTGTACAAGCTTCAGGCATTGAAGTTTCAGTCAGTGTTAGTGCTCTGTACAAGCTTCAGTCATTGAAGTTTCAGTCAGTGTTAGTGCCATGTACAAGTTTCAGGCATTGAAGTTTCAGTCAGTGTTAGTGCTCTGTACAAGCTTCGTTCATTGAAGTTTCAGTCAGTGTTAGTGCCATGTACAAGCTTCAGGCATTGAAGATTCAGTCAGTGTTAGTGCCATGTACAAATCTTCAGGCATTCAAGTTTCAGTCAGTGTTAGTGCCATGTACAAGCTTCAGGCATTGAAGTTTCAGTCAGTGTTAGTGCCTGTACAATCTTCAGGCATTGAAGTTTCAGTCAGTGTTAGTGCCCTGTACAAGCTTCAGGCATTGAAGTTTCAGTCAGTGTTAGTGCCATGTACAAGCTTCAGTCATTGAAGTTTCAGTCATTGTTAGTGCCATGTACAAGCTTCAGTCATTGAAGTTTCAGTCAGTGTTAGTGCCATGTACAAGCTTCAGTCATTGAAGTTTCAGTCAGTGTTAGTGCCATGTACAAGCTTCAGGCATTGAAGTTTCAGTCAGTGTTAGTGCCTGTACAAGCTTCAGTCATTGAAGTTTCAGTCAGTGTTAGTGCCATGTACAAGCTTCAGGCATTGAAGTTTCAGTCAGTGTTAGTGCCATGTACAAGCTTCAGTCATTGAAGTTTCAGTCAGTGTTAGTGCCCTGTGCAAACATCGATCAGTCTAGCCTGTCTGAGCTTCAGTGGGGTATTAATAGCCCGTTCAGTCAGTGTTAGTGAGGTGCTATGATGTGGATTTTCTTTCAAGGTGGGAGAACACAACAGAGAAAGCTGAGATGGCTGGAAATGAAAACAACTTTCTTTGAGGAGGAATGATGTCATAGTGAATGCATGGCTGCTGATAATGTAGTTCAGAGTTTCAATTTACTCTGATGTATGTAGCTAGCTTGGTGGGGTAGCTCCTGGTAAAATTTAGGAAATAGATGCATACGTAATATGTATTTGTGTGTGTGTGTCCTGTAAGTGTTTATGTGTGTTTGTGTGCTGCGTTCTGTGTCTGAGTGTGTGTGTGGGCTGTGTGTGTGTAAACACTGAAAGTTCAGGGTTCACAAGTTGTCATGTTTGTGTGATGAGAACATTGCTCAGGTTTTCTAGACAGTTCTAAACTCATCTCAAATAATTAATGAGGCTGCTAAGCTCTCCTCATGCATAGGGAAGCTAGAATGCAACCTGTCCTCTCAGAGTCTCTGATATATTCTACCATGCCCTGTGTCAGGCAGGATAAAACAATAGACAACTATAGGTCAGAGTGCCACAAAGTCGTAAAATATACAGTAAATGCACCAACCCTTGCTTGGTATGGACAACCTTTTGTGTAGCAACCAAAAAATGGGAGAATTCACTGCCAACATACATGGTCCGTGAAGTCACCCAATCCTCCCAAATCTGACAGGCAAAGTGTATGCATCTAGTTATCTCTAGTTAAGATTCCTCATACTTCAAGTATATAGAGTTGGTACTCATTCTGGCCCTACACACACCAACAGCTACTGCTCATGCTGGCCCTGCACACACACAACAGCTACTGCTCATACTAGTCCTGCACACACAACAGTTACTGCTCATGCCAGCCCTACACACACCAACTGCTACTGCACATGCTGGCCCTGCACACACCAACAGCTACTGCTCATGCTGGCCCTACACACACCAACAGCTACTGCTCATGCTGGCCCTACACACACCAACAGCTACTGCTCATGCTAGCCCTACACACACCAACAGCTACTGCTCATGCTGGCCCTACACACACCAACAGCTACTGCTCATGCTAGCCCTACACACACAACAGCTACTGCTCATGCTAGCCCTACACACACCAACTGCTACTGCACATGCTGGCCCTGCACACACCAACAGCTACTGCTCATGGTGGCCCTGCACACACCAACAGCTACTGCACATGCTGGCCCTACACACACCAACAGCTACTGCACATGCTGGCCCTACACACACCAACAGCTACTGCTCATGCTGGCCCTGCACACACAACAGCTACTTCTCATGCTGGCCCTGCACACACAACAGCTACTGCTCATGCTAGCCCTACACACACCAACAGCTACTGCTCATGCTGGCCCTACACACACCAACAGCTACTGCTCATACTGGCCCTACACACACCAACAGCTACTGCTCATGCTGGCCCTACACACACCAACAGCTACTGCTCATGCTGGCCCTGCACACACAACAGCTACTGCTCATGCTAGCCCTACACACACCAACAGCTACTGCACATGCTGGCCCTACACACACCAGCAGCTACTGCTCATGCTGGCCCTGCATAAACTTGACAGTGATGTTGATGTCAGTTTAAAAAATACCAACCTCAAGTGACAGCAAATTTGCTAGTCTACTTTCAGAGCAGACACAATTGGCTATTAATTAGCTCCCTAGACACAAAATAGGTAACCTCTGTCATGCAAGATTTCAACCTGGCATGTATTTGTGGGGCCAAGTCTAGACAGGCAGACCCCCCACTACTATGGTTGCTGCTGTCCATAGTGGTTAGCTGGCTCAGAGAAATCTAATTGAACAGTGTTGCTGATCTGCATGTGGGTGGGTAGGAACTTTACTATGTATGTATGTATGTATGTATGCATGTATGTATGTATGTATGTATGTATGTATGTACGTATGTATGGTGGGGACTTGCATCATGATGGTGTGGGTTCCGTTACTCTTGCTCTGAGGCATCACTTAGTGCCAAAGCTTTAAGCTTGCTCCACTGGATGAGGATATACTGTTGCTATTGTGCTCGGGCTGTGCCTCTGCTTTAGCTACCTGTTCACCAAGGATCATTAAAATGACCAAGTCGACTTCAACTACATCCCACTGGACAAATAAGTCTTCATCATAATGATTTGCTGGGCACTTGCTACATGTACCTATCCCGGCATGTTATAGTGTGTGCTTGCTATACTGTATGTGTGTGCTTGGTTACTTGCTATACATATATGTGTGGATGTGTGCTTGCTATACAGTATGTGCATGGATGGGTGCTTGCTATACAGTATGTGCATGGATGGGTGCTTGCTATACAGTATGTGCAGGGAGGGTTGTGTACATACTTTATATCCTTAGGAACTGCTCCAATTCTAACCTTCCAATTCTAACCTAACTGTGGAAGTAAATAGCTGAGAAATGAAGATGAGGGGTAACCGTTGAGTCATGGACACCCAAAAAATTAGAAGTCCTCAAACAGGTACTTGAACTTCTTCATAGCTACAATCAATATTAATCACCCCTCTAATTGTAACTTGCTAATCACAGGTAGATTGGATGGAAGTAAGCCACTGCGGTTCCTATTAGAGAGTGTACTGTGGATGAAAGGGAGGTTCAATGGATTACCCTGGTTGTGATTTACCTATTGAAGTGATTTAGCTAGCTACCGGGGTTTTCATCAGGCTTTAGTGACACATGTAACCAGATAAGCTAAAACGCAGGCTTGGAGTCCGGGATTAAAAGCCCTCTTTGTTTACACCAGGCTTGTGTCACTGATCGACAACATGGGGATGATCAACTTTAGATAGGGTATTAGCCATACTGAGCGATAGGCTGGAGCTTGAAGCTACATGTACAATCCTGTGTGTGTTTGTGTCTAGTACCATATATGGTGTATGTGTCTAGTATGTGCTATGCATGTGTGTAGCAGTTGTTGTTAGGGTACAAGCACATGGACTGAATCTGGCACTGAATATGACTGACCAAAACATTGTGTTAGTGTTAGGATGGAAGCACATCACTGAATCCTGGCACTCAGTACGCCTGAACAAATCATGTGTTGGTGTTAGGATGCTTCACATGACTGAATCTGGTACTAAGTAAGTATGCCTGAACAAAACACTTCTTAGTCCTTAGTCTGGACAAACGAAACTTGGGCCAGAAATTCTGGTCTATCTACAACTGAGTTCTTCCTGATGGAAATTCTAGACCAAGTTTGGTGAGCTTTCAAGGCGATCTACAACCTCTGACTAGTCAGCTACTCAGCTCTTACTTGCAGTCCCTGAATGGGCAGCTCTTCTGACTTACATTCCTTGAATTGGAAGTTCTTCTGCTCTGACTTACAATCCCTGAATGGGCAGCTCTTCTGCCCCCTGACTTGCAGTCCCTGAATGGGCAGCTCTTCTGACTTACATTGGAGTTCTTCTGCTCTGACTTGCAGTCCCTGAATGGGAAGCTCTTCTGCTCTGACTTGCAGTTCCTGAATGGGAAGCTCTTCTGCTCTAAGCAGTCCCAGAGTGGACCCCTCTTTAAAGCCTCTGACTTGTAGAATAACATTTACAATGCAGTAATATTTTTCATTTATTTTTACTTTTCCTTCTAGTTTCTACCAACTTGAAGGACAACCCTACCCTTCTAGTTTCTACCAACTTGAGGGATAACCCTTCCCTTCTAGTTACTGCCATCTTGAAGGATAACCCTTCCATTCTAGTTTCTGCCATCTTGAGGTTTAACCCTTCCCTTCTGGTTGCTACTATCTTGAGAGATAACCCTTCCCTCTAGTTATTTCCATCTTGAGGGATAACCCTTCCATTCTAGTTGCTAACATATTGAGGATAAAACCCTTCCCTTCAAGTTGCAACACTCTTATGGGATAACTCTACCCTTCTAGTTACTGCCAACTTATGGGATAACCCTTCCCTTCTAGTTACTGCCATCTTGATGGATAATCCAAGTTGCTACCATCTTATGGGATAAGCCTTACCTTCTAGTTAATACCATCTTATTGGATAACCCTTCCCTTCTAGTTACTGCCACAGTGAGAGATACCCTTCCCATCTAGTAAACACTATCTTGAGAGATATTTATTTTTGAACAAAAACCACGCTGATTGTGCATACACTCAGGGATGGGTGGGGCATAGAGTCTTGGACTTCTAGCTCCTTCGAGTGGCGAGGAACGTCTGTCATTCAATACGCCATGCCAATTAATCTCTGCCTCTGCCAGTTGTTCTTTTAATATTTGGAAGGAAAATTTTTAGCACCATTCAAAAGTTCTCCTCTCTACTTTATAAAAATAGTAAATCAAGAACATGGTCCAGAAGACTTAACATCCCAAATCATCTTCCAAGGGAGCATGCCCTAGACCGTCCCCCCCTCCCCCCATAGCAGGGCTCCAGCTTCAACCTTGCATAACCATTAGGCGGTTATTTACAACTCCTTTTCAAAACCATCCCTTCATGATGGTCAGATATTCATCTGAGAGTACATCAGATGTAATCTCGGAGTGGCCTATGAATACCTATTTCCCGAGGGGGCCTTCCCCTCCCCTCCCCCTTCCCTTTGGTCTTACTAGCCAGACTTCCCCCTGTGTTTGTGTTGGCGCACGTGGGAATGGTCCAACACCGTAGAACATTTCGACATATATTGGTTCATAAGTAGCGTAACACGAGACTGCATAGATATGATAACCTTAATAGAGGATGATATTGATTTCACTTTCTCTCTTTCCTCCCTATCCAACCCCCCTCCCCATTTCTTCCATGTTACCTAGCCGGACAACAATGGATACCGTCCAAGTCCGGATGACTTCATGTCGGAAGATGCCCAGTATGTGTAGTGCAATATGTTAGACAAGTTTCTCTCTCTCTCTTCTTTCTTCTTCAAACACATTTTTTATGGACTACTGACGTTCCAATCACCTTCAAATTATTATATTTTCGATATAGAAAGTTATTTATGTATGTAGTGAGGACATAATGTTCTGAGTATTAATACGGCCAATGGTGATTCTTGTGAACATATTATATACTTGTTCTTGGGGAGGTCTACCATGGACGTGTCTCCTCTACAGTATATATTTTTAGCACTCTTTCTGTTTTCTTTTCCATTTTACATCTTTATTTTGTGCAATGATTATTACTTGTTGCTATGACAGTTCCAGACTTAAGGGAATGTACATAATATTACATTATTGGTCATTTTGTTGTGTTGGTGTATATATAATTATAAGTTATTAAGCGAGATTCGGTAGGTAACGGATTATTGGAGAACGAAGTGATCCAGTGGTGAATCAGATGGAAAGTTTTTCAGGATGCATCTGTATCTGGAGCTCCCTATAATATTATTGGTTCGACTCCCATTTTAAAAATGGTGGCCCAAAAAACCAACCATGCTTATATCTCAGCTAAAACTCACTTTGGCATTTCTTGGTATCTGGTACCTTCAGCTCCAAAAATACTTCGAGCGTGCCTTGAATCTTTCATGAAGTAAGCGTGGAGCCTAAGAAAACGTGAATTTTCGTGCTTTCTTCCCACATACCTGCGAATAGTATATTCTTACATAATGAATGCCAGGCATAGAAGTGAGCGAAGGTGCAATGGAGAGGATAAAATTATAAACAGATAAACGTGTCAATTGGAGAGCCTAGTACAGTCTGTTCTCCCTAATAGTCGACTTCACTTTAGTCGAACTTCACGACCACGACCCTTAACTCTACACAACTGGCATGCACACAACACTTTTGGCTGTATGCAAGTACAGTATAATCTCCCTCATAGTCCACCACTTCCTTGCCTTACTCCCTCATAGTCTACCAGGTATCACAACCCATCTGTGCATAGGCTGATCCTAGCAGCAGTTCTGACATGGCAGTTGTGCATGCTGCCAGAAGATTCACCAGGTCCAGTTGATTATTCAGATTCTGAAGTACAACTTCTTTCTCAAGCAATAGCTTGAACATGACTAACGATTATGCGATATTTTCAGCTGACATCAAATTACTTTGAGGTAATCTGCTTTATATTTTTATTCAAACCAAATGTGACAAAGCATGAAAATTAAGCATATAATCTATAATCTACACACCAGCGATTTATTTCATCATATAATCTTACACTCACCTAGGATTTATTTCTGCATATAATCTACACACACCAAGAACTTATTTCAGCATATAATCTACGCACACACACAAGGATTTATTTCAGCATATCATCTATGCACACCAAGGATTTGTTTCATACATGGAGGCTATTTGTATCTTGACCTCTGGTGGTGTGACCTCAACAACACATTTTCCCCATTTTTTGGCAACATCTTTTATACCTCTACACCTGCACTTGTACACATGCACCTCTACACCTGCACTTGTACCCATGCACCTCTACACCTGCACTTGTACACATGCACCTCTACACCTGCACTTGTACACATGCACCTCTACACCTGCACTTGTACACATGCACCTCTACACCTGCACTTGTACACATGCACCTCTACACCTGCACTTGTACACATGCACCTCTACACCTGCACTTGTACACATGCACCTCTACACCTGCACTTGTACACATGCACCTCTACACCTGCACTTGTACACATGCACCTCTACACCTGCACTTGTACACATGCACCTCTACACCTGCACATGCACCTCTACACCTGCACTTGTACACATGCACCTCTACACCTGTACTTGTACACATGCACCTCTACACGTGCATCTGTACATGTACACCTCTACATGTGCATCTCTACACGTGCAGCTCTACTCTTGACCTCTACATGTGCAGCTCTACACATGCACCTATACTCTTGCACCTCTAGATGTGCACACAGGTGATTGTGATATTTATCTGGGGATCAATCCAGCAGTTAAAACTTTACATGAAATTCTACCCTGGGACAGACAAAAGTTATATTGCATTACTGAATGAGCAGCAGAATCTTCCATTGAAGAGATGCCCAAAACAACAGCTGCTATTTTGATAGCTAGGTGCAGAAAATCTTCTGCTGATAGAGGCTTTCAATGCTGCCCAGTGACTGTTCCCTTCCGGTTCAAGTAATTCGGTTTCCCATCTTCCTCTTCTTTATCATCTCATAAACAAAGGCTGAGGCCAAACCTACATGCTTGAGAGTGTCACCGGGTGACCTGCCAAACATGGACTTGTAAGAACAATCAGCTACTCTGCAGGATTGAACCTGTTCATAATTATTAATTATCAGTGTTGATAGCATCAAAGCCACATTAACCATTATTATGATGTTCAGTGCAGGAGATATCACCGGTAGCCTAATTAAGGGAACTGGTTTGACCCTGTCTGCCAGTATTATCGGAGTGGTGCTCTAATTTTGGAGTCTCTCAGTTTTTCTGTCTTTTGCTTATTGTACTTCAACCATAAAGGCTTTAACTATACTTCCTCTTTGACCCGTCATTCCAGTTCAGTGGTAGCACAGTAAGCTCCCTAGTGGCAGCCTACTTAATGATAGCTAAACCAGATTCAGCAGCTAGTTCCAGGCGTGTCACAGGACACCCTAGGACAGAGAGCTACACCATTTATAGGTTCACATTGCCCTAAACAGCATGCTAAAGATGAGAGAAGGCCTGACATTGCTTCCATGACAACTCTATACTTTCGTGAATCTTCCTATCAGCACTGTTAAGGGATGTTGTGAGCTCCCTCCCTGAAGTCCTGCAGTAGGCAAAAAGGAAAAGTTTTCCAACCATGGATTCCCCAGCACACACTTGGCCCAGAACCAGGTCAATGATGGAATCTGGGCAAAAACCCTCTCTGTGCTAATGTATATAATTCAGCTAACCTGAAATTCATCACAACAAACTACATTCAGAAGGGCAATCCCTGTGCTACTCTCAAAAGTGGCAATTATTATGACATATGTGTCTTTGTTATCTAAGTAGGAGTGTTCAAATACCTGTAAGAAGTTGTAGAAGTCCACTAGCACATAAATTAATATGATAACTTTGCAGTATTTGCACTGTCTGCTAGTCTCTCCTATCTGTCCAAGCTTATCTCACTGAACTCTCAGTTGATATAATAACATGAAGGCTAGAGCATTTAGTTGAAATGTCGAGAGAGTACAATTTCAAGTTGATTATTGAGAAGGTTATTGTAAGATCTTTTTTTGTTGGGCTAATCATTACTCTCATGTCCTGCTACTGTAGATTGATACAACATTGGAGTAGTCATGGATGGAATGTTCAGACCAGAGTTGTTTCTTGTATACTTAAACCTAACAAGAAGTGTGTTTCAATTGATGTTGAGCTCAACTGTGAACAAGATAATTGGCTGGTAGTATAAGATGCCATCGAATGCTTTCAACATCCATCCATGTTAGAGCACACTCACTAGATTCCAGATGCTTATCATCGTAAAAATCTTCACACTGATGCTAATAATACTCTGTGGCCAGGAAGTCTGCACCTTTTCTAGTGCAGCTGTGTTCTCATGCATGTACTCCAGAGTGTGAACTGTGCACCACAAGGCAGGTACAAATTTAGGATTTTTTTAAGTGGGGGGGGGGGGAGGGGGTATTGTTGCAACAGTGTGTGCAAAGTACATGCAGAAATTTTCATATCCACTTAAATGGAACATTTAATAATGATCGTACTCAGAAGCACTTTCTGCTCAACATCTAAGCAGGAAGCCAATGGCCGAAATCATCCATCAGAACATTTAATAGTATGAAAGGAAGTTTATTTTAATTTTTTTGGAGTAAATGAATTACCAAATGATTCACCAGGCAGTAGAGTGACCTTGAAAATGTGGCATCCATTTTCTCTAATATTGGTCCCGATCGAGGCTAGTGTGATCAGAGACCACCATCGTCTGGGTATATAAGTACCACCCATAGTCGACTTGGCCAAGACCCATATTGGTAAAGTTGAGTTGTACCTCAGAAGTTGTGTATCTACTTTACAAAAGGAAAAGACTAAGGCCCCCCCCCCCCCCATTTCATCAAGCCAGACCTCACTCCACCTGAGAGGCATATGGAATCAATTCTACTCAAGGAACGCTGGTCCCTCATCAGTTCAGGTTTGAATAGATATTGCATAAAAATACGAGGTAAATGTATTTTTGTCTGCATGCTCTATATCAAGACTATCAATTAGTCCGCTCCAATCCAAATTCATCAGCACCTTTAAGCTCAAATCCAACTTCATCAACACCTGTAACCTCCGCCTCGTCCAATCCTGACTACGACTCAATCCCAATTGGGAGCTTCATGAGTATCTATACAATTATGCACTTTCAATGCACGTAATCTAGTTAATAAGTTTGCACTCTTTCAATATGTTGTGTACTCCTCTTCCTTCAAAATCACATGCATCACAGAATCCTGGCTCATTAACTCCATCTATAACTGAAATTCTGCCTACTGGTTACTGTATTTTACGTGAAGATCGAAGTTCAAGTGGTGGTGGTGTTTTGGTGGCACTTGATGAATCAGTACCTACATCAGTACCTATTCTACCTCTGCCTTTCTCCTGAAGGATTAGAAGTAGTTACATTTCAAATATGCTACAACCAAGCCTCTATTACTTTATATGCAATCTATATACATACCTCCAAACTCTGACTATTATTACCTTCAATCGCTTCTGTCATACCTCTCTCATTTGGTTGGCTGTTCAACACAAGTTATTATTCTAGCCGACTTCGATTTCCCTAACATCTGTTGAACCATGTTGACTGCATCCTCTAATTTACCTAATTTATTTTGCGAATTTGTTTTTGAGTATAATCTTGAGCAACTTGTCACTGCTCCTACACACATCAAAGGAAATACGCTTGATCTAGTACTCGGTAATAATAGTGACATCATTAGTGACCTTTCAATTGACCCTCACTTAATTCATCTGTCTTTTTCTGATCACTATAGCATTTCTTGTTCTATATCAATATTCTCTAATATAACATCTAAACAGCCACCGAGATAATTATGTTTGTGACTTCTCTAAGGTGGATTATCAGGCTCTCTACTCTTACCTATTGGACACAGATTTCAGTAATTGCCTTTGTTCCATTGAGAATGAAACTGCTTGGCACGAATTCAGTGTTACTCTAAGAAGATCCATAGATATATTTATTCCCAAATTTAGAATAAGGTCCTACGAACTTCCTAAATGGATGACCCACACTTTAAATCATGAATTGAATTGCCTAGATACACTCAGAAGGAAATACAAATGTCATCCCACTTCTACTATTTTTTACAAACTCACTACTTCCCAACTCTCAATTCAGTCATCACTGTCTAATGCCAAATCTACCTTCGAAAATAATCTTGTAAATGGGCTGACTTATAAAAACAGCTTCAAGATTTATAAGTACATTCGTAGGCTAGCAAAAAACAATTTAATTCCCCCCCACACTGTTTCTAGACATCTCAGAGTATCTTCTAACTTGGGAAAGGCAGACTTATTCAAGAAGTATTTTCACTCTGTGTTCACCAGAAGCACATGCAACCTGCCTCCAACAGATTCTGTCTTCACACCTTCAGATGTGATAAATAACTTGTGGAAGGACGCAAATTGCATTTCCTTCTCAATGAATTGAGGCAATTTAATTGATGCTTGAGATCAGGGGTAATCCATTAGGTCTTTGGTGCGATCTTAGCCTGACCTTTGGAATAAAAAATTCATTGCCTGCCTCAGGATCTCTTTAAAATGCCTGCCATGCATTTTCAATCTCACTTGAGTTTAGGCAGCAACAAAAATCGGCATCCAGGAGATAAGAACAGAGGCCAGGAAGATCTGCTTTAGAATAATCAAATACAAGCATGGACTGAAACTTGGAGCGCTTAGCAGGATTACAAGAGATGTAAAAGTAAATAACATAGTAGTCAGAAAAGATCGGACAAGAATCAACAGAGGGACCAAAAATCAGCAAATCCGAGTTTGTAAAAACTAGACCAAGAACATTTCCTTTGACATGGGTTGGTATGTCAATGGGTTGTTGAAGATTGTGTTCAAGCAC
Source organism: Cladorhizidae sp. MBARI D1340-BT2 (assembly GCA_028752905.1). Taxonomy (NCBI): domain Eukaryota; kingdom Metazoa; phylum Porifera; class Demospongiae; order Poecilosclerida; family Cladorhizidae; species Cladorhizidae sp. MBARI D1340-BT2. The sequence continues at coordinate 9,069,916 of JAQNBH010000006.1, forward strand.
AAATTCACAAAAGATTTGATTGATGAAGCAATTAGGGTAGACCACCAGACGACTGGTATATTGAAATCACCTAGATCTGAAGCATGAATTAATTGGAATAAATTAATTAGAAGACAGCAGCGAGTGTATAAGTTTGGAGAAACAAAAGTGCACAGAAAGTAACCACAGGGTGATAACAAATGTCAATAAGGCTAAATTATCTGGTGTTAAACGACTGAACAGTCTTCATTGCAACCAATATCCTACCTCTACGACTGCCATGATCCTTATGGAAAATAGTATAATTGAAAGGGAGCATTTCCTTGTCATAGATGGTTTTAGCGAGCCAAGACTCTGTGATGCAGACTATGTCATAAGTGTACATGAATATACAAAAGTTTGTAGAGAAGTAAGTTTGCTAACTATACTACGTGCATTGAATAGACACGTTTTTAAACTGCCTAGTCTAGTTAAAGGTTGTGGATTTAAATGCAGACTTGTCGAAGACTGTATATCAAGAGGCTGGAAATTGTCACAATGAGGGTCTTTAGATGGAAACGATTCAGTAGAAGGACAAGAATTGCAGGAGAGACCACCTTTCCTTTAACAAAGCAGAATCCCTTTGCTGAACTTCAGAGGTGCAGGTCAGCTTGACTAGGATGGGTCTTTGACAGTAGGAGTTACGTTGGAAACGACCCAGACGAAAGTGGTCCCTGATCTAATCTGACTTGAAGGGTCAATACCAGAGAGAACTGATGAGATTAGTGTGGCATCACCTTGATGACGCCAGTAACGGGATTTATTATAACTGTTTTTGAGACTGTGAGCTTGACCTTTAGATGGAAGATAAGTAGGATGAGTAAAGTCATGAACACTGTAGCACCAGGAAGTCAAGTAATAACTTTGGACTACGCATTATCCTCCATTTGTAAAGCCTTAGAAGTTGTACCAGCGACACCAAACCCTCTATCAGCCTGTGGAAGAAGGAAAAACAGCGGGAATCCAGGACTTTTAGACGATTTCCTGGAAGATGAGGGAGACTTGAGAAGTCTGCTAACAAAAAGTGGCAGCGATCAACTGCTCGCTATTAATTTTTACCTGATTTTAAAGTTGCTTAACTAATTCTCTAGCATCTCCACTGGTGTGATTAAGAGTCACACAAAAATGTCTCCAAGAGCCTTCTTGAGTCCCTTGTGTCTTCAGCAGCCGTTCTGTTAGGTTCACCACCACACTTGGTTCCTCAAGTTCCCCTCCCCTCCCATCCCCAGCGATGGCCATCTATAAAATCTATAGTTGCCAGCTACAAGACTTTATGCGGCAAAGGGGTGAACCACATGCAAGATTTTAGTCCATTCACGTTACGGAAGTCAAGCGCTGTGTGTTGGGAAGTTTTGCGTAGGCATACAAGGATCCTACTCAAAAGTGGACTTATAATATAGCTCGACAGACCATAAGTGGTGGTATAGTTCTGCCTTAGCCTTCTACCATTGCCCTGTCTCCAACTGAAAGAATAATTCAGTGCTGACTGGTTTTGATGTCATCCTGATGAGAGCTATCAAGAATTATGACATGATGAAGGAACCAAATAGTGATAATGTCATTAGTTAAACATTCTTTATACCAGTACATGTATATCACAGAATTCCCAAGAGGAAGTGTGTGGTGTCAGTGATAGTGGTAACCCTAACCATAAAGTCAGTAAGACAACTGGTCAAGGTGTAGATCTAACATCGCAGTTAAAGTAGATACATCATCACAAATGTGAAAGGGTTGTTCAAGGAAGAGAAGAGGAGGTAGGAAAGTAAATCATGAGAAGGAAAGAACAAGAGCCTGGCGAAGGCAACAGGAATGTCTCAATGACAATAATAAGGTCAATCTTACATGACAACACTATTTTGGCATTAAGATTAGTCAGTAGAACTCTGGACTCAGAACTGGTATTCTCAATTATGGACACACCACAGGCTATGCAAGTCCCCAGCATAGACAGCTGTGGCCACCGGTATATATTAACAAGCTAACAAGAGTTTTAGCATCTCATTATTCCTGGCGAAATCTAGGGCACTAAGAGAAAGTAAAATTGAAGTGATAGGTCATCGTAAAATTTCAGCTCTCACTAAAATTCGATGCCACTGGAGATGACAAAAATCCTAGCATTACGAACGTTGTTAGATTTCAGCTCAGCTTGTAAGAGACAAGCTTGTGAGTGGTCGCCGCTTGTTGGCAGCGACCCAAGTTCAGTGTCCGTCGCGTTGCACCCAAAGCTAAAAGCATGCAAGCCCTAATCAGTACATTGATAATTTCAGCATAATGATGTAATGATATCTCACTCCCTACAGATTTTGGGATAGTTACAATTTAGCTAGCTAGATAAAACGTGGTCAAATTTGTTTGTACACATATATATATAGTTGTACTTTCCAGAAACTAAACTAAATCTCTCCTCGCACTGCTGTCAGTTTCTGTGGATGCTCGAGTCCTAGCGAGACACATGTATGTAAATAAATACTAACGAGCGCGTGGATGGAAAGACTAGTTTACCGCTACCGCTGCTGGGCGAGCAGCATGGGACTCTATACGTTACAAATCGCTGTATTACTACTGGTAATATCAGCTGGGCCATCCTCTGCTAGACACTTAAGTAAGTAGCAATTGTAAGTTGAAGGTATTACCATTGTTGTTTACTAGATAAATGAATTCCATATTGCAGTGATAAATAATAAATCAGTTGTAGTTTGATTGTGGGATGAAGGTGGTAACTAGTATCAGTGCAGCCTATATTAATTGAAATGAATTCTACAAATAATGGCTAGTGGAGTGGCTCATTAATGGAGTGGTGGTGGGAAGGACAAATTAATGAGAAACAGAGGCTGCTCCAGTCAGTATTCAAAAGAAGTATAATTTCATAAGTTTGATATCTGGGAGTGTGCTAGCAATCCCTGTATTGGTTTGACCAACTTATGGTAGCCGACAGCCCTTCTCCCCAAAATCGTGTTCATATTCCGTTATGTGCCTGATATGCACCCACTGCACAGAGAGTGCCCACCATATGCTTTTATCGAACTCTGATGATTCAGGGATATGCGTAAGCAAGAACCACCCTCTAACAATAGAATATGTGAATGCCTTCCCCCTCATGTTTTCTACATATGAACATGGGCAGTGTGGTAGCCACACAAGCAGCTGACTTGCCAGAATCAATTGTAGCAGCATAAGAATGACACAAAATCATCTCACAGGAGTTGTTGGCTGGCTCATTCCTTACTTGAAATCTCCAACAATCTTAATGGTACTGAAGATGTGCTCATCAGAGATAGCATTCAGAGAACTTGATGTGGAAAAATATGACAGTGACATCGAAGGTCCCTTCCAGAATTTGGACAAGAAAGGATGCTGATGGCATCTCCCCATTAGTGACCCTGGGGACTAAAATTTATCTTTTACAAACTCGAGCAAGCTAGCTAGCAGCATAAAAGTGTTTGTTTTGAAATACTCTTTGTGTGTGTTAATATGCTTAAGTAATGTTTTGTTTACATAAAGTTCCGGGGTGGTGATGACATTCACAATGTAAGCATCTACTCTCTCTCTTTGAGGAAGTGAATGGCACTCACAGCACTTTAGGGTATACACACACACACACGCACACACACACACACACACATAGCTACAGCTAAAATTCACATTGACTGCTTATGAAATGGTGGTTTGGGCTGCATTTAGCTCCCAAAACAGTCAAAGCGTATTTTGAATCCTTAGTGAGGTAGTAAACCAGTAGACCAAAATAATAATCAATAATTTTTTTGGCTCTATGTCTTGACTTTCCCTGACATAACTTATGCACAATATGTCCATCCTTATTACCACAAGGCTCCAAATATTCCAATACATGTACCTTCAATGACTAATGAGAGGCACGGATAAGACTTGCAGTCAATGATTTGCCAACTCAAGTGCAGTTTTGTATCTAGAATTTGGCACAGTGTCATATGACTCGAGCTATGCTTGGTGAATTTGAAGTGTGTGGTCAGTTGGTTTACTGACGAATAACTAACAAAAACTAAGTAAAAGGAAGTATTATATACATGTGTGTGCATTTTAGCAATAAACATGGTATAGAGTAGCATCTGCTATGTTTGTTAGTACTTGATTTCTCCTGAGTGACTATTGCCAAGTGCTTGAAAATATGACTAGGCTATGCTGTATTCTATGCAACTGAATGAGAAGTCAGTTGGTTTACTGACAATCAAAACTAGACAAAAGCAAGCAACTAGCTATAGTCTAAGATGTGTGTGTATTTGCAGTAAATATGGTATAAGAAAAACATCTGCTACAGTGTATCTCTCGCCAAGTCCTTGAAGAATCTAGAGAGTTTATCCTCTGAAAGTTCTTTCCAAGTCCTTGTAGGGGCTACATCTGATCCCTTGCTAAATGCTATAAACAGCAAGGTATGGGTATGTGTGGGCTTGTGTAGTGTAAAAACGAAGTGAGATAAAGTATTGCATATGAGTGGTTCATTTCCGCTGGTTAGCTACTGTTTGGTTTGCCATAGCAATACACATCTGCTCATTGTGTGAAACGTCTGTTGCTTCATCAGCAATTACTGAGAACCAACAATATTGAAGCAAAAACAGGGGCATAAGAAGATTGGCGGTCAGAGAGGACTTGGCCACCCCAAATTAACGGCGAAAGTTTGAATAGGCATCTCTAAACCATTGTTACCCTTGTGGCTCTATCTATACTTCTACTGTATAAAAGTAGATGATATAATGGCATATCTGAGCACATGGTCATATTGCAGCAACTGTTTTTCTAGACCACCCAAAATAATCTAACTAGCTTTTTCAGTAAATATTCAAGCTTAGGCCCAGAATATCATCAGGTATCCCTTTTCAAGGTATAATAATGTACTAGCTAGCTAGATGTTTGATCGCTATTTAAAATTTGACACAGCCACTTATTTTGAATCAGATCATCAGAAAATTATGATCCTGGTGAAACAGATCATGATGAAGAATATGATAGTTGCCAACAGTGCTGTTCTGATCTCAACAACCTCCATCAACCATTTAATGTCAGTGAGTCTAAATTGACTTTAGCAATACTAAAGAGCATAATACTGTATGTCATTTAAGGAAAATATAACCCAGTTGGTTGGTACAAAATCTAGCCTTGGATCACTGTGTCTGCACATCAAAATACAAAATATTTAGCAACACTTGTCGTAAAGTTCCAACTTCAAGGTTTACTCACCTTTCAAAAGTATAGTAGATATGCATTTGTCACGGACAGCTTTTCAAAGTGGAAAAATGCCTTTTGTAACTTCTGTCAGCATGAGAATTCTAGCTTGCATAAACAAGCCACAATGAAGCTAGCAGCAAGGTCTAGTAGCACAGATGTGGGTGCTCAACTAAACTCTGCTCGTGCAGCTAATCAATAGTATCACAGGAACATACTGCTTGGATTACAACATGGTATTCGGTGCCTGTCATGACAAGGCTAGCCTCTACGGAGTCGTAAAGAGGATATTGAGGAGAGTTTATATCAATTGCTTAGTCTAGAGAGTGCCATGAAATGAAAATTTGACTTCAAATGTAGGAGAACATTTCCCCATAAATAGTTTATGAACTTATGAAAATCATGGGCCAGGCTGTTCTTAATTACATTTTAGCTGAAATTAGTGCTGTTATGTATTTTAACATGATATTTCCCACAATGAGCAACTGTATTTGCTAAATCGGTGGGTAGATGTAGAGTACAATATTCACGAAGAAAAACCTGGGCTTGTCCAGCTACCAAATAGAAAAGCTGAAACAATATTTGGGATATTTTAAATAAGTGCTCTTTACTTATTACTAAGTGCCGGAGTCAGGGTGCCACTAACATGAGTGGCATTAGAAAGGTGTCCAAGCCTTAGTTAAAGGAGTAAATAGTAGGTATTTTATATACACTGTTTAGTCAACAGGGTGAATTTATGCCTGAAGGAAGTAACAAATAAATGTGACCTTCTGTGACGTATTACAAGCTAATATATGTAGTTCTCAATGGACTTTCAGTTGACATAATAACATTAAAATCATCTTCTCAAAAATCAACTTCAAATTGTATTCACTCGATGTTTCGACTAGCTTCATCAGGAATCTCCAAAGAGACTTACTTTATTTGATAATTTGAGCAAGGAGATAAGTTACAATGACCTCCTCAATAATCAATTTGAATTTTACTCTCTCGGTATTTTGGCTAGATGCTATAGCCTTCATCAGGAATTCTAAACATATAGAGAGTAAAATTGAAGTAGATTATTGAGGTCATTGTACTTTTGTTAAGTCAACTGAGAGTTCGTTGAGAGTTTATTTTAAGGAGGGAAGTGGGGGAATAAATGTCGAACACATTGGACAGTTCGACTTACATCTGTACATGGTGTATTAAGAAATTATCAAACCTTGCCTTTGACTTTGGAGGAAGTTCAAATGGGCCATGATGACTATGCTGCAAAGTCTAATGGAACATTCAGAGGAAAATGTTGACATCTTCTTCAGCTTGAAAATCTGATCTATTCTGCAGCTGAATAGCTTTCCTTCAATCTGCAATCGAAGGATGTCATCATTCAAGAGGCAATAAAAGGGGCTACCCTATTCTCCACTTGAAATCAATGAGAACCGAGGGCAAGTTATGTGCCTTTTATGAGCATACTCTTCATGAATCTAGTAACCTAACTGACGAACCAAGTCCATGATGAAAGAAGATACCACGTAGACTAGATGATAGATCAATCAGACATGTGTATGGAAGTACTAAAGAACAATATCAACATGCATACCTTGAAGCAAGTTAACTTCTGGGGAGGTGGAGAAGAAGTTCAAGCAAAGTGATAAAACACAATGAGAGATATTGAGTCATTTTTGCTTGATGCTGCAAATGAAAATCAATTCAAGAACACTTGCATTGTGGATATGTTGATCTCAATTTTTTTTAAAGACTACTATCCAGTCAAGGATCCAATCAAAACCTTGAGTATGGCTATCACAAAAGTGACCAATGTGAGGACAACTGCTAATGTAATGAATGAAGGTTAAATATACAGAGATATGATTAGCGAAGTTGATAAACTTTTGAACATTTACTTCACTTTTCCTGATACTTTCACTTCAGCAGAGAGATAGTTTTTTTTCTTCATAACCCTGCGAAGTTGATAAACTTTTGAACATTTCCCTGATACTTTCACTTCAGCAAAGAGATAGTTTTTTTCCATAACCCTTTGCCATTAAAATCATAAACAACAATATTGAATGATTGGTGTTTATAATTTAATCATGTCATTTAACTATTGTGGTTCACATGGGCTCAATTTTGTTTCTTTTCTTTTAGGTTTTTTTAACCAAAAAAAATTCTTTATGCTAATGATTGATCGTTGAAAGTGAATGTAAATGTTAAATACTGAGAATTATAGTAATTACTACATTACTTGTTTGTAAATGTGAATTATAGTAATTACTACATTACCTGTTTAATAGTTGAAAGTGAATGTAAATGTTAAATACTGAGAATTATACTTTACCTGCCCACCAGTGTATTATACAAAGTGATTTCCCCTGATGCATAACCAACCAATAGTGCCCTTACTAATTGACCAACACAAGCATCTATAGATGCAAACTCGGACAATGTTTAGACACAGAAAATTATAAAATAGTCACAGAACTGATCTGGTTTGATGGTAATGGTGTGTATTAAAAGAGCACTGTATTGGTATATATGTGGCTAGCTTATCTTCACTGAAAACAAGAAGTATTATATTGAGCAGTAGGGTGATAGTGCCTAAATTAGTTCGCTAACACATGCAAGCTGGGCATAGCAGTACTGTTGTAGTTTACACACTATTTTACATAGGGTTTTCAAACTGTATTTTTGGACTATGATGACCAGACAAATAGATGCTCGACTGTTGATATGTATTGCCATACCATAAAAGTTTACAAGTGCTGAAGAGTCACAACTAGGGATATTGCAAATACTGACTTAATTTATGCGCAGTTAAGCAAAGTAACTTTTTCGTCTTGATTTTGAAGATTGTCTAATTAGAACACCAGTAATAAATATGTAAGAGCTGTGATTGTGGCTATTAGACTACATAAAATCTGGGTTTAGAGTGATTTCTATAATATAGCTAGGACCAGAAATAAAGTTGCCATAGAAGACTGTTACTACATAAATACATAAAGAATAACTATAACCACTGTCAATAAAATTAACTATCATCTGAGATATAATATTATGTGGTTTTCTAATTATGCATCATAATCGCATGCTAAGATCTGTGTTTTCTAATTATTGATATTCATGCAGGGTATATAAATATATTTTATAGGATCTGTGAAAAGGTGTCACTGAAAAAAGTGATCAAATTTGAATTATTGTCATGAATCTATGAATGATCTCTTAAATTCATCCTGAACAAAGCCTAAAGGCAAAGGCTAAGCATCTATTTTATTTTCCTTACAATTTACACCTATTCTCAGATTGTATCATATACAAGGCTGTACTTTGCGGCATAAAATTAACTTTTGCTGGCACCTGGTTGCCATGGCTCAGTTGTACATAAGTTTTGTAGTAGCCTGTCGTTCTAAAGCAACAACTTATGTTACTTGTTGGTGTTCAGTTTGCACAGGCTCAGCATGACCATCTCAACCATAATATGTGAAGTAGGCAGAGCCTATAATTAGAGTTTTGGTTCATGCAGCTGCATGAGAGGGGTGAAAGCCTATTCAGCTATCATGTGGCAGTTAAATGCCATGAAGATAACCCAGGTGATTTTTTTGGTACTGACATATATATACATAATAAGGCAAAAGTGGAAATTTCTAGATTGCTTTGTTTTTAAAAATACCAATGGACAACCACAGTTAATTGATGCACTTCATGCCTATGCAACACCGTAAATGAAACAACATAACACTTACTGGTAAACAAATGAGTTAACAGCGTATGGACAGGTCAATGTTTGTATTAGTCGTCTTCAATTCATCCATGCAATATATCCTCTCTTTGCATGAGATGACACTGTACAATGTATAACTAAAAATGCCAATTACAAATTATAGAAATAGAAACAAAGAAAAATGCTAGAAACAGACAGTACAATGGTGACAATGAGAATGATCGATTTAAAGGCCAGGATACTATCAGTGAAGATGTTCTCTTCACCGAGTTCAGTGAACATGAGTAACAATAACAGATACTAAATGGCAAGCACGTGGTGTACCAGCTTCTACTATAACATGTGCAATAATTGGAAACTACCTCATTTGTAACTTGGCAAGCCCACCCATGGCTCAAGTGGCACCACGCCCCTTTTCAGCTGATATTGAAGGTGAGCATGCACCAGTGCTTGCTTTCATTTTAGTTAGAAGAAATTCCTAACAAAAACAATGACATCAGCTGTTCCTATCTCCTAAGAGAAAGGCTACTCCCAGCATTCGAAAAGCAGAAGAAAGCCCACACGATGTAGATGAAACAACTGATACTGAGTTGTGTTTTTGTCTGCTTTGACTGTTAGATATATAGACACTGGAAGAAAATGATTATTCTGTTGCTATGGCAGATGGATCTACGAGGACTTTATAGGTTGATAAGGATAATATTACTTATAAAGGTGTTCTCTATGCTAATTCCCATTCATTTAATGAAAATATCTGGTAAGAGTTAGTTACGCCTTGGTACTCATTGTAAATCCTGTTTTTGAACTGGAAATTAGTTAAGGTATGATTTGCATAAGTGGCGGATATTTTTAGCAAAATGTATGCCTTGCCGATAAATGATGCTCATGTATGATAATTGATGAACTCCCAAGGTTTATAGACCTCTTTCCCACCTAACTAAAGGTACAATATTCAAGGTAAGTTTCTACTTATGAGATAGCTTATGGCCTTTAGTTTGAACCTTGAACCAAGTTCTAAAAGTTATCCATAGCTAAATTGTAAGGCTAAGTACAAACCTCTGTCGATAAATGATGATTAATGTAGGACTGACAGAAGGAACACACAACACATATTTGCCAAAGTTTGATGTTGACCAACTGTTTTTAAGTGTAGTAAAAATACTGTGAGGCTGGACATCCCGTCATACCAAAGTTCAGGTCACACTAGTACAACTATCATAGGTACATGTACTTCAACATCTACCTAGAATATATGAAAAAATTGCACCCTATACATGAGCATTGGCAAGTGGTTCATCACTTATTATTAGTCTATCATTGTTTTTGATGTTGGTTGTCGAGGTAGGTTAGCTCTCCACGAAGCTTTGTGAACCACTTGCAAATGGTTTGCAATATGGCATAGGTCCAACTTCATAGGAAGCATTGTTACATTCATAAGCACACAATTTTCATACCTATAGCACTTTTTTTCTGTGAGCTAAAGTCAAGGTTTGCTGTAACGATATCAGTGGCAGATCCAGAAGGGATCGACTGGTCTTATTCGAGGCCTCCTTTTCTCTAATCTCCCAAACTTCAACTAAACAACAAGCCTGCAATGTTTTTTGCCTTTTCTTGCTTTTTGCTTTTTCTTTTAGCTAGCTATGTTTCCTCAGCTAGCTGGCTGACCCACAGTCTGCGAAGCGACACACCCAAGTGGGGGAAATATAGGGGTGCGGCTGCACCAGACTTAACCTTACCTTTATCCTTGTTCCAAATGTTCAGCACCTGGTTCATTACCTCCCAGAGAGATTTACTGTCGACTCCTATCACCCACTTAATATCTTACTTTTGGCTCAGTCAAAGTTAAAGGATTTTTTCAAAGCCATCCCAGGCTCCCCCCCCCTACAGCTAAGTAAGTTTATCTAAACTGAGCAGTGATTGAGAATATTATACTATTGAATAGATTGCTAACTTAGTACTAGTACTAGCGTCGGTCATTGAAGAGTAGATAGGTAGCCAAAAGTGGTATTGGAGGGAGCAAAACGAGGGTCTGACATAGATTAGATAGATTTTTCCCTGTACTTGCAGCCAGCCACTAGTGCTAACTAGTAGAGACAATTTACATAGAAATTTCCACATTTAATGCATACGAAACAAAAAAGGACCAACAAGGACCAACAAGAACACCACTTTTCCATCTCCAGCTGTGGTACCTGTCACTCTTCCTGGGTCCCCTGCTTCAGTCCTTTGTGTCTCCTTCGAGCCCTCTGTGTCTGTGATTCCCACCCATCCCTCTGTGTCTGTCACAGAGAACTCTCTATCTGTGTCTCCCACCCAGCCCTCTGTGTGTGTGTCTCCCACCCAGCCCTCGGGCTCTGTGTCTGTGTCTCCCCTGAGCCTACTGAGTCTGCGCTATTACTGCCTTCATGTTCTGCCCTCTCATTCCGCATCTCATCTGCCCTGTACTTCCTTGTCCACTTTTTCTGCTGCTTCTTCGTCAAGTGCTTCAATTGATTTTAAGAAGTGTGATGATATTGGCTTGCTTGTGCGCTCAATGCCCCCAACAGATATCTGAATTTGGTTCCAGAGTGCAAGTATTCACTTTTAGTTAATCATTTTAAGCCTGATACATTTCCAAATAGTTATTTAGATGGCTGTAATAGGTCTTGTCAACATAAATACTTGGCTGAAAACCCTTGTTTGTTTATTAAAGTAGAAATTGTTTGCCATGTGTTCTCTTTGCTACAAAGGGTTTGGGTCATTTTGTATGTAATGGATTTAGCATGGTCTAGGAAAACTAAAAAGTTTACCAGTCACAACTGATCAGCTGGCTTTAGCTTGGCAGATGCTTTAAAGTCTTCCCACGTGTGTCCAGAGTCTTCTATTAAGACTCGTTTGCTGCATAAAGATGAGAGTAACTTAGCAGCTGATGCAATACTTCTTTGTGGCAAGCGATGTATAGACATTCCAGGTGACAGTATGGCTGATTCTGAGGTCAACAGAGGTAATTTTTTAGTACTTCTTGAATACTCTGTGAGGTCAGGAAATGTTGTATTAGCTGAAAGATGCTTAAAAAAATTCAACTTATACTAGCAAACCTACCCAAAATCAACTCATTGAATGCATAGGTGATCATATTAGAGATAGTATAATATAGAAAATTGACAAGCTAAATATTATTCTATTCTTAGTGATGAAGTCCTTGATATATCCAGTAAGGAGCAGGTGTCAGTAGTGTTAAGATTTGTATTGTAGGGGGTAAGGCTATGATGGTGCTAGAAATATGTCTAGAAGGGGTGTGCAGGGTCGTCTCTTGGCAGAAAACCTAAAGCCACATATATCTGCTGTAATAGTCATGTGCTTAATTTGTGTATTGTTGAAGCTTGTAGTTTACCTCCTATTCGTATATGAGTGACTGAGACAGCATACTTCTTCCATTATAGTGCAACTATTTCTTGAGAAAGTAATTGATAAAGAAACTAGCATTGTTAAGTTAAGGATCTTTGTAGAACAAGATGGATTTATCGGCATGAAGCTTATGAAATTTTTTATGTTTTGTATCAATTCCTTGTAACTGCAATGGAAGCAATTACCGAACGTGATCCTACATATGGGGATATGAACTGGGATACGAAAACAATTGTCGCAGACAATTTGCTCAAGATATACCTTTCCTTTCCTTTTATAATATCTTTCATAGCAACAATCATTTCTATGTCTACCTATAAGTATAAAATTACAAAAGAAAAGTAGTGATATAGTGATGTTAAAGACGTACTGAATGAACTTTGTGCTGTTCGTCAAAGTGAGGAAATGTTACATTCATGGTATGTGCAAGCTGAAGCTAAAGCTCATGATGTTGGTATGATTCCTGAAGTCCCACGTGTATCTGCTCGACAAACTTACAGAAATAATGTGGAGTACAGATCTGTGGAAGAATACTATCGAAGAACTGTTGTGCTTCCTTTTTATTGGACCACTTAGTTCAACAAATGAATGATATAGTCGAGTATTAGTTCAAATGCCACTATAACCTGGAATAAATTTGTATCAAGCTGGATTTTTTTGTACAGATAGCCCTTAAAACATATCAAAAGTCCAGAAAAATCCAAGGAAAGTGTTTTTCGCAATTTCAATTTTTTGGAACACCTTTTTTCGATCAAACAGAAACATGATTTTGTGAATTATATTGGTTCAATTTTTTTTTTTTTTTTTTTAGCAGAAAAAATTATTCAAAGACATTGTACTCCAAATTGGGTCTGTAGAACTGCACATAGTGTGTTGGTGGAGAGGGGAGGGGTTAGGGTGGAGTTAAAGGGGTATTACATTAAAATGTCTTCCTCCTCTTGTTGCTCAGTGTTGAGCGATGTTAGTGCAAGTCTACCCGACACAGATGGTCCACATGGGGCTGCATTTCATTCCTAACCTCCTGCAGCCATAGCTTTTCCTACATCCTGTCTTGCAGCCGCAAGATAATATCAACTTTAGCAACTTATCTGGTGCTGCAGCCTGCTCTGTCATATGTGGCTGCAGAATCCCATTCTCCTTCCACCCCCATTCAGTAGGTTCCAGTTGCCTTCCCATACACTGTTGCATGGTGTGATATGTTCATGAGTGCTGCTTCGCTGCCAAGGATATAGGGGGAAGAGACTCCATTTTGAAACAACTAGATAGCTTTGAGTTGCAGATAATCTTGTAGTAGCGAAGGAATCTTTCTCTGTTCAGAGTAGATTCAGCGCAGTTGTCGTAAAGCCTCAGGAGGAAGCGCTCCCCAGCTTGTTCAATTTCTTTGTGAGTGCTTCCTTCCCTAATGAAGACCTCAAGCTCTTGCAATTCTGTAGGCTTCAGTTTCTTGACCAAATTCCAAGCAGTTGTCTTGACTCTGCTATAGTGTGCAGAAGTAGTGTCACATCCACTAAGAGCATGTGAGGAACTCCCTCTGGGGAGCAGTCAGCATCCCCTGCAACTCCTGAATGCTGTAGAGAACAACAGGATGAGTATCTACCCACAAGTGTACATCACACACAGGCTGACACTTCTCCACCAGCATCACAAGTATGTCAGTATCGTTTCCTACCACTACCACAGGCTGATTGTTCTCCGAAGCTGCTAGAACTGCTGTTGCTACAATGAGATGATCAGCATCTCCTTCAGCCTGCTTTGCAGAAATTCCTTCATCATCAAAGTGTTCCTTTAACTGCTGAATTAACCTGCCTTTATTGAAGCTGTTTCCCAAAAATAACTGCTGCTTAGTTACAGCCATCATTTCCAAGTCAAAGGAAATGTTTCTTGATGCTGATTTAGCAGCTCGAACCTGGCGTGTAGAGCTTTTTGTGCAGGTGCTGCTCTCATACCCATCAAACACCACAATTACATTTCTCCCAATGCTCCGAATCACATACTGCACATAATTAGAGATAATCTGCTGGTAGGTAACACAAAAGACTGAACTTTGTGTAAGGACATATCAACCATCAATAACATAGAGAGGCTCACCCTGCACGGCATCTCTGATTTCAACTCCCTCCTTTAGTATGGTCCCTAAGACGTTTTTTTATGGCTGCTTGCATCACTCGTCTTTTAAATAGAGATGCCGCTCAGGGCAGAGCTCAAACTTAAGAAATTCCTCCATTTCCTCACTGCTGTTTAACCCTTTAATGGTCACGGGCGCTTTAAAGCGCCCTAAGAAGTCTCGCAGTTAAAAAAGCGCCCCAAGAAGTCTCGCAGTTAAAAAATTCATTAAAAAAAGATTGTTCGAACTTACCCCCATAAAAAACTTATTAAACGACGCCTAAAACGTAGCCCTATCACGTGGTATTCACAAAACAATGACAGCATAACGGTTGCTAAGGACTTTGAACCCGGAAAGCACACACGGAAATCATGGCTAAGCGCTTGAACATTAGCGATGTGCTGCTTTTATAGGAAGACGATGATTTCGGCCTTTCTGAAGCGGATGACAGTGATTTTGAAGGCGAAGGTGTTGAGAGCTACCTTCCCAGAGCAAACCCTGAGCTTAGTCACTCAGAAGTAACGGAGGAAGATGAAGATCCAATAGATATAGTTTCTGATGACAGCTCCAGCTCTAGCGATAAGAGTCTTACTCAGCCTTTAGGTAAGTATTACTGTTCAAAAAGGTATAGAATATAAAAATATCTGTTTCTATGTCCACAGTTTTTGGATCTACACAAAGTCACAGCAGTCCCACCTCTCACAGAGCTCAAATACCCAGCAGTCACAATGTCTCATCGTGACTGCTGGGTATTTGAGCTCTGTGATGTAGGATTTCTTCTGTTTTTCATAATTTCATGCTGCAGTCTGGTCATTATGGTTGAAATTTGTGTACCTGCAAATGTATAAAACATGTCATAAAATATACTTGAAAATGGAACAATAATTGCCTTGAAATTCAAAAAATTAATTACTAAAACCACAATTACAACCACACACTTGGTTGCTGGGAAACATAAACCACACCTACATATTAAGTAACTATGTGTGATTCCAAAAATATATGGTTGCTATGGACTTTAATAAATATTTCAGACAATACAGTTAATTTTAGTAATGGTATATAGCAATTTTTTTTTTTTTTACCCGACCGTGAAAGGGTTAATACACAAGTTATACTGTTGAAGAGGAGTTGGGGATTGATATCCACCACTTCTCCCCTCACCTGAACTTTATTCTTAGCACTCTTGAAAATTGTCCTTTATCTTTTCTGTGGAGACGCACAGTAAATTCTTTTTCATCAGCTGCTGCTTTCCCAACTTCTGCCTAGTCCTATTGGCACTGTCATTATATACATAGACATCACTAGGTCAACTGAGAGTTCATTAAGAGTTTATATTGGATTGGTCCTAAAAAAAATTTTTTTTTAAAGGAAATGAGATGTACCCATGCAGACCACAACCGGTTAGATGACCCTTTGCCACTTAGAATTGCGTTTGCCATCAATATGGTAGGTATTGCTGCCACCAGAGCCTAACAGCTAGGAGTAAGTCACCTAGTCTACCCAGAGAAATTTAGGGTATAAAGTTAGACTAAGTTTTATTACTCAAAGCAACAACAGTAGACTGAAACAGTTTGGCTGGCAGGGTTTTTTATAACCACTCCCAGCCTCACACAGTAAGTGACATATGGCTAACACCATAGAATGCACAGTCCAAAGTCAGATGACAGGTAGAGACACATAAGCCTGTATAAATCCAGGTGTGAACCAATCAATTAACAGTAATTAACCATGGTTAGCTAATTAGAACTAACAGATATAAGCTACCTCTAACTACAGGTTATGGCCAGGCTTGGCCATGTCAGGCGGCCCCTGACACTCTGCCAACCCATAACTAAACTTTCTTCCTCTATAAGAAACTATTAAGAATACTGGATCCTGAGCAGATACTACCTCTGGGTAAAATAACCCCATGATGCCAAGGTCTGCCAAGTCCAACCTAACCCAGTTGGTCCTCTACCTAGACCGCTGATAAGGTGATCCTGGTCTTACTTCCCTTGCTCTGGAACCCTACTCAAGCATCACCCTTATTGACTCTCTCCACCTATCTGGGAGATAAGCATATGACTTGATAGATACTTACAAAGTAGTCAAAAGCTCGGAGTGTTGACTGTGGTGCCTTAGCACCCAACATTTATTTGCTATCAGTCACAAATGTATATGTCCAATCAGCTTTCAGTAGAACATTCTATGAGGTTCTATTAATGTTCTGCTTTGTGGCCATTAGGTGGTTGTGGTTGTGGTGAGCTCCTTATTTCTTCCTCTCAGGTCAGGGAGTGGTCCTTGTAGTTTCCCTGGCACATCCTTCCAGAATCCTGTCAGGTCAGGGAGTGGTCCTTGTAGTTTCCATGACACCTGCATAATATCATTTTGTAGCCTATTCTACACAGATCAAAATAAGTTTCTGCATACAACAAATTCTAGTTATCATCATGTGTTACTTGTTAATATATGTCACTATGGCAACTAAAGTCTACTCGCTGAAGTGAACTAAGCAGAAAAGCTAGCACACACTATATAGCTAAAATATGTCAACTAGTGCAATATCTTCCCGAGGAAGAACCTGTCTCGGAGGAATACTGGCTTATGTTTTATATGGTGATATTTGCATAACTAATTAGTGTTAAATATTTAGTTAACTTTATAATATATTGTGTTACTGCAACAAATTCTATGATGATGATGTACAAATTGCTAAAATAACATTAATTAGCTACTGAGTTCAGATAGTTGTGATGCAATCTTTTGTGACTATTCTTTCTGCAGTTGTTGGTACACCACCAAGCTTTCTATCTGATACAGAACCTGAAGACAAGGTCGTTCATGAGAATATTTTGAGTGATGCTAGTGGCACTATGGCAAACCTGCTGCTGACCTGTCCAGTAACTGGGCATCCTACCCCTACAGTTACATGGTACCGAGAGCTCATTGATATAACTGGGGAAGGAATCCAGACCAATAATACCTTGGCACTGAAGGTAACAGAGGGCAATGGAGCATCTAGAGATGGTGTCCTCTATCATTGTAGGGCCACCAACAACATTGGCCCTAAGGGTGCTACTATTACAGCTACCATCAGGAGCAGAGATGCCAGAGTCACCTATGCATGTGAGCCACTGCTAATCACAGTTGTGCTTGTTCCCATAATTCAGTTACAATGTGTTTCTTTTGTATCTCAGATTTTGAAGGGTTTCAAGGAGCAACGTCCACAGTGAACGTAGAAGTGGTGCAGGGCAGTGTAGTGGCATTGGAGTGTAAGGTCCCCAAAGCAAACCCTAAACCCGTGATACGGTAGGCAGATAAGAGTGGAATAATGATCACCAGCTCTCGCACTAGTTTAGCTTCTCTGGAAGAAGATGGTCGATATTTGTACTTGACTAAACTGGATATGTCACGTTTGGACACCGAATATCATTGTGAAGTAACCAATGTGCTGATTATTGAGATGGCTAAGTCACCGATTACCTACACATTGAGCAATACACTGAATATTTCAACGCTGGTAACGTACAAGCCCATTGGAGATCTGGTTGGCAGAGTTGGAGAGAGTGTGAACTTGGTTTATGTAGCTGGCTACAAAAAGATAAATGTTAATGGCAGAGATGGAGTGACCCTGCAATGCATTAACGCTCCTCCATTAACATACACTAGTTTCCATAATAGAATAAGCATCGATGTAACTCAACCTGTGGATTGCAGCAATGTATTCAACATCACTTGTGAACAAAGCACTTCCGATGGTGCTCTATCAGCTGTTATGGGCACTCTCAGCATAGTTGGTAAGTGTCCTATGACAGCTCACTCACACGGGGCACATAGATGTGAAATGTATCATAAAGCCTAAAAGTTGATACTGTGCTATCACTTCCCCTATGACTTTCTGCTGCCACGCTATCCATCATTATGGGTTGGGTTAACTGCTTACAGTTAATCAGACTATAAAACTTAATAAGTTTTCTGGTCTTGCTTTACACTAGCCCCTGCTTCCAGGCTTTCCTATCCTTTCACCAGCCAGTACCTGATGCTTGGCCTCTGTTTCCAAGCTTTCCTACCTTCTTGTTTGAAATGAATTTAGGAGCTGAATCAAGTTAGAGTTGTTCTTTGACCAGATACGAAGAGTATTCCATACAGCTGGCATGTCTTGTATAATATTATCAGCTGCACCTGTACTGTTTAGATATATACATCACTATCACTAATAAGTGATAGTGATGGTATATACAGACCATCACTATCAATACGTGTTGTCTATTACATGCTCTCAGTGATGTAACAGTGTGCCGCTATGTTAACCATCCTCTGTAGAGTCCGCTGCTATTACCTCTCCGCTAGCTGGCGATGCATCACTTAAAAATAGAGATGTAATTCTCGGTGGGTCCCTGGTGACATACACTTGTGAAAGTAAAGGCTTACCCCCCCCAACACTGAGCTGGTATTACAATGGAGATCTCATCTCTGCCAGTTCTGGGGTCATCGAGAATGGAAAGGTGCTGATGATCCCAACGCCAGCCATCAGCAACTCCGGGATCTACCAATGCTTTGTGACCAACATTTTGGAAGGGGAGGTGATAACTGTGCAGAGAGCATGGATACTGGAAGTCCGAGCACCACGTGCGGGAGTAATAATAACCACGTACTGCCTCTGATTAAAAACTGTTACACTCACTTGCTTTTCCTCTTGTTTTTCACTCATTAGGAACCCCAATTGTGCGGCCTCTTCCCGACATCAACCCAATGGCCATCAGAGACAGACTCGTGGAGACTCTGATCGTTCTCGATATCAGCACAACTGATATTGTGCTCACAGTCGAAGTGAACTCTGACCCTTGTCCTAACGTGCAGTGGTTGTTCAATGATTCCTACATCAACAGCTCTGACTCGGCCTACTCCTTCGACAACCCTTGTTCAGTTGTCGACGCTGTCTCTCCTTACAACTTCACCTTTACTCTTTCAGTCCTCACCATGAACAACTCTGGATTTTACTTTGCAACATTCGACAATGGATTTCTCCAATTGTCCGCACACAGTTTTATGTCACTGTCCCTGGTACGTATGTTCCTACATCCTTTACCGAGTGTTTAGTTTGCCATTTGTCTTGTCACAGTAACTCAATGCCTCATGTTATTTTGTGATCTTCCTGTCTATCTTGCAGTTGATGTTGAAGTGCTGGGGATAAGCTTGGTGGTGGTGGATGAACCAAGTGCTTCTTGCCTACTAAATAGAAGTAACGTAACTCTGACCTGTGACATTGTGGGCTACCCCCGGCCACCAATTGTATTCAGTGTTGCTTCCGTTGATATTGAT
This sequence comes from Cladorhizidae sp. MBARI D1340-BT2, assembly GCA_028752905.1. Classification (NCBI taxonomy): domain Eukaryota; kingdom Metazoa; phylum Porifera; class Demospongiae; order Poecilosclerida; family Cladorhizidae; species Cladorhizidae sp. MBARI D1340-BT2. Next base: position 9,089,625 of record JAQNBH010000006.1, read on the forward strand.
CCTTCCATGAATAGTAGAATCGCAAGTACAAGTGTGGACCAGGTATAGAGTATATGCATACTGCTCTCTAATAAAGCAATCGGAGAGAGGTATTTTGTGATTATGGTAGTTGTTGTTCTTCTTCTAATCACTCATCTTTGTAGATCATTATGTCTGACGTAGTGGAAGGAGATGAAGCTCTCTACAGTTGTGAGGCTAGACCAGAGAATGAAATGGTCATACCACTGACAAGTGCCAAGGATTTCGTCTTTTGCAGTAAGTACATACAAATACAGATGTACTTTCTGAGACGCGGAGTGTGTAAGAGTGGTCGGATATATCCCACCCACCCTCCCCCCACCCATGTAGCCAAGCCTATTATCGAGTCAATATCCAGCACCATGGACCCCATGGAGGGAGAGCAGTTGGAAATACAGTGCAAAATCACCGGAACTCCTCTGCCCACTGTCACATGGCTGAAGGATAACGTGACACTCTCCAGCTCCAACAACCTCCAAATTACTAATAGCCAGGATAGCAAGACTGCCATTGTCACCATTGCCATAGCCTCCCTGGAGAACAGTGGCCGCTACACCTGTGTAGCTAAAAATGCCGCTGCCTCCATCAGCGAGACCGAAACCATTGAGGTGCAATCGGGTGAGCATAGGTTGGCTTGGGGTGGCTGGCATATGCCGGCCATGTACTTAGTTTGATAAGTGGTTACTAGAAATCAAGTCGCCACTCTATGTTGGTGATCGTGGGGGGTCCTGCTTGACTCCTCCCTAGACTTGTGAATTGCGGCTGTTTGCTTGATAATCATAAGCTTCCATCTCTGCACCAGCAGAAAACTGCATTCCAAACTCACCAGCATGCTCTGGGTGGCCCGTCTAAAGACAATAAGAAAACTACAAACTTTACTAATTGGGTCTAGAGTTTGTGGGATTATTACTTTACGAATATCATTATAGGGATTCCTGTAGTTTACTAGATACTACCTGAAATACACTAGGCATCCATGCCGATCCTTGAAAGATTGACCCACACTTTAGCATGCTCTGTCAAGATCCATTGTATCCACCTAGACTGATAATAACACGATATTTGTGTTTGCAAACATGTCTTCATTGGAATGCTGTGATAACTTTATGTTGATTCAGGTTTGGTCTTTTAGCGATGGAAAATGTAGAAAGAAAGTGTATGTTTAACAGAGATATTGCATCCACAAAACTTAATTTTAAGAAGTAGTTGCTGAAGGTTAAGTGACCTCTTCCTGATGCCAAATGTTCATCATCACATGCACTTTATGCTAGTGCTTTACAAAGTTTCCTGCTCCTCCCCTCCTTAGTCTCCAGAAAAAATGGATTCTTGCAGCTGCTACTTGATCACCATCTCAGCACCAGAAGAGAGCCGCACTCCACTCTCATCAGCATTCTCTGTGTTAGGCAAACTACAAATTCTATGAGTACACACTACACCTTATCACAGCACTTCCATAGTGCCAACTTGCAAGTTACTCCACAAATAGCGGCAAAGTCCTGGTGTGGGAGGGGAGGACTAACTGGGTCATCCTATAATATAAGAGAGAGAGATACTCTAGTATTTTGTTGTGGTTTGTATTTGAATCTGTTTTGTCTTGTTGTTGTTGCATACACATCTACTCCATGGATGTTTGTTTCATTGTAACCGACTGTTTGCTCCGAAGATAACAGTGAGTTATTAATTTGACTTGTCACCATTAGACACACCACCACACCATTACATACACACAGCACACACATCACTCATACCACACACACACTACACACACCACATACACAACACACCCATTACACGCACCCACATTACACATTCCATACACAATATACACATCACTACACACCTACCACCCACATTATACATAAAACACACCACAACACATATTACACACATGCCACACACGTCGCACACAACACACACATTACACACACACCACCCACATTACACATAACACATCATTACACACACCACATACACAGCACACACCACCAAAGTTAAACGTAACACATACACATTACACACACACGTGACACACACATTGCACACACCACATACACATTACACACACACACGTTACACATACACACACATTACACATACCACATACACAACACAGTGACACCCATTACACAAACCACCCACATTACACATAACACACACAACATACATAACACCTACACATCACCACCCATGTTACATCACACACATTACACACACCACATACACAACACACATTGCACACACACACACACACCAAGTTACACATAAACATGCATTTAACGCATTATATACACCACACACATTACATACACACATACCCAAGTTACACATAATACACACACTGAACACATTATATACACCACACACATATTACACACAACACATCCACATGCTGTTTATTTTCTGCCCCTTCTCCATCTCTAGGAATCATTCGCAATATCATCATCGGTGTCGCATTTGCAGTGATTGGAATTATATTTGTCATCCTCCTCATCGTTATCCTGGTCTGTGTCTACTTTTGCACCCGCAAGGCTAAGGGTGAATGTAAGTAGTAAAATACAGTGTGTTATATTGGTATAATATATAAACAGTATCCTAGACTGTAATTTAGACAATACTCTAGACATTGTCATAGAAGAAATATTCTAGACATACATATATCTGTCCTAAATAGTATTCTATGTAATATTCTATACAGTCTCCTAGATATATCCTGGAGAGTATCCATTGCAATATCCTACACAGTATCATAGACAGAATTTTAAAACAAATACCTTGGACAGTATCCTAGAAAAGTATTCTAAACCAATGTCCTATACAAATAAACAGATCCATCTGTCTGTGTCTTGACCAGGGCATCCTTTCACCATGATTGTCATAGACTAGGGGATGGCTGTTGATTGTGGTGGCTCCTTAATAAACAAAGTCACTCCCTGAGTGTTGTAGTGTGTCATCTTCTAGTAGTGTGGTGAGTGAGTCTGGGCTGTGTCAAGCTCACAATCTTGTCTGCAGTTCAACTGCAGATGAGTGGCAGAAGGAGGGGACAGCTGGTATCATGGCCGCTAGGATTATCGTGTTTTTCTGCTGGAAATTCCTACTGTTAATTGATGTGCTAATGAGTAATTAACGGCTGGTTTAGAATGTTTTTGACTTCCATCCTCACAACATGTTTGTTTGTTTTTATTAGTTTGTGCAGCTGTGGACTTCCACCCCTACAATGTTGACATGGGTACCAAGTAAGTTTGTAATCTGGCACAATGTAAGCTTAAGCTCCATGGCTTGCATGTACGATAACATTCTTGCAATCAAGAAAGTGTCTCGGGTGTGGATTGTTTTTACTCTGTGGAAGTCTGATCTTTCCAAAAGCATTTCTGTGATGGAACACTGCCCAAATCCGGGGACGTTCGGGTCACGTATAGTTCTGTTCATGTTTACGTAAACACCCATGTTCTAAGCCAGTTTTCACATGTCAACAATTGGTACCATGTTTGTCGACATTTAGACTACGGTTAAGCCGAATTGTTATTGGGTGCAGATGTTCTTTTTAGTTGCACCCCCATAATTTTTGCCATGGGTTTGATGTGACAGGTATGTGGCATGTTGCGAGCATTTCCAAGCTCTGCTGCTGGTTCCCATGCTTGGCTGCTGGTACCCAGGCTCTGTTGCTGGTTCCCAGGATCTGCTGCAGGTTCCCATGCTTTGATGCTGGTTCTCATGGTGCTGCTAGTTATGATTAATTAAAATCATTCATGTTTTGTATGCTTATTGAGTCAGTTTGTTCCTAGTGGTGGATTTCTTAGAATTCTCTGTAATTGGTGCTTGACTTACTGCACATGAAAAATGAAGCACCCAACAAACCTGTCCATAGCCAGTCAGAGGTGGAGCTATGTGTGTCTCATAGACACTAGCAGGCTACCCTTTGGAGTGCTCTGTTGTTGCACCTGACCAGCCTGGCCTTAGCCAGTTCCAAGTGGAGCTGTGTGTGTCTATTTGGAGTAATGGACACTTGCAGGCTACCCTTTGGAGTGCTCTGTTGTTGCAGCAAGTTCTGGCTTGTCCTGATGAAGTGTTTAGTTGTTACTCGTGCACAGGTAGGGGCCATTTAGGTTGTCCACATGTTGGGACTCGGACCTTCTTTTAGTGATCACTCTTGGTAATACCCAGAGGGCAATATTTGTTGTTTACACACTGGAGAGAGCATTTGTTGTGTGGACAACTGCTGTCACTGTCTGCACCGCTTGAATATTTGTATGCATGTGCATTAATTATGTGACCTTAGTTTAGTCATGTGAGATGTAAATGTGTCAGGTGACTGTGTGCACTGGTCATGTCACGTGTGCATGATCATGTGATTGTGCATGGTCATGTGGTATGTACATGGTCATGTCACCCGTGATCTGTGCATGGTCAATGTCATATGTACATTTAATGATGTGATGTGCAATAATCATGTGACCTTAGTTTAGTCATGTGACAGTTAAATGTGTCAGGTGACAGTGTGCACAGGTCATGTCACGTGTACATGATCATGTGATTGTGCATGGTCATGTGGTATGTGCATGGTCATGTCACTGTGATCTATGGTCAATGTCATATGTACATTTAATGATGTGATGTGCAATAATCATGGGACTGGCATTGATCATGTGCAAACTGCATTAGTCAAATGACATTTGTATAGTCTTGTGACCTTGGAGTGATCACAAGGCCTGTATATGACTTGTACATGATGCATTTCCAGGATTGATGAAAATGATGGGCACGGCAATGTAGATGCCGACAGCAATGCTCCAAAGGCCTTTAATCGTGAGTATGAGAGTCTGCCTGCATGCCAAGCTCTTGAACCACTGCCTTACAAGGCAACCCTGGGCTATGGACCGGGTATGCATGATGTATGTTTAGTTAGTCTAACATTGCATGTTGTTGTTATTGTTGTTGCTATTCTCTGAGGGATGGTCTGTTCACAACCAGCATGTTAACGAACTAATGCTGAATGCGCTTTGACTTTTACCATTAGCTTTGTTGCTCAGCTAGCCTGGTATAAAAGTGAGCCTGGTGTATAACTGAGCCTGGTGTATAAGTGAGCCTGGTGTATAAGTGAGCCTGGTGTATAAGTGAGCCTGGTGTATAACTGAGCCTGGTTCATAGCTGAGCTTGGTGTATAGCTGAGCCTGGTGTTAACTAAGCCTGGTGTATAGCTTAGCATGATGTATAAGTGAGCCCGATGTATAGCTGAGCCTGGTATAAAGTGAGCCTAATATATAAGTTAGCCTGGTGTATAGCTCAGCCTAGTGTATAAGTGAGCCTGGTATATAAATAAGCTTGAGCCCAGTGTTTAGCCGATCTTGGTGTGTGTGATCATTGTTGCAATTGTTGCAAGTCATAATTTTTTTCCTTGTTGGTGAAGTTTAAATGACATCGTGTCAGGAATGTAGTGAAAATGTTGAGGTTATTATTACTGTGGTTTGTTGATCTTTCCTGCATGCACACACATACACACATGCATGCACACACATACACACATGCATGCACACACCTCAGCTTTCACTCCTCTCTCTCTCCCCCTTGTCTTTCCCTCTCCTCCACATTTTTCCTTTCCTCATCATCCTTTCATCTACGCTCTTCCTTCTCCCCTCTTCCTCTAACAGGGTCCATCAAAGATGACATGGAGATGATCAAATACCTAACCCAGGATTCTGAGTCCTTTGTGGCCGGCGTCCATCCATATTTGGGGCCAGTAAGCCTTTAACAAGAATGCAAACCAGAAACTCCAAATTGAAAAGCACCAATTACCTGATTGCGAGGGCTAACTAAAGTGATATTATACCAACACACACACACACAGAGACACACAGACACACCACACACACAACAATGTCAAGTGATATAAATGTAGCTGTGTATATATGTCTTGTCACCACTAAAGATTGATCATGCTAATTGTTAAAAAGAATGTTGTGTGTATATGTGCTTGCTTGAGGATCCTGAACAAAATGTTTGTTTGTTTGCTGCAATTAGCCATGTGTGGTCCTGTGTGTTATTAGTTAGTATTGGTCCTGTGTGTTATTAGTTAGTATTGGTCCTGCGTGTTATTAGTCTCATGTGTGTGTAGAATTGGTCCTGTGTGTTATGGCTGGGTTCTAGACTACTCTCAGTGTGGTGGTAGCTTGAGCCACAACTTTGGTGGTGAATGGAATAACAGGAGGAGGGGAAGCAGGAAGAAAGAGTGGTATGGTCTTGTTGGTAATGGTTTGGATGCTAGGGGGGTAGTGGGGTCTGATATGGTGCTGGGGGAGGGGTTGGGACAGACATGTGTTGGGAGAGGGTGGGGGCTGACATGGTGCTGGGGGAGGGCTGGGGGCCGTTATGGTGTTCGGAGAGCTTTGTGGGTTGATATGGTTTTGTGGAAGGTTTGTTGCTGATATGGTGCTGGCTGATATGGTGCTGGGTGGGGATTGGAGGCGGATATGGTAATGGAGTAGGGGTAGATTGTTAGTGCTCTGTGGTCCCCAGCCAACCCCTATCCCAACACTGATTCTAAGGTTCACCTGTTTATTTGTCTGGTGCCCTTAGTGGAACATTTTGGACTCTCATAGGAAGTGTTGTGGCAGTGCCAGGCTCAGTAGTGGTTAGGGCTATGGCTACGACTGTCCAGGGCCAAGACGACGGTATGTACTGTATGCAGCTAGGGCTATGGGGCTAGGCATGGGGATTGCAGTACACTGTGGGTGAATGAATAACTTTGAAGTTGTAGATCGATCTAGTTGGTCTTCAAGCAATAGGCATCACTCTGCCAAGCTTCAAGCAAGTGTCACCACTCTGCCAAGCTTCAAGAAAGAGGCACCACTCTGCCAAGCTTCAAGCTAGAGGCACCAGTCTGCCAAGCTTCAAGCTAGAGGCACCAGTCTGCCAAGCTTCAAACAAGAGACACAAGTCTGCCAAGCTCCAAGCAAGAGGCACCAGTCTGCCAAGCTCCAAGCAAGAGGCACAAGCTTCAAACATCAGTCTGCAGTGGAAAAGGAGAATCTAGCAAAGACTTTGCGTATCAGGTAAGCATTACAACTAATGAGAATAGTGTTGTAGCCTCCATTAACACAGTTATTCTAGGCAAAGCAATGTTCAAAATATAATCAATATATATACACAAGAGAAGCTGCCCTCAAGCTAGTAGGCTTGATCATCTACAGAACTATTGATGGAGCTATATAGAAGGCTCAGCTATGCTTGAACATCTACAAAACTATTGATGGAGCTATATTGAAGGCCCTGCTATGCTACAGGACTATTAATCGAGCTACTAAGAAGGCTCTGCTATGCTTTTGATTACCACTATGCTGTATTCAAATGGAGAATAAACAAGGAGAGAAGGAACAGGCCAAAACTATAACCAACACTGTCACGTGCATATTCATTGCATTTTTTTATAACGACAACATGCTTGAAGCATGCCACCCCCCGGTGCAGCTCCCCTTAGTAATGAATATATGTGTGGATGGCGCAAGACTATCGTGGTCCAGTCACTCAATCCCACATTCCAGCTTCCCAATGTCTACCATACTTGCTAGAGCTGTAGCAGGGGGAAAGAAGACAACTCATTAGCAGCATGGGAAGTGAACATGAAATGCAATTATAAAACATGTCAACTGCACTTCTGCCAACAGCTGCGCAATACGATAACTAGACAAACATAAGGAAGCTCAGCTCTATAGGATGAGTGTTTTCAGTACGTGTTAAAATGTGAGTAAATGGTCAAGCAGGTGGTGGATTGAAAACAATTCTCCATGAAGTTTCCAACCTAGGAGCATGACCACTGCATGTCCACTTATCCCCTTTGTTGAAAGCACTCATCAGGCATCCTCTAGCCACAGATACCTGTATCAACTGTCTGGCTCTTTCCAATCGGGAGCCACACTTGCAGCAAATTCCGGCCTACAACAATTAAATTATAGCTGTGCAACATTTTTAGTCCCAAAAGGTAGCACAAGAGAGATCTATCTTTTGAGCTATACATGTAGTTTATTAGTGGTAGCCGTGCCATCAGTGCAGCTTGTTTAGTAGTGATTGTTAGCTGTAGCCGGTGTACAGTAGAGTTGCTACATGTGCATAGCTGCAATAAAATAACTCCTCATCCACAGTCCCGTATGTACTCCAGCTAGAACTACTGTCACTACTCTCCGCCGATGGTGGAGTCGAGGTCGAACTTCAATACTGCTTCCTTACCATTGTATTTGGCAACACACAACAATACAAGGGTTCAATGCACACAATACGGTCGTTGAGTGTCGTATAGTAAACCTGCTTTAAAGGTGCCAGTGAGAAATGTGAGAGCATGTCAGAATACATTGGAACCGAAATATTTAATATGCAAGATTCAAGTTTCATTTTGCCAGTCCTCACATTAGTTAGAACCTATTTCTCTATATATGACATGTATACAAGTACATGTCATATGTATGATATGTGTACATGTACAAATCATATATATTGACATGTACACATCATATATATGATGTATGCAAGTACACATCATATATATGACATGTATACAAATGCATTTCATGTATATTTCATTATACATGCACATGTCATATATATGATACATGACATATGTATGATATGTGTACATGTATAAATCATATATATGACATGAATATAAGATATATAACATGTACACATCATATATATGATATATGCAAGTACACATTATATATATATGACATGTATACAAGGACATGTCATGTATTTGAAATGCATACATGTAGATGTCATATATATAACATGCATAGATGTAATACATCATTGGTGAGAGAGGCGACCCACTGGAGAGGTCGACGGGAAAGCTTGCATTGCCATGCATGGCATATCCAGAGGAAGATCTAGAGTCAGTAAAGGGGGGGGGGTATTCTTGGACATTTGGGCTGGAGCGTTAGTGAAATTTGTCATTACCTCATTTGTAGATTAAGTGATGGCTAGCATTTTTAAATATCAAATATGTTTTGTTATTGGACATTTTCTTTTTAAACATTTGAATATAACATTTTCATTGTAATTAGTCTTTCAAGACATTAATGTTTTATAATTTTTCTGAAATATATTTTTTTTAATATTATGTAGATAAAATGATAGGCATCTAATATATAAGTAGCTACTAACAAAAATTATAAGATTTTCTTTGTACCAGGTGCTCCAACAAAAACACAAGGCCTGTTATTAAGTTGCTTGTAAGCACAATAACAATGAAGACAACCAAATTTGGATCCTTCATTACAATATTTTGTAAGTTCAAGGTCTATGGTAAAAAATTCTTCCTCCCTCCTGTTATGTCTTTAAAAGTCGATCTAGTATAGGATTATCACGTGACTGCTTATGTTTATGGTATAATAGTATCACTTGTATAGTTTCAGTGACACGTTTTCATAACAATAATAATACATGTGATAACTGACAATATTATAGAAGTAACACTAGTAAGTCAAACAAGTGGAATATTGTGATAAAAAAAGGCTGACATAGTTTCAGTGACAAACATTCATAGTATTAAAATAAGACAATAATACAAGTGACAATTAGTCAAATAATATTGAGTTACAGAACATTCTTCGAGGATGAGCCTGCTGAAAAGTTTCTACATGTATCATAATGCATAGCCATCAGTGCTAGGCTTGCAAGCCTTTCTTCACTCATAGTAGAACGTAAATGTATCTTGAGGCGTCTTCCTACTGAGAAACATCTCTCTGCCTCACATGATCCAATTGGAGATGTACATCCAACAAGAACAAGCTCCTCAAATTTGGAAATATATCAGGATCAGCATACATCAGTGCATTAATTAGATTGTCAGATAAGTTATCTCTGTTCTCTTCCTCTTCACAATATCTCTTCCAATGAACTAGTTCATTCCTTAGTGAAATTGAAGAAGAAAAGTGTTTTCTCCAGAAAAGTAGCTTTTCCACCAGCAGATCCATACGACCATCATTGGGACTGACCACTACTTTTGGAACAAGAGACAAAAGTGACTGTATAGTGCGATTGTCTGTTGAAAATCTTTCATCCAACTGCTGAGAAAAGTTGTCAATAAATGGGTTATTGAAGTATTGACTGGTGTTTTCAGAAGGTGTATTAAGGCGTTGTTGCTGGTGTGTGGTTATTCTATGTACTTTTAATTCACTCCCAACCCTCCTCGCTATAACTTCTGCTTCCCTGTACCAATCATTCCAAATTGTGTCAAGGTTAGTTCTGAGATCATGCATCTCACTTCTAGCAAGGTCAATGTACTTATATGCCATAACCACATCCGCATCACGTTTTTGAAGCTTTGTACTCAGTCCTTTAACTGAATCAAGAACATGATTTAGAATAACTAAGGTAATTATAGTTCTACCAGAAGTTAAGATGTGTAAAAATCCTTGAGCTTTAATCTGTGTATTTGCATCCCAGTCTCAATCTGAACCACGAGTTTACAATTGAGAGTACTCATCAAAATGTAACATGGCATCCATACATGTTACTATATAGAAAGAAATAGAGAGAAATAGTTCTAGACATTCATGCCTTTCTGTCCACTTAGTTTTACATAGACCCTTCAGTATATGCACTCTATTTTCTGGAGCTAAAGTGTATCAAATTAACTCAAGAAATTGATATCTCTTTGGAGACAGATTAAAATAGAGATACACTTAATTTATAACATCAATTGTATTTCGAATATCAGGCACAGAGCGTGATTTTGCTACAGCCAAATTTAAAACATGTGAGTGACAATGAGTGTACAAAGCAAGTGCATTCTTCTTCTTGATAAAAGCCTGAGTCCCTCTTCTTGTGCCAGCCATTACTGAAGCTCCATCATATGACTGTCCTCTCATATCGTCAACTTCAATACTATGCTTATTGAGAAGATCAATAATACCAGCAGCAATGTTTTCTCCAGTAGCCCTTTCGAGGTGGAGAAAGTCCAAAAATATTTCATGGATATGTGGCTGAGCTTGACCAAGATCAACAAATCGAATACATAAAGACAAAATTTCCTGATTTGAATGCTTGTCTGTGACCTTGTTAGCCATAACGCTGTAATATTTTGAGGTTTTAATGGACTTAAAAGCTTTTCACGCTCAATATAATTTCATTTTGTATTACTGTTTTGCTGGTTCTTCTCTCCTAGTTCAAGATGATCCCGTATTATTGGATCATACTTGGCAACATATTCGAGCAAAGCTAGAAAGTTATCTCTATTTCCAAAAGGATTTGATGTCATGCTCTCTCTATGGCCCTGCATAGGAAGCCCCTGCATGCTGCAAAATTTAACAGCACTAACAATAGCTGAGAGGATGTGTTTATTTCAGTTGGAGGTTGTGTTAGACATTTTCTGGATTTGACAATCTATTCTGGTTTCTGGATTTTCTAATGTCGTCAGGAATAATTTTGCAGCATGTAGAGCATCTTGGTGATATTGAAAATCCCTGAAAGTTTTTTTCACTAGAATTCCCCTTCATAATTTGCCCAAACAGTACACAATATTTAAAGTAACCTCCTTCATGTGAGGATGAATATGACAACCATTCAAACTCTTTTTGCCATGATTTCTGAAACGTTAACAGTAGTTTCTTTCCCTTCTTTATCACTTCAAAGGTTGCAAACTTTGAATGTTTGCTTCAAAAATTCATATTTTTCATTATCTGACAAGGAACTGATTGGTACACTACCAGAAGCAACAAGTCCAATATCTGATACCTGTACTTCTACTTCCCGTTTCCATGAAAGCTGTTTGCAAAACTAGCATCATTACAATCTGAAGGAATGGTGGACTGGCACACAATGTAGTTTATTTGACCCCTTCTTCAGGTCTCATGATAACCTCACATCCCACTAAATCCAATTCAATATCTGAACTGGCATGAGCAGGGCCAGAAATGTTACTTTCTGTTACCTCTTGATGTGGTCCTGAATATATCCAGAAGAAGAGAAAGAGTACTGATGTAGTCTCTTAGGGTCTAATAAACTATCACTTATGGAATGGTCATGTTCAGAGCCAGAAGTAACTCCAAAGGATGACAAGTATACTGACGTAGTATCTTCATTTTTAGCCTCTGAGTTCTGATCTGATACTGTAGCACATATTCAACCATGTGGTTGCCAATTGCCACAGCACATTCATCACATGGTTGCCAATTGCCACAGCACATTCATCATGTGGTTGCTAGCCTAAGACCACCAACTACATTGCACTTTACTCAACTATATTATACAGATTTGCTAGTCCTGCATGCAAAAATGTTTTGTCCACTACACTCAATGACACAAAGAAAGTATTTAAGCTTAAGCACATGTAATGTGCCATTAAAGAACATAATTAATTTTATACATTTATAGACTGAAAGGGAGGGTTTATACCCCGAAACCTGCCCCCTGGATCTGTCCCTGGTATCTATTGTGTGGGCGTATTCACTGTATGTTCGCCCGTAAAAATATGAACGAATAAGATGTCTATATAAAATGGGTTTATGTCATCAAGAAAATGATCACCATAGTGAAAAATTATCGAGGTAGCTGGAAGATTTGAAGGTCAAGGAAAGAGACTGGCTGGAAGATTCATATGCCAAAGAAAGAGTAATGGCTGCTCAGGAGTGAGAATGGGCCTCACAGTTAATATGCAGGATTCAGGACGGAGCTGCTGGAGTTCCATACTGGCATAGCTACTCTATTCCTGGACATCTCTGGCTACGGAGATGGGCACACCACCTGTCATGAGGCTGGAGAACTGGCAAAGCACAAACAAGATTCACTGCATGTACTGCAACTCGTTGCTGCCGCTCTATTGGACTGTCTTCCCTTCAACAATCTGCTGGTTATGGCAGCCATCAAGTACTGCTACTTAGAATGTCTGACATACTTGTCATCTTTTGCATGGTCTTCAGTTCCCTGACTGTCCCATCAGCCAGCAAGTTCTTGTTAGCTTCTGCATGGTCTTCAGTGCCCTAACTATCCCATCAGCCGGCAACTTCTTGTCAGCTTGTGCATGGTCTTCAGTGCCCTGAGTATCCCATCAGCTACAAGTTCTTGCCAGCTTATGCATGTCTTCAGTACCCTGACTATTCCATCAGCTTGCCAGCTTCACATCGTCTTCAGTGTCCTGACTGTCCCACCAGCCAGTAAGTTCTTGCCAGATTCTGAATGCCTTCAGTGCCCTGACTATCCCATCAGCCTGCAAGTTCTTGCCAGATTCTGCATGGTCTTCAGTGTGGTAACTATCCCATCAGTCAGCAAGTTCTTGCCAGCTTCTGCATGGTCTTCAGTGCCTGACTGTCCCACCAACCAACTAGTTCTTGTCAGCTTCTGCATGGTCTGAGTGCCCTAACTATCCCACCAGCCAGAAATCACCGCGTAATGACCTCACTGTCAGAAAAGTAGCTTACACGTGCTCTCTAAGAAAAACAAAACTTTCCTCTCTCAGCCTATTTCACTCATACACATGTCTCTTTCACAAACAACCAGCCAATTGTGTATCTGGTATATACAAATATTTAGCAGGAAAGGAAAGGTAAGCCTAAGCATATCTAGCAGGTGTATAGCATAAGGTATATCAGCAAGAGCTCTCAACTCGTCTCAGACCATCACACATGCTGTGTACAGGTAATCAGATGGGTGGGCAATTGCTAGTAGGAGTGGTGTACTTTACCCTTTTGTACATACAAGCACAACCTTACACATGCAACACATTTACACCAACACACACACACCAACACATGCAACAGACATGTCCATAACATGCTTACATACACACACATGGTAGGGTGAAGGGTTGATGTTAATTGCACAGCCTATTCAATTATTGGTTTCGGATTAAAATGAAATTGAATCCACTTGCACTGCACTGAACAAAAGTGAAGGCAGAGGCTAAGCTTTAGTAGATACTGAATAATTTTTGTTGATCCAGCAATTGACACCTTTTCTCACCTGCTCTCACTCACTGCACAGCCGTACATTTGCCGGTCAGAGGGTGACTAAAAGAGGAATACACAGGGGAGATTATACATGTGTCCGTGGGTGTCAGGCCTTCATTTAGGAATTGTTCTCAGGTGTTGCAAATGTAATTAATATAAAGAAATGGTGGGGCGAAGCCCCAGCACGTGTGTGTAAGCACACCCTGAAGGGGGGGGTCTGGGTGCACCCCCCAGAAATTTTTTATCGTTGTATTGTACGAGGTCGCTTCTGGTGCATTTTCAGTCACTTTTAAAACCATAAATGAATACTGGTCACAAAGGGTATTTTGTTAGAAAGTTATTTTTAGAATATCACATTTAGCACCTACATCACAGGAAGTGCTGACTAACTAATCTCAAGTGCCTCTACAGCAATACTCGATTGATAAAGTGCTACTGACAGCAATTGTGGTCATCTGTCAGCACTTTAAAGGAGTGTGCTATTTTTAGATATAAAGACTTTATATCTAAAAATAGCACACGCCTAATAGTTCTATATAATGAGGCTCTCAATCATGCATTGAGCATCATGTTTATAATGGTTATTCGATCTTTTGGGGGGAGCTCTAGTAAAGCAGCTGCTAGTACTAGTAACATAAGTAGTAGTGAAGCTGAGTCTGAAGAGGAAATAGAGGTTAATCCAAGCAAGACACCTTCTACTAGTTCAACAACACTACCCAAGAAACATACCAGTTCTACGCCATACTCAAGTACTAGAAAATACCACAAGACTTGGGAAGAAGATTATCCTTGGCTACAATATGATGCAGATGCTGAAGGTGCATTTTGCAAAATCTGCAAAGTTTCTGGGAAGTCAGTTCAACAAGCAGGTGGTGTTTGGACAACAAAGCCATTCACTAACTGGAAAAATGCTGCTGCCCGGATGGCTACCCAACTTGGAGGATCCATCGTTCAACAACTTCAAAAAGTAGGAACACAGGAAAGAATGAGGAATAGGGCTGCTATCAAATCTTTGATACGTTGTACTCACTTCTCACTTTATTCCTCGCCCGCCAATACATTGCTCATACTACCAATTTTAGCAAGTTGGTTCACTTGGTTGTATCTTGTGGTGGTGAAGATTTGAAGTACTTCATGGAGAAGACAGGGAGGAATGCAATGTACACATCTCACGTAGCCGTAGTTGAATTTGTCCAAGCTTTAGGAACATGGGTTGAAGAGTCCATTCTGAAACGCCTTCAACAAGCCTCTCATTAAAGCATAATGGCAGATGAGTGTACAGATATCACTACAGTGGAAGAGATGTCAGTATTTTGTCGCTGGGAGGAAAAGGGTATACCTGAGGAGCATTTCTTGGAGATTGTTCATTTATGTCAAGCAAATGCAGAGAGTATTCCTCTGCCCTCGTTGAGTGTTTGAAGGAGAAGAAACTTCAGATCAACAGAATTGTCGGGATTGGCTTTGATGGAGCGAGTACATTTTCAGGGGGGGAAAATGGAGTCCAAACTCGAATGAAGAGACTGCCACTGCCACTTGCTACAGCTAGCTTGTGTTCAGGCTGCAAACTCTACTAAAGGAATCGAACATGTGTATGTGACCCTGATGGCTCTTTGGAAAAACTTCCACTACTCCCCAAAGAGAGCTAAATCTCTCAAGGCAGTCCAGAGTTTGCTCGACTTACCAGAGTTGAAAATTGCTAAACCATCCGATACATGCTGGCTGGCTGGCACATGAGTGATGTGTAAAAGCAGTGAAGGCAAGCTATGGTGCGATCGTAGTGGCTCTCAACAACATCCATGACTACACATGAGCCAGAAGCACTCGGATTTAGCAAAGCTCTAAGCAAGGTCTCCACAGTCTCGCAGCTATGTACATGCTTGACTACATCCACCCACAAGTTGCTAAACTCAGCAAAACACTCCAAACCGAGCATCTCGACTTGTCCATCATACCTAGCTTAGTCGATTCCACCCTTGATGCACTTGATGACACAGTTTTATCAGCTGCAAATTGGGTACTCGAGTTGTTAGATGAAGCTGAAAATCTAGAAAAAACAGCTGACATCTAAGTTTCTCTTGAAGACATCACCATCTTCCAGGCGAATGTAGCTAAGCCATTCATTGCACATTTGAAAGACATTTTCTCTCGATTTGCCTCGTCTAGTGATGTTGTTTCAGCAATGAGCATCTTTGATCCAAAGAAAATGCCTAGTTTTGATTCACCTGATCTTCCTCAGTATGGCAAAACCTCCATTGGAACACTTCTATCTCACTACGGGACAGACAAACCTTGCCAGACATTACAACCATTAAGAAAGCACTTATCTCCGCTGAGATCCACACTGAGTGGATAACATATCGACGACATATGGCGAAACAACCCAAAGATAATTTGAAGTCACAGCTTGAAGATTTGGTTTCGAACGACATTTTGGCAAACATGTTTCCAAACCTGCACACTATTGCAAAGATCAGTTTGTCCATCCCAGTGGCTACTGCCTCCGTAGAGAGGAGCTTCTCTCAGATGAAGCTTATTAAGACAAGGCTACGCAGCAGTTTGAACGACACTAGCTTGTCACATCTGATGAAAATCGCTATTGAGTCACCGAACCAACTAACAGATGGTAATCTTGACGAAATAGTCGAAGTTTGGGCAAGAAAAAACAGAAGAATAGTAACATGAACTTGTGTTATTTTGCATATTACATATTATTATTACATTACTTATTATTATTACTTACACATTGATTTACCTATATTATATTGTACTCATTATATTACATATTATTATTACTTACACATTGATTTATCTCTATACTTTAAAAAAATCGGAAGCTCACTAATCATTATTTTACATGACTAGTGAACTTCTCAGGTGGGGTGAGATTGCGCTCAGGAGGGGCACTCACCCCTCGCCACACCCTAAATGAAGTTCAGGATGTAGAGGCCACGTGCTGCTCCTTGTTATATCCACTCGCAGGTTAGATTCCTGCTGATGAAACTTGACTCCTTGAGAAGATATATCCTTTAATAGAGTGCATAATGTGAGTATATACATATATTCTAGCATGAATGGTAGTCTAGAAGGGCAGCGCACAGAGAGTGATGCTGACCATAAAGGGTGTCGTGCTACATGTGACCACTGAGCTTTCAGTGCCTGGCTCAGTCACCAGATTGGTTGGCAGGTGGGTGTGTCTATTTGGATGGGTACATCCTATTTGTCTGCCAAGCCCAATGCATGACCTTTGAACTAACCCATAAATGGACGGGTACTATATCCTTATGGTGCTTCGTCGCACCCTGCAATGGTATATTAATCTACACCAGTGGAGTAGGAAGATGTTTCACATTGGGGGGGGCCAGTCTAAAGAGACACAGGATTTTGAGGGGGGGGGGATTCCAAAGTCAGATCGATGTAGAGGGAGTGCTAAAGCATGTAGGTAGGGGGGTCTGGGGGGATGCCACCCCCGAATTTTTTTGAAAAATATGATGCTCTGAGATTGATTTTGATGCATTCTGGAGGACTAATAGCCATTCTGTAAAGTAATAACAAATGCTCTGAAGAATTCAGCTACAGGGTTGAACTTAGCCACAGAACATTCAATTCAGTATTAAAGAACAAACTAGAAATAGATCTCGGGAAATTTTTGGCCCTTGATGGTCAGTCACCTGCGCCCTCCCCCTCTCCCAACAACCTGCAGCCACCACCCCCAAATAACTGCAGTCCCCTTCCCCCAACAACCTGCAGCCCCCTCCGCTAACCAACTGCCCCCCCCCCCTCCCCTAACAACCTGTGGCCCGCAAAACACACAGCTTTTTCCCCTGTTTCCCTCAAAAATCTTTCCTTGAACAAATCATTCGACATCTTAGAATATTAAAAGTCAAATTGGAGCGCCCTCCCCTTCAGAAAATCCTGGGTATGCCCCTGATTGCTACCACAAGTATATATTATACCATTAGCTATCATGTAGGGCAGCAAAAATTGTAATATGGTTGAGGTCAGTATTAAGGGAAAAATACAATTAGCTATATATACAGTCAAAAGCGTCCAAAGAAGTTCCTTCTCCTCTCATTCCTATCGATAAATTCTTGTGCAATTTCAGATAGATTAAGGTCATCAGTTCTTTGCTGGTGAATGTGTAGAAGCATGCAGTGGTTTAAACGTTGTTGAGTCACTGAGTTTCTCAAATACGTTTTTATGCGCTTGAGAGCAGAGAAGCTGCGTTCAGCTGTAGCTGTTGTGACAGGTATTGTCAAGTAAATCTTCAAAAGCTTATGCACTTCTGTCAGCATACACTTGATGCTATATTGTGCAATAAACACATCACAAATAGTTTGAACCCTTGTAACTTTCTGAATCTGAATGCCATCTAGAGCTGTAGATTTTATGGCATCAGGTAACATTTGACAGTGTTATAGGAGATTTAGAGAATCGCTTTTCACAAGGAAACTTTTTGCTGGTTAGAAAGTTGGAAAACTTGCTTCTTGATTGTGCCAATGGGAAGGCTGTTTTACTGCCTCAAGAATTATGCAAACTTTACCAAACTGATATATATTGATTTTGAGAAACTCAAATTACATTTACAATTGCTTGGAAATATTCTTTTCTGTAGAAATCTTCTACAGATGCATGCACATGCTGAGCTGTACCATCATCAATTCGCCTTGGAAGCTGTCTCTGTCGAGGAAGGACAGGTGGATCACACTTTCTTGATGCCTCTTCTTTGACTGAATCAAAAAATATTATAAAACTATCATCACTCCTCAATTGCTGTAGTGATCTAATGCACATATTCACTGCAAAATACGCATCTTCCACTTTAGTATCCTTTCCTTGCAGGTGAATGGATAGTTGTTCAGTCATGCTGAATAATAAAATTGAAAATTTTAGACCAAAGTATATTGAAAAACGATCCATCAATGCAAGGATACCATTAGCACGCCTTGAATTGTCATCTGTGCCATGAGATGATATCTCCATACATTCCCGCAAAGCTTTATAATTGCTTGTGATTGCCTGCATTGCACTAGTGCGAACAGTCCACCTGGTAGGACATAGGCTCCTAATCCCAGAAGTGGATGGGGAGGAGTCTTGTTGCTTCTGGACAGCTTCAAAAATAATTTGCCGTTTAGGAAAATACTTGATTAGCTGAATTATGTCCATTGCAAAATTCAAACCTTCTTTGATAGACTTGCTACTTCTAGCTACTTCTTGTAGGCAGAGATTGACACAATGAGCTAGACAATGCACAGAAATTGCTGCAGCATTATCATCAGTAAACCTTTTAGCTACACCAGTTACATGTCCCTGAAAATTGCAAGCACCATCATATGCCTGACCCCTGAAATTTTGAAATGGTATGCCTAAACGTACAAGACAATCCTTCAAGGATGAATAGATGGTTTCAGCTCTGGTATTATCGACTTGAATAAGGCCAACCTGATCTTCAAATACTTCATAGTTTTCTGAGACCCATCTCAAACATAAAACCAACTGCTCACGATTTGCAACATCTCTTGTCTCATCAGCCATAAGTGAGAACCAGCGTTGAAAATTCACCTCTGACAGTAAGGAACGTAATACTTTATGGGCCATTATTTCAATCATTTCATTTATGATTTCGGGTGACTGGTACTTCTTCTCACATACCCATGAACTTTCATTTAGTACACTTTTAAGCATTACTCTCAGATTGGACCATCATGGTCATTTCGAATAGATATGCCCTGTCGCAACAAGAAACGTAGTGCTGCAAGTTGTTGAAGTAGGCTACATCTTTGTTTTGCTTGGTTTTGATCTAAACTTTTCAGCAACAGCTCATTAACAGAAGAACTTCTTGAAGCAATGAAAGCTGCAAACGAATCTCTATGAGCAAGAGAGGATTCATGATCTTTGAACCTATCAATTGCCTTTTTCCAATGGGAAAATCCTACAGTAGAAAATGCTGGATCAGCTTTTATACTTACTACGCTCACATTTACGCTCACATTTACGCTCACATTTAACTAAGGGGGTAGTTCACCCAAAACTGGTAAAAAACGTCTGTTGACTTTGAATGCCCATAACTTTTTTTTATAATTGGTTTGTGTAGATAATGTTATGCTCAAATTGTTGCTTGTTCTATGTGCTTTCCAATGATATATAAATATCTCTAGAGGCATGTTTTGTCAGAAATGCATGCATCTTCAGAAACAGGGACCCTCCTGGCAGACCCCCACTACTCATTTTTAAAAATCAAAAGCTGTAAATTGGTTTGTGGCTTGTCAAAGCTAACAGCTGTGATATGAGTCGTTATACATTGCAATAACTAAAGTGGTTGTTGAATGGCAACATGCCGTATTTGATTACACGCTTGTTTCGTGTCATAGTGGCAGACGAGTCTGAAGTCAATCTGAACCTATTGGGAAGGGTCAAGATGGGTGTTACTCACTTAACTGAGGAACAGCACCTCGGGTTAGACCTGTGGCTCGCCAAATTCCCTGACCGAGTTACCCATAGCTTAGGTGTTGCAAGGTTTGAGGAGAATGACATCAATGTCAAAGAAGGTTATCCTTTATGAACTCACCCTTACCGTATTGCTCCAACCATGGTTGATGATGTGAAGGAAGGCTTTGCATTGACTATAGGATGCTAAATAAGATTACTATTTCGGATCCTTGTCAGATGGCATTGCATCGAGGACTTACTAAATTAGGCCTCGGGTGCAAGCTGGTTATCGAAACTAGACCTTATAGGTTCCCTTAAGCAAAAGAAGCCAGTAAAAACAGCATTTTGCATGCCATGGAGCAAGTGTGCCTTCATGTGCATGGCATTTGGGCTGAAAAATGCACCTGCTGCATTCCAGAGGTGTATGCAGAATACCGTCGCACACCTCTCAGAGTGAAGCTAGGCTTATATAGACGACATTCTGATTTTTTTCTTATGGCTAGGAGAAACATTTAGACCATATTGAAGCTGTGTTACTTGTATTGAGAAAGGCTTGGCTTACTGCTAACCCAGATAAGTGTGTGGGGGGTGCAAAGTCACTTGAGTATCTCGGACATGATATAGCTCACGGGAGAGTTGGTGTGCCAGAAGCTCGGGTTAGAGCCTTGAAGAATTTTGTGAGACCAATCAACCAGAAAGAGTTGCGAGCACTGGGGATGGCTGGTTATCCACGATTTTTTCCAGTTGATGCCCTTAATTAAGGTGCCCTCTGTTCCCTTGCATGGAAAAAACATAATTATGTGCACATCATTCGACCAATTATTCTCTCTTCTTTGCCACGAGCATACGGTCACACTCCCGAGAAATGACGACAAGCTGGTACTCCATATAGTCCATGGGCCAGGATGCAAATTTTCCTGAACCGGTACCACTCAGGGGGACAACGTCTAAATGCCTTGTATATAGCTATGGTCCAACATGAAAATTATTTTGGAGAAAATTAGTACACTATAGTATACAGTAGGTATATACTATACATCTTTCACACTTTGTTCTTTCTGTAGTTCAGCACAAATCAGCATAATTCATGGAAAAAAGCAAGTAATTTTTTTTAACTGCAGCGGCACTCTCACAACCATGGAATATTCAGAACTACTTGTTCACTCTGATTCATATTACAATGATCAAACCACTCAGAGTTTAAAAATACACAATACTATAACAATACACAGGAAAATCAACACAGAGAACAGTGTATACTTCTTCAGAGTCTTCATCAGAGCTTTCTGACTCAAATGTAGCCATGGATTCTTCCTCCTGCTTTTGATTAGTGCAGTTTTGATGCTTGCAGAGTTCTGTGCATTTTAGTCCATTGCTAAGACAAGTGCAGTCTGGGAGTTTGTACCTGCGCACACACTTACAAGCTATCAGGGCAAGGGCTACATCTGGTGCAGGCGAAGTGCGCAACCAGTTAATTGCTAACTTTCTATCATTACCAGCCACCCATTCATGGTAGGGTCTGGTATGGAAGGGTAAGTTTGCAGAGAGCATCTCCAGATTCTAGCCTGGTAATTGGCACGAAGAACATGGAGAAAGAGGCACTCTCTGCATGGTGGAAGCTGACTAGAGTCTGCCTCTCCTCTTTTGGCACAAAATATTTGGTAGTGGAGGTCATTCACCTTACTAGTGCTAGTTCCTGAAACGTACATATTACAGGTAAACTTGTGAACAGACTGCCATTGCTTTCTAAGGAACTGGAGATAGTCTTCAAACAGCTCTAAGATCCTGGCACATGAGTTGTTGTTGACAACCATAGCTAAGGATGCCTGTGATACATCTTTGCACATCTCATTGATGATCTTGAGTGTTTTCTTCATAATTATGGACAACATCAAGGGTGTGACGGAAAGTCGTCCTTCTGCTGAAACAGACACTTTAACTGCTCAGTCAGATCCACACTTTCGTCCGATGCCTGGGACCTATTCCTAGCCACCTGCTAGAAATCTTATCCCAAGCCAAACTCAGTATCTCTCCCCGAGATACTGGCTACCCACTTGAAACAAGTATGTTAAATATTAAATACAGATAGAGAATCACACATACACAGTGTCAATCAACACTATCAACAAAGTTCTTACAACAGTTCTTTAAGTTCAACAATCAGGTATCAGTTCTTTTGGGTATAGGCCATAGCCTGTTTCTATCTTATACATAGTCTCCTTTTATACTCTTCTAATCAGTTCAGTTTGAGGTCACTGGTCTCCTTGCCAACCTCTGGATTGGACCAATCATCTTCACTTGGGTCACCCCATGCTACATGCTCCTCAGTCTCAGGTGAGTGTTCTTGCTTGTTGTCTGTGGTGTGGTTGTGGCTTGTTTGCTCACATCAGTGGCTTGTTCGTTCACATGAGAGGCTTGTTCTTTCACATGTATATTCCCCTTTGTTAATCCCACAGATAGTGATGTTCTGCTGTCAACACCACCTGCTGGGTCTGCCACTGTCAGGTGAGAGTATTTCCCTGACAAGGGGCATGATGCGAACTTCTAACCATAGCAGGAAGCCTTTCCATGCCAGACAAAGGAGACCTTCATACACCAGCTTGAGAAGTCTGACTGCACAATTGTACTTCCTTCCATCCATTACACCAGCAATGGAGCCTTCTGCTATCACCCCAGACTCTACACAGAAGTTCCTCAGTCCAGCATCTTGAAATCTTCCAATTGTAGACAGAAACATACAAATCGTGTGGAAAACTCCAAGCATAATGATAATTGTAGCCTGAAATTTGTCAGGATGCTTCCATATGATCTCCACAGCCTTTGCATACAGAGCCTGATCAAAGACACAGGTAATCTTCCCAAGGTGTAAAGATTGCATGATTGCTAGTGACGGACTTCATGTACAGTAGACATCTGTGTGGCTGGAGCATTGATAGTAGCTAGGTATCCCACACTGTCTTGGGTAACTGTCACTTCATCTCGGGTTAATATGTTGAAACCTGTCCAACCACTAATAGTTCTTTATCTGACATGCGTGCCATAAGCCAGATGAAGTTCTTCTTTCTAGCAGAGTTTGTTTCTTCTGTGGCTTGGACATATACACTCTTACTTGGGGAGGTCCAGCTCGTTTTCCAACATTGTATGGTGGGAGCACAGGCACTGTTGCAGCAATACTCCTCTTATTCGTTTTGGAAATTGAAGGAAGGAGGATCTTGGCAGGCATTGGCTCGGTTGGTCTTTCTTGGCAATCACATTTACTCTGTGTGATGTTCCCTCTCCACTGACTGTCTCCTCCAATCTGTCAATGTTGTCCCAGGCTAGGGTTGTGAACACACCAGGATGGATATTGGATGGAAGGGTTATGTCACCTCCTGCCAGTGAACCATTTGAAGACAGAGTGCTGTATCTATCTCAGAATACGAGACACTGTGACCAAGTCTGTTGAGGATTTGTATCAGCTCTACATTTCCATTCAAAGACTTGACAGCAAATGGTAGCACGATGTGCTTCGGCGGTTTGGCCTTGTCACCATACACGATGTCATTAGCTAATGCCCAGATCAACCGCTTCACTTTCTGGGATGCCTGGCTGTAGCCACCATTGCCTGTCAACAGGTGGCTCAAAAAGAGACTGATTGACTGTGGAATAATGCTTTCCACAATTTCAGGATCAACTTGTGGTGGCCAGGCCTTAGAAACTGTTTGTTTCTTGATGTCAGCCCTCAACTGCAATGCGGTTTTCCTACACTGGTCCACCTGGCATCATCATGCTAGCTCTATGTTGGTGCATCTCACTTCTGACCCACAAAAACAGTTCTACTGGAGATCTTCCCAGGATCACCCCAACACTCTCCAAGTTCTTTTTAGCTACTGTACTAGTACTGGGACTGTGAGAAAATGGATGCTCTTAATGGGAGATTTTGGCCATATTCTCCAGGCCAACAACCCCCACACTGGCACTTTCAATTCCCACTGAAGCTATGGGTTGTAAATTATTTTGGGTGAAACATATCCCTTCCCATTTGTCTTAGTTGCCATGTACGTGAACCGAATGTTAATAAATTTATTTTCACATCCAGTTCACGTGCTGGACACATGTGCTGAGATGTGGATTTGTAGCACTAGGTGAATAGCTAGCTACGGTATATAGCAGGCTCACATGAATCTTAGCATCTGTGATGTAGACTAGAGGATCTTGTCTAAATGTCGGGAGAAGAAAATTTCAAGTTGATTATTGAGAAGGATATTTATATTCGCGCATTTCATGTAAAATTACTACCATTCCATGATCACTGCATTTATCTAGGGAGCAAGCCTCCTTTAATATAATAATCACTTGCTAGAAAACTGACTACATATAGCCTGTCTTCTGCACATTAGCAGCAAATAGTGATCAAGGAATGGAGAATGATTTAGAAAAATAGTTGTATGGATTATCATACAATTTGTATAAAAAAAGTTTATAGATCTCAATGTACTCTGGCTAATTCAGAATTAATTATCCTTCCTTATTTATGGCCTTATCTATGTCTTCTCTGATTGTACTTTCAAATATACATCTTGAGCAGGGCTGGAGGAACTGGTCAGGTTGGTCCAGTTTTGGATGGACCAACTTTTAGAAGATAAAAAGTTCAAAGTTCTTCAATTAGCCATTGGAAATGACTTGGCAGCTGCGCGATGGCTGCTCAACCTCTGCCAGATATTTCAGCTTAGCTTTTTCACCCACCACCATCTTTTGTGTTTCCCAAACATGAATTTGGCATTAAAAAGTCTGGAAAGTAATCATATCAAATGACCTGGTTCAAGAAGTGGCCATGGCTACACTACCATCAACCAGATGATATGCTGTTTTGCAGTGTTTGCATTTCTGCACTGAAATCGAAGAGGATGGAGATCAGCAGGGAGAATCCTGCCTTAACTTGTAATGGGGTTACCAACTGGAAGGATGGCACTATTGGCATAAAGAAGCATGAAGAATCAGTGTACCATAAGGAAGTATTACAGGTAATAGTATTCATAACTTCTACATTCCTAGATGTTGGAGAAATGTTATCTAAACAGCATGCTCAGGACAAAAAGGATAATCGTCAGTGCCTTCTAAACATCCTTTCAAATGTCCAATTTTTTACAAGGCAAGGTATAGCTTTTCGGGGCGATGGTGGAGAGTTAGATGGTAATTTCATGCAGTTACTGAAATTACGAAGTTTGGATGATCCTAGAATAGAAACTTGGCTTTCAAAAAGTGTAATAAATACACATCTCATATTGTCTAGAATGAAATTCTAAAATCTATGTTTCTTAATGTTATAAGAAAAATAACAGCGGAGTCTCAATTATTTTGTGTGATGTGTGATGAGTGCTGTGATGTGTCAAACAAGGAGCAGTTGGTAGTGTGCATCTGGTGGGTTGATTCCATACTTCAGGCACATGAAGAGTTCGTTGGCATGCAGAGCATTGACAACATTATTAAGTCTTGCAAGCTATCAGGGATACACTTACTAGACTTGATTTGCCCCTGAGAAAATGCTGTGGATATTGCTACGATGGTGCAGCAACATGCGAGGTACCAGGAATGGTGTTTCCAAGCAGCTATGCAATGACGAGTCCAGAGCATTATTCACGGTCATGCACTGAATTTAGCTGTTTGTGATAGTGTAAAAATGTCTAAGGTTGTGAAAGATGCATTTGATGTTGCATTTGAAGTGTCAAAGCTTGAGAAGTTCTCACCAAAACATGCTGTTCAGTTTGAGAAATTAAAGAATAAATTAGCTACTAATTGTGCAGGTTTACGTGTGTTATGCCCCACTAGGTGGACAGTGAAGGCTGCCTCCCTTAAATCTATCCTGGATAACTACACTGTATTATATACAACAGTGTGGGAGTTATCCAAGGATGACGCCTCAGACTCAAAGCTTGAATTATAGGAGTTCAAACTCAATTCAGAACTTTTAAGTACTACTATGGTACACAACTTGCCTATTGGATGTTATAGCACAGTGACAATCTGAGTAAAATTCTACTGTCACACACTATTTCTGCTGCAGAACTTAACATGGCAGTGGCCACACTTGTGCAACTTCGATCTGATGATGCATTCGATTTGTTTTGGCAAAGAGTTCAAAGCTTTAGTCAGTCACTGGATGTGGAAGAACCTGCATTGCCAAGAAGAAGAAGACCTCCCAGGAGGCTAGATGAAGTAGGTGAGGGAGTAACATTCGAGGATCCTAAAGATTACTACTGAAAGGATTATTATGGAAGTCCTGGACTGGATCTTAACATTTCATCTGTACGAGAAAGGTTTGATCAGCCAGGTTACAAAATGTATCAAAATCTAAAGAGTTTGATCAAAGAAATTAAAAAGGCTGATTTTGAAGAGTGCTTTACTGCTGTCATGGAATTCTACCATGATGATTTTGATAGTGAAAAACTTCGACTGCACCTTCGTACTTTATCAGCAAATTATCCAGACAGCAACAGACTTACCGTATCATTGAAAGAGGTCTGTAATCATGTTAGAAAAATGTCTCCTTTTGAGAAAGTGCTTATATCAGAAGTAGTTATTTTGCTGAAGCTTGTAATTGTCATGCCAGCTACCAATGCTGTAAGTAAAAGATCATTTAGTTCTCTCAGATGAGTAAAGAGTTGCATCAGAAGCACGATGATTCAGGAGAGACTGAACCATCTATTGGTGCTGCATGCACACGAGGATGATACAGCAGTAGCAAACTACTTTATCGCTATGTCTGACCATAGGATGAACATTTTTGGAAAATTCAGTGAATGTGACTATTTACATGGTGGAGTTTGCAAGAAATGTTGATCTGTGCATCTTGTTCATGATCGTTCCAACATATTTTATAGTTAGCATGAACTCATTTTTAGACAATACTCACTCTTACCTAGCCCATACCTGTATATGCATATCACTACGTACGGCCCTTCACCCGATTGATGACCCCTTACCTCGCGCATGCCCCATGACATACACTCAATTGATGCACACATCTCATGCAGATAATAACTATATTCAATCCTCTTTGATTTGACATCGAGATGGTGCATTGCACTTAACTATGTGTGCATCAATTTCAGTCAGCGTAGCATTTGATAGTTGCTAGAGACTCCACCGGCAAAAGTACTGGCTAGGGGATCGTCCAGTGTTGAAATCCCAATTACTGCCCACCACCCTCATGGCAGTGAACTGCCCCTACCCGGGCTGCGACTTTGCCACACTGGATGGGATGCCCCCAGTAGTGGTGGCCGCCCTACTGAATGGCCACATGCTGGTTCATAGTCAAGCTGCCAGGACTAAACCAATGCCTGTCCGCCGCCCAGAGGTCACAGCCGGAGGGACCACTGAGGGGTGGTACTATTTCTTAACCAGATGGAGGGCCTACTCCCTCGCCGTCCATCTGGCTGGCCCCGACGTGGCAATCCAACTGCTGGAGTGCTTAGATTCCAAGCTGAGACGTGACGTCACACGGAACATTGTGGGCCCCTTACCTATAGAGGAGCATACCGAAGCAGACCTCCTGGTAGCCATCAAAGTCCTCGCTGTCCGGGAGGAAAACCCGAAGGTCGCCCGTGTTGCGCTCTCCAGAATGGTCCAGGACCGGGGGGAGCCCATCCGTTCCTTTGCTGCCAGGCTCCGTGGCCAAGCGGAAGTCTGCATGTTCGTCAAGAAATGCTCGGGTTGCGACGTAGTAAATAACCAGGGGGAACAGAGGGTCGCAGATCAGCTCTGCATTGGTCTCGCCGACCCCGACATCCAGGAGGACCTCCTCAAAGACACCAACCAGGCCATGACCGTGGAGGAGACAATAAGATTTGTTGAGGTGAGGGCCGCGGGCAAGCGGTCCGTAGTCACCATCACGACACCCACCTCGGCAAACCTTATTATCGACGAGGAGGCTGACCATGAAGATGCCCTCCGGAGTGGTTACAGGCAACAACAGCGCCCACCCACCCCACGATCATCCGTGAGAGACCCCACCAGCAAACCAAACCGCCTGCAGCCACCACCAAGGAACCAGCCCATCCCACACAAAGGGCAACCCAACACCGGCAGGCCGCCCACTAACCCAAAGGCCACATGCTGCTTTTGTGGCAACCAAGGCCACGAGGAGAGAGCACGAACGGCCATCAGGCGCACCCAATGCCCGGCCTTTGGCTCCACCTGCTCGTCCTGTGGCCGCACCAACCATTATGCCCACCTCTGCTGGCAAAAGCAGGCCGAGCAGGAGAGTGCCATCACGGAGGAAACCAACACACTATCCGAGGGCTCACTACCACACCAGTCATGGGACTCGTCCACTAACACCTGGGTGCAACGTCGATCTCCACCCCAACCGAATATGCAGGTGAAGGTCTCGACTTACAAGGCAGACTACCGGGCCCATGGCCACACCTTGAGGGAAGAGCGCCACAACCTGACCACCACTGCCCTGGCCAACACTGGCTGCCAAAGCTGTCTGGCTGGACCCCTCCTGATGCGCGAACTTCACCTCCGCCCCCACGACCTCATCCCGGCCACCCTCTCCATGTCATCAGCAAGTGGCAACGCCCTCCCCATCATCGGGGCTGCCCTCCTATGGATCAAGTCTTGCCACACCATTCGAGAGACCAGGCAGATGGTCTACTTTTGCCCTCTGGCCACCAAGCTATACCTGAGCCTGGCCACCTGCTATGACCTTGGGCTGATCGCTAAGGGGTTCCCCCTCTGTACGTCGACGCCACCTTCGGGAAACGGCACGAATACATGGGCGACCCCTGATCAGCCACTGTCACCAGCCCAGGACCTGCTGACCAGACCTGAGAACCTGCTGACCAGAACTGATGACCTGCAGACCAGACCCATCCATCATGTGCCCAGACCTCCCCAGATGAACACCACAGCGGACCTGCAGGCCAAACCTCCAGGACCCCATACCACTACTCCACCCATGGTGAGGCACACTGCACCCACCCCCCTCAGACCTTGCTCATGCCCAACCAGGGCACCCCCCCCCCAGACAGACCCTCCTCCCTGCCCTTCCCCGGCATTGAGGAAAACCGCCACAGACTTGAGCGTCACTTGCTGGAACTATACTCAGCGAGTGCGTTCAACGTCTGTGAGCACCAGCCCCTCCCAATGATGTCTGGACCCCCCTTATCCCTGAGCATCGACCCCACCGCCATCCCCAAGCCTTGCCACAATCCCATCGCCATCCCCATCCACTGGCAGGATGAGGTGAAGGCCGGTTGTGACCGGGACGTCCGCCTTGGCGTGTTGGAGAAGGTCCCCCTGGGCACGCCCGTCACTTGGTGCCACCGCATGGTGATTTGCACCAAGAAGAACGGGTCGCTCAGGAGGACCATCAATTTTCAACCCCTAAACCAGCACGCCACGCGCGAGACCCATCACTGCCCATCTCCATTCCACCAGGCTCGGGCCATTCCACGCAAAACCAAGAAGACCATTTTAGACGCGTGGAATGGCTATCACTCCGTAGCACTCAACGAGAGAGATCGGCATTTCACAACATTCATTACCCCATGGGGCAGATACAGATATCTAACCGCCCCCCAAGGCTACATCGCCTCGGGTGATGCCTACACGGCCAGGTACGATGCCCTCGTCGCCAACGTGGCGTCCAAGACCAAGTGCATCGACGATGCACTGCTCTGGTCGGACGACATCATGGGAGCATTCCATCAGGCGACTGAGTGGCTCCACATCTGTGCCGTGAATGGCATTACCCTAAACCCACGCAAATTCCGATTTGCCGAGGACACTGTCGAGTTCGCCGGATTCACCGTCACACCAACCGAGGTACGACCCGCTGACAAATACCTCCAATCGATCACTGACTTTCCAACCCCAGTAAACATCACCGACGTACGTGCCTGGTTTGGCCTTGTGAACCAGGTTTCTTACACCTTTGCAATGACTACTTCAATGCTCCCATTCCGGGCTCTCCTGAAACCATCTACACCCTTCGAATGGACCAGCGAGCTGGCGGAAGCCTTTGCAACCTCAAAACATCACATCTGCGAGCGCATCAGGGTCGGTGTCGAAATCTTTGACAAGGACCGCCCAACCTGCCTGGCGACCGACTGGAGCAAGGACGGGATCGGGTTCTGTCTGTTCCAGAAACACTGCCAGTGCCCATCCCGTGACTTGTTCTGTTGCCGGGATGGTTGGCGCATCACCCTGGTGGGCTCGCGCTTCACCCATGCTGCTGAGTCACGATATGCCCCTGTGGAGGGAGAAGCCCTGGCGGTAGCCGATGCCTTGGACAAGGCCCGCCACTTCGTCCTCGGGTGCAGCGACCTCGTTGTAGCAGTGGACCACAAGCCACTGCTGAAGCTATTCGGTGATCGCTGCCTCGAGGACATACCAAACCCACGCCTCCGCAATATCAAGGAGAAGACGCTCCGGTACAGGTTCCGGATGGTGTACATCCCTGGCGTAAGGAATCACACCAGCGATGCCCTCTCACGCCACCCATCCGGGACCCGAACACCACCACGACTCCACCTCCCAGATGACATCCCAGCACCCAGCCCTGCCTGCCCAGGAAGCCAGGACTCAGCCAACGAGGCAATCCACTGTGCCTCCCCTCAGCCCATCGAGGACGACGGCCTACACCACGCAATCTGCTCAGCCATCACAACAATCCCTGTGAGCTGGGAGAAGCTTCAAATCGCCACCACGGCCGACTCGACAATGCAGGACCTCATGTACTATGTTGAGGAAGGACCCCCAGAATCCCAGCACATGTTACCAGCTGCCATCCGGGCATACTACCCAATCATAGACAACCTCTCCATCATCGACGGTGTCATCTGTTACGGAGAACGTGTCATCATTCCTGCCGCCCTACAACCAACATGCCTTGCAGCCCTCCATGCGGCGCACCAGGGCACCAGCGGGATGACAGCTCGGGCAACCTCATCACTGTACTGGCCAGGCCTAACCACTGATATATCAGCTACAAGAAACAGCTGTCCCACATGCAACGCCAACGCCCCATCCCAGCCAGCGATGCCCTCGACCACACCGGAGGAACCAGAGTACCCCTTCCAGCACCTCTGTGCGGATTTCTTCCACCACGAGGGATCCGCATACCTGGTGCTGGTCGACCTGTACTCTGGCTGGCCCATCGTCGCCCCGACCACCAACGGGGCCTCAGGCCTTGCCACCATACTCAGGGACACTTTTGCAACTTATGGCATACCTGACACCCTGACGTCGGATGGCGGGCCAGAGTTTGCCGCACACTCCACAAGAGAGCTCCTATCCACCTGGGGCGTTCACCATAGGGTCTCCTCAGCGTACCACCCACACACTAACAACTGAGCGGAGACCGCTGTCAAGACCATGAAGCGCCTTATATCGGGCAACACCGGCCCTGAGGGCTCCCTCCAATCGGCCTTCTTTAAAGCTTTACTCCTCTACAGAAACTGCCCCAGCCCTGATACGAGGATGTCGCCGGCCATATGCCTTTACGGCCGACCCATCAGGGACCTGCTCCCCGGAATCCCAGCAAGGCTGCGACAGCCAAGGAACATGGACTCGCGCCTGCAAATCAGAGACAAGGCACTAGCTCACCGCCAATCTCTCGGCCGAGCAAGATGGGACGAGCACTCCGGCGGCCTCTCCCCCCTTCGTTGTGGTGACAAGGTTTTTGTACAGAACCAAACAGGCCGTCACCCAACGAAGTGGGACAAAACAGGAGTGATCGTCGAGGTGCTCCAGTACCACCAGTACCAAGTGAGAATGGACGGCAATGGCAGACTGACAATGCGCAACCGTCGCTTCCTACGTAAACAGGTCACCACTCCGACGACACCAGACGACCCGCTCAAACGGCGACTGCCGGACCACCTCCTCCCTTCACAACAGCCACTGCCACCAACACCAGCTCCATCCATTTTACCCCATACCCCTATCCCACCCCAGATCCACCCCCTGTCTCCGATGAGCTCTGCGACACCGATGCGTCCTCCGATGAGCGCAACGACACCGATGGGACCCCCAGCACCAACTCCAAGCTGGCAGCCACCAGCGGGTGTTGTGAGAGCTGCTGGTCCTTACGCCTCCATTGCCGGTACCCCGACACCACCCCATAGCCCAATCCAAACCAACCTGAAGAACCTGGCGAAGATCCCGAACCTCTCCTTCCCCACAACCCCTACTCCTGCTCCTGGACCCAGACGCAGCAAGAGAGGGCCTAAGCCGATCATACGCTACGGACAATGGTCAACCTAACACAGTCCCCCTGACGTAGGACTTGGGGGGAGATAGACAATACTCACTCTTACCTAGCCCATACCTGTATATGCATATCACTACGTACGGCCCTTCACCCGATTGATGACTCCTTACCTCGCGCATGCCCCATGACATACACTCAATTGATGCACACATCTCATGCAGATAATAACTATATTCAATCCTCTTTGATCTGACATCGAGATGGTGACTAATTTTCAATAACTTATTTTAATAAAACCATTTTTATCATGACACAAAAAATTCAATCATGTCTGTAATGGGTGGGTGGTGAACCAACTTGTAATAGTGTTAGGTGATTATTCTCAGTCCATCAATTATTGCTGCTGTATAATGTGCTCAATATGCTAGGGTTAAGTTATTTTAATTCGAACTCATAATCTCTGGAAAAGGGAGACAGCCGGATTTTAAACTCTGCTGTCGCCCTCAAAAATAACCATATATATATAATTATCTAATGACTTACAAAAACAATCCTAAACCTACTCATGCATGTGCTCTAATCATGTGTGCATGTGCAAGCTATCTACAGTTGGCTATCTAGTGAGTTGTAGTCCTTTGGTCCTCAAGGTGCTGTTAGGGCCTTTATCCCTAACAATACTGTAGGAAGTGGCAAAAAGACAAAAACAATGGAATGTGCAAAAAAAGAGGCCCTACGGCAACAAAGTTCCAAATATATGTATATTCTGAATTTACAGAACAAAAAGTCCAAACAGAAAAAGAAAATATATGTATGGTACCAATGATGCTATGGCATGACTGTAAGGGTCTTGTGGGATTCATTCCAGCTCGTTCCTTGCCCGGAAAGTAATGTTTGAGCATGTAAGAGCAATCCTCCCGACATCATCCAGAACCTTCCTAATTTCATGTTTGGTAAGTCCAGGGAGAATGCCACATATATGGGTGAGTGTGTGTCACAGGGAACCCATTTCCAGTGTTGTCAGAGAATCTGATACCGATGTACATGTTTATACAGAAAGGTGGCTGGGAATTTATGTAGCTATTCAAAAGTAAACACATAAATTAATAATTAATCAGACATACCTCCTCCTGGTCACACCCAGGTTACACCCATTTCATTTACCACACCAATGTTACACCCACTTTTTGGCCAGATCATTTCATTTTACTTTCCTCCGGGCCTGTTGAGCAAGAAAGCTAGAGAGGTGAGATTCTAGCAACTGGGGTCCTGTATGAGTATAAGGAGTAGCTTCAACCTAGAGCACCTTGTGCTTATAATTTTACTTTCTTAACATTTAGCTTTCAGAAATAGCATGGATAGTTAAGTTGGTTTATAATTGAGGAACAAAGGCAAGTTTTGCTTAACCAACATATTTCATAACACGACATCCATGTCAGAAGTGAGAGCTGTGCGATGCACAAACATGGTCCACGTGTTGATGAATGACACGTCCATCCACTAGAGTGACATGGTAAGATACTGGACCACTAACCTGTGACACTGTTCAACTAAAAGCAACAAAAGACATGTAGAGCTCTATAGGAAGTCTTATATACTGTCCCACTACATCAGAGTTCGCTGCTGTACTCTGATCACAGCTGTGCAAAACGTATCTTGTTCAGCATAGTTCTACATTAGCCATTCAGCATCAGTAGGCAGAACAAACAGCAAATAAACCTGGAGAGCATTCTATAGCTAACCTTTAGCCATTTTGTGAATCCATAGATTGCATAGCATATTCTATAGACTTTGTAAATCTACAGAGAGTGCGGATCACGTATTAGAGATTGCATGCATCATAATCAATTACATGGTTTTGTGTTTGGTTGAATATTTGTGCTGTTAAATAAGGAAACCAAGTGGTCACTTCTTGTAGGAAAACGTGCAGCTGTTTGGTGACTCTGGTCAGCTAGGCTGAATATTGCACACACCAGCTTGCATGTTTATTGGGTGGAGTTCTTTACTTATTTCAGGTGTTTTACTGAAAAGATTAGTTGCTGAATGCACTGGACAATTTGGAGTGTTCTGGTAGTAAAATCTTAAAGAATGTATCTGTATGCAAGTTATATGTATGTGGATCAGGGGAGAAGTAGATAGATCTATAGACAAGACAAATTTAAAACCAAAAATATATATTGTATCGACTAGCTAGTCAAAAAGCATGCCCTTGAAACCTGCAGCTAGGCATTCATGAGAATGTGTGTAGTCAAGTCCATTATAAACTTAACTCACCTGTTCCCCTCAAACTTATCAGGCTGGAGTGTTCTGGGGGAATTCAATATCCAAAGGCTACAATTATAAGGATGTGTCATCATCATTATGAGTGACTGTGTTTACAGTTTGACTCTCAAACTTATCAGTAAATAAGTTGTGTAAATACCGGTATGTGGAATTTTCCCAGTCCATGCAAAGTCGTAAATAATAAATTTAATATGACCATATTTACTGAAAACTTATTGTTGTTATTATTGTTATTATAGTATGTATTACCACTTTTATGTTATCCTAGCCTATAACTAAGTGGCTGTAAATTGTTCTGTTGTTTTATGAATACCTATGGATGAAGGTATATTAGGAAAATCTCTCACTGGAGAGCATCCTCATTGCCTATGAACACACCTACAACTTCATGGTCATCTCAGCAGTCGGTTCACACAGAGAGGAAAACTACATACACAAAAGAAGCACAGTAAATGCACTCCCAAATGGTTGGTATAAGTACAAAATAGTAGTACACCATAGTGTAAAAGTTATATTTTGAGAAACAAGCATTTAAACTAACACCAACAAAGCCCAACAGTAAAAAATTATCCAGCACCATATGTAGGGCCCTCTCTGACAAGTGATCTCTCCTCAGAAGCTGCCCTTTCTCCTCTCTTTGCCTTGCCTTTGTCCTTCTTCTTCTGACTTCCTTACACTCTTCTTGAGACTCTCCCTATCTTTAGTCTTACAAAACACTGCATGTGTTGACTGGCTTCTATGCCAGTGTGACTCATCAGTCACAGCATTCCTACTGCCATTCCTCCAATGAATATGCATAACCACAATTTTAATTGATTAACACTATTGCCGCATTGCCCTCTCATGGATTATAAATGTATATCCATTTTCTAGCACTTGGATTATTGAGAGGAGGAAGAAAGCACAGCAAAACATGTGAAACAAATATGTGGATTTGGACCAAAATTCTTGTTGAGTCTGTTTAGGGCAATGTGAACCCATAAATGGTAGCTATAGCTCTCTGTCCTAGGGTGTCCTGTGACACGCCTGGAACTAGTTGCTGAATCTGGTTTAGCTATCTTTAAGTAGGCTGCCACCAGGGAGCTTACTGTGCTACCAGTGAACTGGGCTGACTGATCAAAGTTGGAAGTACAGTTAAAGCCTTTATGGCTGAAGTACAATAACCAAAGACAGAAAAACTGAGAGACCTCAAAATTAGAGCACCACTCCGATAATACTGGCAGACTATCCTAGGGTCAAACCAGTTCCCTTAATTAAGCTACCAGCCTGCTAGGTGATATCTCCTTACAAGGAAATGCACATTATAATGACTTAATGTGGCTGTGATGCTATCGACATAATTAATAATTATGAACAGGTTCAATCCTGCAGAGTAGCTGATTGTTCTTGCAAATCCGTGTTTGGCAGGTCACCCGGTGACACTCTCAAGCATGTAGGTTTGGCCTCGGTCTTTGTTTATGAGATGATGAAGAAGAGGAAGATTGGAAACTGAAGCTACTTGAACCGGAATGGAACAGTCACTGGGCAGCATTGAAAGCCTTTATCAGAAGACTTTCTGTACCTAGCTATCAAAATAGCAGATGGTTGCAGCTGTTGTTTTGGGCATCTCTTCAGTGGAAGATTCTGCTGCTCATTAATGCAACATAACTTTTGTCTGTCCCGAGGTAGAATTTCATGTAAAGTTTTAACTGCTGGATTGATCCCCAGATAAACATCACAATCACCTGTGTGCACATCTAGAGGTGCAAGAGTATAGGTGCATAGAGGTGCACATGTAGTGCACGTGTACAGATGCACGTGTAGAGGTGTACATGTACAGATGCACGTGTAGAGGTGCATGTGTACAAGTGCAGGTGTAGAGGTGCATGTGTACAAGTGCAGGTGTAGAGGTGCATGTGTACAAGTGCAGGTGTAGAGGCATAAAAAATGTTGCAAAAAATGGGGGAAATGTGTTGTTGAGGTCACACCACCAGAGGTCAAGATACAAATAGCCTCCATGTATGAAATAAATCCTTGGTGTGCATAGATTATATGCTGAAATAAATCCTTGTGTGTGTGTGTGTAGATTATATGCTGAAATAAGTTCTTGGTGTGTGTATATTATATGCTAAAATAAATCCTCGGTGTGTGTAGATTATATGCTGAAATAAATCCTAGGTGTGTGTAGATTATGTGCTGAAATAAATCCTTGTTGTGTGTAGATTATATGCTGAAATAAATCCTTGGTGCATGTAGATTATGTGCTGAAATAAATTCTAGGTTATATGCTGAAATAAGTCCTTGGTGCGTGTAGATGATATGATGAAATAAATCGTTGGTGTGTAGATTATATGCTGAATCTTCATGCTTAGTCACATTTGGTTTGCCAATCTGCTAATAAAAATATAAAGCCGATGACCTCAAAGTAATTTGATGTCAGCTGAATATATAGCATAATCTTTAGTCATGTTCAAGCTATTGCTTGAGAAAGAAGTTGTACTTCAGAATCTGAATCATCAACTGGACCTGGTGAATCTTCTGGCAGCATGCACAACTGCCATGTCAGAACTGCTGCTAGGATCAGCCTATGCAAAGATGGGTTGTGATCCGGTAGACTATGAGGGAGTAAGGCCTATAAGGAAGTGGTGGACTATGAGGGAGATTATACTGTACTTACATACAGCCAAAAGTGTTGTCTGCATGCCAGAGTTATATAGAGTGAATATGAAAAGTGGGTCAGGAGTGAGGGTTAACTAAAGGGAAGTTGACTATTAGGGAGAACAGACTGTACTAGGATCTCCAATTGACACGTTTTTCTGTTTTTAATTTTATCCTCTCCATTGTACCTTCGCTCACTTCTATGCCTGGCATTCATTACGTAAGAATAGACATTATTATACTATGCGCTATGTGGGAAGAAAGCACGAAAATTCACTCTTTTTTAGGCTCCATGCTTACTTCACGAAACATTCAAGGCATGCCCGAAGTATTTTTGGAGCTGAAGGCACCATTTATGATACCAAGAAATGCCAAAGTGAGTTTTAGCTGAGATTGGTTTTTGGGGCTACCATTTTTTAAATGGTAGTCGAACCAATAATATTATAGGGAGGCCCAGATACAGATGCACCCTGAAAAACTTTCCATCCGATTCACTATCTGAAGGATCACTAATAATCCGTTACCTACCGAATCTCGCTATAATTATATATACACTAACACAACAAAATGACCAATAATGTAATATTATATATGTGTATGTACATTCCCTTAAGTCTGGTACTGTCATATATAGCAACAAGTAATAATCATTGCACAAAATAAAGATGTAAAATGGAAAAGAAAA
The DNA here is from genome assembly GCA_028752905.1 of Cladorhizidae sp. MBARI D1340-BT2. NCBI lineage: Eukaryota > Metazoa > Porifera > Demospongiae > Poecilosclerida > Cladorhizidae > Cladorhizidae sp. MBARI D1340-BT2. The sequence goes on from JAQNBH010000006.1 coordinate 9,127,804, forward strand.
CAGAAAGACTGCTAAAAATATATACTGTGGAGGAGACACGTCCATGGTAGACCTCCCCAAGAGAACAAGTATATAATATGTTCACAAGAATCATCATTGGCCGTATTAATACTCAGAACATTATGTCCTCACTACATACATAAGTAACTATCTATATCGAAAATATAATAATTTGAAGGTGATTGGAACGTTAGTAGTCCATAAAAAATGTGTTTGAAGAAGAAAGAAAAGAGAGAGAGAAAGCTGGTCTAACATATTGTACTACACGAACTGGGCATCTTCCAAAATGAAGTCATCCGGACTTGGACGTATCCATTGTTGTCTGGCTAGGGAACATGGAAGAAGTGGGGAGGGGTGTGGGGGAGGGAGGGAAGAGAGAAAGTGAAATCAATATCATCCTCTATTAAGTTTATCATATCTATGCAGTCTCGTGTTACGCTACTTATGAACCAATATATGAACCAATATATGTGAAGGGCTATCATCTTGCTGTAAAGATCTAACCTTGCATGTATGTACAAAAATAGGTATTCGTTCTTGCCTAGTCAGCATCTTCGAACTTACACAGTTGTACATGTGATCCCCACAGGTGCTCTTCATTTGTGGCAATGAAACTTCACAAAAATTATGGGAGGTCAGAACAAAACAAGCGAAATGTTCTACGGTGTTGGAACATTCCCACGTGCGCTAACACAAACATGGGGGGAAGTCTGGCTAGTAAGACCAAAGGGAAGGGGGAGGGAAGGGTAGCCCCCCTCGAGAAATAGTCCGAGATTACATCTGATGCAATCTCAGATGAATATCTGACCATCATGAAGGGACTAGTTTTGAAAAGGAGTTGTAAACAGGCGGTTATGCAAGGTTGAAGCTGGAGCCTCCTACGGGGGGAGGGGGGACGGTCTAGGTCATGCTCCCTTGGAAGATGATTTGGGATGTTAAGTCTTCTGGACCATGTTCTTAATTTGCTATTGTTATAAAGTAGAGAGGAGAACTTTTGAATGGTGCTAATTTTTTTCCTTCCAAATATTAAAAGAACAACTGGCAGAGGCAGAGATTACTTGGCATGGCGTATTGAATGACAGCCATTCCTCGCCACTCGAACGAGCTAGATGTCCAAGACTCTATGCCCCACCCATCCCTGAGTGCATGCACAATCAGGGTAGTTTTTGTGCGAAAATAATTATCCCTAAAGATGGTGTTTACTAGAAGAGAAGAAAATTATCCGTGGCTGTAACTAGAAGGGAAGGATTATCCCATAAGATGGTATTAACTAGAAGGAAAGGGTTATACCATAAGATGGTAGCCTTGGATTATCCATCAAGATTGCAGTAACTAGAAGGGAACGGGTATCCCATAAGATTATTGCAACTTGAAGGGAAGAGTTATTAATCCTCAAGGTAGTAGCAACTAGAAGGGAAGGGTTATCCCACAACATGGCAGTAACTAGAAGGAAAAGGTTATCCCTCAAGACGGCAGTAACTAGAAGGGAAGGGTTATCCCCTCAATGTGGTAGTAACTCAAAGGGGAGGGTTATTCCTCAAGATGGTAGTAACTAGAAGGGAAGGGTTATCCCTCAAGTTGATAGAAACTAGAAGGGAAGGGTTATCCATCAAGATAGCAGTAACTAGAAGGAAAAGTAAAAATAAAAAAAGGATGAACAGTTTGTCTGCATTGTAAATATGAAGAAAGTTGTTTATTGTCTTGTTGTTATTCTACAAGTCAGAGGATTTAAAGGGGGGTTCACTCTGGACTGCAAATCAGAGTAGAAGAGCTTTCCATTCAGGGACTGCAAGTCAGAGCAGAAGAGCTACATATACAGGGACTGTAAGTGAAAGCAGAAGAGCTTCCCATTCAGGGACTGAAAGTCAGGGCAGAAGAGCTGCCCATTCAGGGACTGCAAGTAAGAGCTGAGTAGCTGACTAGTCAGAGGTCGTAGATCGCTTTGAAAGCTCACCAAACTTGCTCTAGAATTTCCAACAGGAAGAAGATAGTTTCGTTTGTCCAGACTAAGGACTAAGAAGTGTTTTGTTCAGGCATACTTAGTGCCACATTGAGTCATGTGCAGCATCTTAACACCAACACATGATTTGTTCAGGCATACTTAGTGCCAGGATTCAGTCATGCGCTTCCATCCTAACACTAACACAAGTTTTGGTCAGTCATATTCAGTGCCAGATTCAGTCCATATGCTTGTACCCTAACAATAAATACTACAACTGCTACACACATGCATAGCACATAGACCATATACGGTACTAGACACAAACACACACAGTATTGTACATGTAGCTTCAAGCTCCAGCCTATTGTTCAGTCATGGCTAATACCCTATCTAATTAAAGGGGTAAAGTTTATCATCCCCATGTTGTTGATCAGTGACACAAGCCTGGTGTACAAGGAGGGATTTTAATCCCGGATTCGTTTTAGCTTATCTGATTACATGTGTCACTAAAGCCTGATGAAAACCCCGGTAGCTAGCTAAATAGCTAGCTAAATCACTTCAATAGGTAAATTACAACCAGGGTAATCCATTGAAGCTCCCTTTCATCCACAGTACATTCTCTAATAGGAACTGTGGTGGCTTACTTCCATCCAATCTACCTGTGATTACTTTTGGAAGGGCAATTACAATTAGAGGGGTGATTACTATTGATTGCAGCTGTGAAGAAGTTCAAGTATACCTGTTTGAGGACTTCTCTAATTTTTTGGGTGTCCATGGCTCAATGGTTGAGCAACGTGGCTCAACGATTCAGTAACGGCGCCTGGAAAGTGGAAAGCACCAGTTCAATCCCTGCTAATGCCCACAACATTTCCCTCTTACTTTTTTCTCTCAGATTTTTCCCCCTCATCTTCATTTCTCAGTTTATAAGCCCAATTATTTGCTATTTACTTCCACAGTTAGGTTAGAATTGGAAGGTTAGAATTGGAAGGTTACAAGCAGTTCCTAAGGAAATAAAGTATGTACACAAAGCACTCTCCCTGCACATATTGTATTATCCTATTAGGTTTCGCAGCAATCATTCTATATTTTACAGCTAGCATATATATATTTTAGGCAAACTGAAAATGATAGGGAAACATGCAGGACTCAACCTTTTTGTCTGGGTTCAATAACTGGAAGGATGGAACTCGACGCTTCAACAAACATGAGAGCACAAAAGCTCATAAAGCAGCTACCGATTTAGTGGTCACTATACCAGGCACGACTAGTGATGTTGGAAGTATGATATCTTCTCAACATGCTTTGCAAATAGCCATGAACAGACAGTACCTTATCAAGGTAGCTCAGAACATTCAATTCCTAGTTAGGCTTTTCGTGGTGCTGGTGATGAAGTTGACAGTAACTTCATGCAATTAATTTATCTTCGTGCATTGGACGATCCTGCAACATCGGCCATGTTAAGTAAGAAAACTGATAAATATACTAGTCCCCAAATACAAAATGAAGTTATTAAAATAATGGCATTACATATTCTTCGAGATAGAGCCAGTTCTATCCAGCAAGCAAAGTATTTTGCCGTGATGGCTGATGAAGTGTCGGATTCATCCAATAAGGAGCAATTTGTTCTTTACTTTCGGTGGGTTGATGATGATTTTCAACCCCATGAAGGCTTCTATGGCCTTGACCATGTTGAGTCCATAAAACCAAATGTCTTGGTTGGTAGTTTGAAGGATGTGGTCGTATGAATGCTATGATGGTGCTGCAAACATGTGTGGTATAAGGGGTGGGACTTCTACTCAAATTTGTGGAGAAGAGTCACAAGCTATTTTTGTCCATTGCTATGGTCATGCGTTCAACAATGAGCCAACAACGCCTCAATAATTTAATGGTAATTCGTGTACACAAGGAGAAGACCGATGAACTTAACTTGAAATCATGCCTTAATGAGTTTGTTGCAGAAAGTGAGTACAGAAGTGGTATCTTTGGACAATTTTAAATTTGAAACACTGATAAATCAACAATCTATCCCGTTTATAGTAACATTGTCATGTAATATGAAGTTCCTAAGAAAATTCTCCTCAATATGTAGAGTACTCTATAGGGCCCAAAACATATCCCACAATTTCAGTGCTGGATGGTCACACAGAGACATTATAACAGTAAAACATACATTTATTAATATACACAATAATTATACGACGGTGTGGCAACCAAGTAGCAGGTTTTCATACAGGGGGATGGATTCCTACGATATCCCCCCCCCTCCACCCCCAAAACAACAACAACTCGGATCCCACCCCAAAAAATAATGATAAAACACATCTCCCACCCCAAACTTATTCTGTAATATTTCCTTTAGCATAACAGTCATATAGCCAAGTTCAAATTCAACCAATTTTGCTATTTCAGAGATTGTAAAAAGTGGGAACCTCCCCCCAGATCCCCCTACACTTGAATACCCTGCACAGTCTGCCAATTATTAAGCACACATTTTCCCTTCCCTCTGCCCCAATCCCTCTATATCCTGTGCAAAGCCCTGCAGATGATTGTTATAATGAGAACTATTAATATATATTTACAAATCAAACATCTCCCCCCCCCCCCCCCCCCCCCTAACATAAATTTCGGTATGAATCCTGCTGTAGCTCCAAAAGGATTGCTATTAGGTAGATTATAAGTTGGGTGTGTTTATTTCCAGTAGCAAGTAAAGCCACTCCCATTGTGGGTGTGGCTTAGTTGTCGTACAGGTTCAGATTTTCTTCCTATGGACCTGCCGGTACGTCAGTGTTCCTTGTCATCCTTTGGAGTTACTTCTGGCTCTGAACATGACCCTTCCATAAGTGATAGTTTATCAGACCCTAAGAGACTACATCAGTGCTCTTTCTCTTCTTCTGGAGACACTTCAGCACAACATCAAGAGGTAACAGAAAGTAACATTTCTGGCCCTGCTCATGCCAGTTCAGATATTGAATTGGATTTAGTGGGATGTGAGGTTATCATGAGACATGAAGAAGGTGTCAAAGAAACTGACATTGTGTGCCAGTCCATTCCATTCCTTCAGATTCTAATGATTCTAGTTCTTTGCAAACAGCTTTCATGGAAACGGGAAGTAGAAGTACAGGTATCAATGATATTGGACTTGTTGCTTCTGATAGTATACTAATCACTTCCTTGTCAGCTAGTGAAAAATATGAAGTTTTGAAGAGTGAAGGCAAAAATTCAAAGTTTGCAACCTTTGAAGTGATAAAGAAGCTACCATTAACGTTTCAGAAGTCATGGAAGAAAACAGTTCGAATGGTTGTCATGTTCACCCTCACATGAAGGAGGTTACTTTAAATATTGTGTACTGTTTGGGAAAATTACGAAGGGGTTATTCGGGAATTCTAGTGAAAAAACTTTCAAAAATATCAGCAAAGCAAAGGGTAAAAAAGATGGGTATTTAACGGGATTTTCAATTTCACCAAGATGCTTTACATGCCGCAAAATTATTCCTGACGACATTAAAAAATCCAGAAACCAGAATAGATTGTCAAATCCAGAAAATGTCTAACACAATCTCCAACCGAAATAAACACATCCTCTCAGCTATTGTTGATGCTGTTAAATTTTGCAGCATGCAGGGGCTTCCTATGCAGGGCAATAGAGAGAGCATGACATGAAATCCTTCTGGAAATAGAGGTAACTTTCTAACTTTGCTCAAATATGTTGCCAAGTACGATCCAGTAATACGGGATAATCTTGAACTAGGAGAGAAGAACCAGCAATACACATCTAAAGTAATACAAAATGAAATTATAAGTATTATGGCAGATGTATTGCGTGAAAAGCTTTAAGTCCATTAAAAACATCAAAATATTATAGCGTTATGGCTAACAAGGTCACAAACAAGCATGCAAATCAGTCTTCATGTATCCGATTTGTTGATCTTGGTCAAGCAGCCGCATATCCATGAAATATTTTTGGCCTTTCCCCACCTCGAAAGGGCTACTGTAGAAAACATTGCTGCTGATATTATTGATCTTCTCAATAAGCATGTTATTGAAGTTGACGATATGAGAGGACGGTCATATGATGGAGCCTCATTGTCACTCACATGTTTTAGATTTGGCTGTAGCAAAATCATGCTCTGTGCCTAAATACATTTATTGATTTCATAAATGAAGTGTATCTCTATTTAAATCTGTCTCCAAAGAGAACATCGATTTCTTGAGTTAATTTGATACACTTTTACTCCAGAAAATAGAGTGCATAAACTGAAGTAAAACTAGGTGGACAGAAAGGCATGAATGTCTAGAACAATTTCTCTCTCTTTATCAATATATAGTAACATGTATGGATGCCATGCTACATTTTGATGAGGACCCTCAATTGCAAACTCATGGTTCAGATTGGGACTGGGATCCAAATACATGGACTAAAGCTCAAGGATTTTTACACTCCTTAACTTCTGGTAGAACTATAATTACCTTAGTTATTCTAAATCATGTTCTTGATTCAGTTAAAGGACTGAGTGCAGGACTGAGTGCAAAGCTTCAAAAATGTGATGCGGATGTGCTTATGGCATATAAGTGCATTGACCTTGCTAGAAGTGAGATGCATGATCTCAGAACTAACCTTGACACAATTTGGAATGATTGGTACACGGAAGCAGAAGTTATAGCGAGGAGTGTTGGGAGTGAATTAAAAGTACAGAGAATAACCACACACCAGCAACAATGCCTTAATACACCCTCTGAAAATACCAGTCAATACTTATATGTATCCCATTTATTTTCAGCATTAGGATGAAAGATTTTCAACAGACAATCGCACTCACTTTTGTCTCTTGTTCCAAAAGTAGTGGTCAGTCTCAATGATGGTCGTATGGATCTGCTGGTGGAAAAGCTACTTTTCTGGAGAAAACACTTTTCTTCTTCAATTTCACTAAGGAATGAACTAGTTCGTTGGAAGAGATATTGGGAAGAGGAAGAGAACAGAGATAACTTACCTGACAATCTAATTAATGCACTGATGTATGCTGATCCTGATATATTTCCAAATTTGAGGAGCTTGTTCTTGTTGGATGTACATTGTCAGAGAAAGCCCTGACAGCTGTTAGAGAGGAAGCTTTTAGAGGGGAAACACGTCAGAGGGAGGTTGGAGTGTCAGAGAAAGCCCTGACAGCTGTTAGAGAGGAAGCTGTTAGAGGGGAAACACGTCAGAGGGAGGTAGACAGTACACAACCACATGTGGCAGGAGACACCCACCAACTCAGAACCAAAACCGCAACTATGAATCATCCCACTTCTACAGCAGTGACCCCTGATTGGTTAGAAAAAGCAACTCCTGATTGGTCAGATCAGTCTCTGAGGAGAATGATCCTAGGCACAAAACAAGAGAAACCGGCTGCCTATAAAAGAACAAGAGACTTCGAAAGAAAAGAGAGAAGGAGAAGGAGTAATCAACAAGCCGGGAGAACGAAGGAAAGCCCCTCAACAAACTAACTCCTCAACGAACTGAAGAGAGACTCAGAACTGAGCTGACCTGGCTCTGTGTAATATTATATATATAATTCGGTAGAAAACAATAGGAGTAATGATGTATTGATAGACGTTGTGGTCGTGTACATCATTTTGTTATTGTTGATTATAATCAACTTACCTTATACGTCTAGAGAGAGAGAGAAGACTCTGTATACTTGGTCTAGATAAGGTTATTGTGAGAGAGAAGCAATAGTAAGGTCTGGGCGTCAAAGAAAGCGAACCTGGAAAGAGAAGTTGTGCTGAGACTTCTTCTGAAGAATTATATTGTTAGAAAGTAAAGAATAAGGCATCCGCCTATTTGCATCAAACTCGCACAAAACATCATGTGGTGATTAACAATGCTGTCATTGACTGACAATGCCTGGTAAAGGTCTTACATTAGGTAAGGGGTCTACGCTAGGTAACGGGTCAATAGCTACCTATACATATGCATGTGCGTGTTAGTTACTGTTGGTTATTGTCTACTTCCCCCTAGTCTTTGGCCAGTAGGGGTAAAGGCTGGTAGTGTTCTCTCTTCAGAAAAGCTGATAACCCAAGCCGATTGGGTGACTTTCGCTGTCTGTCGGATCTTCTCAACGGTGGCTTGGGTTGGGCGGTGATAAGGGTCCTTGGTTGGAGGAGGCCTTGGTTATCGGAGGCCTGGGGCGTAGCTGGCGGAGGAGCTGTAGGGGGGGTGGATGGTAGAGGAGAGAGAGGGGGCCGGGCCGGAGTAGCAGGGGAGGGGGCGTCGGGAAACGGAGGTATCTCTGGGATCAGGGGGGAAATCACAGGAGCCGGTGTGGTGGTGGTGCTCTGTGGAACGGGGGGCAAGTGGATGGCGATATTGGGTGGTGGGTGGTGGGGTGGTTTAGAGGCTGCGATGTCCTCCAGGATAGAACGTTGTGACGGTTGGGTTTTGGCTGGGGTGAATCGCCTGAGGTAGCGCCTGTTGCGGAGGGTCAGGCGGCTTGATCCGTCGACTCTGATTCCGTATTGGTGAAATTGTTTAACTTCAACGACGCAGCCGGTGCGGTCCCATTTGTTGGGAAAGTTGCCTATTTGGTTTTGTAGGCGCACCCGGTCTCCAACTTTAAGCGGGGAAAGCTGTCTTGTGTGCTCCGTCCAACGCTCTTGGGCCAGGCTGTGTCTCTGGCGTAGGGATGTCTCTCTCTGTGAGAGGTTAGCCTGCCATGTAGGGTGAGGGTGGTATTTTCCTGGGACGAGGGGGATGAGATCCCGAGTTGGGCGGCCGAAGAGGCATGTGGCAGGTGACTGCTTGGTGGCAGGATCAGGTGAGTTGCGGTATAGGAGTATGGCACGTTGTACTGCGTCCACATCGATGTCACCATCAGAGCCAACGTTGCCAGCTATGATTCTCTTGACAGTCTTAACTGCTATTTCGGCCTGGCAGTTGCCGTGGGGGAAAGCCACTGAGGTGAGGCGATGGTGGACCCGCCAGTCACGGAGCAGTTGTGTGGTCTCGTGAGCTGTGAATTCGGGGCCCCTGTCCGAGGCAAGCTCATCCGGAATGCCATAGGTGGCGAAGGTGTGTCGTAGTATGGCGACGAGGCCTTTGGATCCTCCTCTTGCCCTGGCGAGGATGGGCCAGTTTGTGTATCTGTCCACGATGACTAAGTAGGCATGGCCTTTGTAATGAAAATAGTCGGCGCAGATACATTGGAAAGGGTATTCCGACGGCGTGGGAGGTGTGGGTGGCAGAGCTGCCTGTGAGGGTGCCATCCGGTTGCAGGTAGTGCATGAAGATCGTAGCTGGTGGATGTCGGCAGTGATGCCAGGCCAGAAGATCGAGGTCTCAGCTCGTGCGGTCATGGCAGAGGTGCCCTGGTGAGCCGCGTGGAGAGCGGTGAGAAACGCTTTCCTGAGGGATGGGGGGATGACGATGCGATCTTTGTAGATAGCGATGCCGTCAGTAGCATAGAGATGCTGGCGTACGTTGAAGTATTCCCTGATGGTAGGGGGTGTCAGAAGTCGAGTGTCGGGCCATCCTTCCGCGATTGTGTCGAGGAGTTTGGACATGGTCTCGTCTGAGGAGGTGGCAGTCTGGACCTCTTCCCAGGTGGTGATGGATGTGGCCGAGAGTGTGGAGATCAGGGACTCGTGGAGGAGGGTTTCCATAGGGTCTTCGTCGTGCGAGACTGTGGATAACCCGGCCATCAGTTGGCTGGGGATGTGGATTTTGGGGTGACGCTGGACGGAGACAGAGCTGACATCATCTTGGAGATGCATCTTGGCTGGTGTGGGGTGGAGCCAGAAGGGTGGCGAGAGAGTGTATCTGAAGCCCTATTCTTGACGCCAGGGATGTGTGACATCTTAAACCTGTAACGGAGGGTCTTCTCTTTCAGATTCCTCAGCCTCGTGTTGCTGATGTCCAGCGAGCGGTCTCCAAAGATCTTCAGGAGGGGGCGGTGGTCCACAGCTACGGTTAGGTTTTTGCAACCCAAGACAAAGTGGCGGGCTTTGTCCAGGGCATCAGCCACAGCCAGTGCTTCCCCTTCGATGGGTGCGTATCTTGATTCGGCCTCATGAGTAAATCTGCTCCCTACTAGCGTGATCTTCCATCCATCCCTGCAACAGAACAGGTCTGAGGATGGGCACTGGCAGTGTTTTTGAAAGAGCCAGTACCCTATCCCGTGTTTCGACCAGTCTGTTGCGAGGCATGTGGGCTTCTCCTTATCGAAGATGGTGACGCCGTGTTCAATCTAGGCAATGATGGCAAGTTTTGAACGGTCGAAGGCTTGTTGGAGGGCGTCAGTCCATTCGAAGGTGGTGCTGGGTTTCAGGAGGCCTCTGAAGGGGAGCATGATATCTGACATGCTGAAAGCATAGGCGACTTGGTTAATGAGCCCGAACCAGGATCTGATGTCGGTGAGGCTTCGTGGGGTGGGAAAGTCGGAGATTGCCCGTGTGTACTTCTGGCATGGCCTGACACAGGTGTTGGTTATTTCGAATCCCGCGAACTCCACTGTTTGTCGAGCGAACCGGAACTTCTCTGGGTTCAGGGTGATCCCGTGTCGTCCGCAGATGTCGAGCCACTCCTGGGCTTGGTGGAAGCTCTCCTCGATGGTAGATGACCACAGGAGCGTGTCGTCAATGCACTTCGTCTTTCTCTCGATCAGTGGCACAATCTCATCATAACGCCGGGTGTAGCCGTCCCCAGAAGCGATGTAGCCTTGGGGTGCTGTCTTGTAGCGGTAACGGCCCCATGGCGTTATGAAAGTTGTGAGATGTTTGTCTGCAGGGTGGAGGGCGACGGAATGGTATCCATTCCATGCATCGAAGACGGTCTTGCGGGTGTTGGGAGGGATGGAACGAGCCTGATGGAAAGGTGATTGGGTGTGGTGGGTCTCGCGGGTCGCATGTGCGTTGAGAGGCTGAAAGTCGATCGTACGATGTAGTGACCCATTTTTCTTAGCACATGTGACCATGCGATGGCACCATGTCACTGGGTCTCCAACTGGGACCTGTTCCAGGACCCCTAGTCTCACATCACGGTCTAGGCCTAGCTTCACCTCATCCTGCCAATGGAGGGGGACAGGTATAGGAGAGTGGTGAGCAGTGGGGACAGCGTTGGGGTCAATCATCAGGCGGAGGGGTGGTCCATCCATGAGGGGCAGAGGCTGGTGGTCGCACGTATTGAAGGTGCTGGCCTTGTACCGATCAAGGAGGAATTTCTCGAGTTTGTCTCGGTTCTCCTCTGTGGCTGGGTATGGAAGCTCGGAGAGGATTGGTGGCGGCTGTGAGCGTCGTGGACAGGGGCATGGCCTCAGTGTGTCGGGTTGTGGCGTGTCTGGTGCAACTGCCGTGGGATGATTTGCTGTTAAGGAACAGTGGGTGGTTGGGAATCCAGTAGGGATGATCCCGAGGTCGGTGCACGTTTCCCTGCTGAGAAACAGGTTGGAGACGTGACCAGTGATGTAGACCATCTGTCGTGAGGATCGTCGGCCTTGTGGTTCTTCGATCTTGACCAGTATGGACCCCAATATCTTGATGTCACTGTTGTTGGCAGCGTGCATCTTAAGGGAGACAGGTAGCAGGTCAGTGGTCTTGAGTCCGAGGTGCTTCATAGTGGTGGTGCCAGCTAGGCAGCTTTGGCAGCCGGTGTCGGCCATGGCCTGGACTGTGATTCTCCTCTGGGGAGCCCTGAGCGTGTGCCCTAGGTGTTTGTAGTCCTCAGCTTGGGTCTGGAGTGAAATGGTTAAGAACGGCTGGGACTTAGATTGCATTCTCTTCCATGATAGCGTTGATTGACTATAAGTATGGTGGTCAATCGAGTTGGAATGTTGACGTGAGGTCATTGTGCTTAGGGTGTCAAAGAGTGCGCTCTCTTGCTGACCCCTTACCGCCCTGTTGTCGCCCCTGCTCCTGCACATCTTCCCAAAGTGGTGGTCACGGTCACATGAGTCACACCTGGTACCAAAGGCAGGGCAGTTGTTGCGTCTGACCTTAGTAGGTGCACTCTTCCCGTGCCCCTTGGTCCCACAGTACGAACATAGTTCGTTGTTGGGTTGGGTTGGGGGATGGGAGATTTGGGGTCTCCTCTGGTGGCGGTACGAACTACCCATAGCACCCGTGGATTGGGGGAGGGATAGCTGGGAGGCGGATCGTTTCCCAGCTTCCTTGGACTAAATGTACTTGAGTGCTTGCTCTAGGGTCATGGCCTGATTGGGGTCGCCTAAGAGATCCATCTGAATCTCGGGGTCGGCAATCCCCCGGCACAATACGTCTGTTAGTATGGCCTCCGGGTATGATACATCAATGTTGCACCCGGCACATACCTTGGTGTACTTGCAGACCCCGGCCTGTCCACGGAGTCTGGCAGCGAACGCACGGATCGATTCGTCTCGGTCTTGCTTCATGTGGTGCAGCGCCACTCGTGCAACCATGACGTTCTCCTCACGCACCGCCAATCTCTTGATGGCCGCTAGGGTCTCCTCCTCGGTTCCTCCTGCTAGGGTGCCGCCTGCGTTCCTCGTCAGGTCTCTTCTCAGCTGTTCATCGCAGCACTCTAGCAGTTGGATGACTCTGTCTGGACCGGCTATCACCTTGGTAGCTCTCACGTAGTCTCCCCACCGGGACTGGAAGTACATCCAGTCCTCGGTGGTGCCCGCTGATGAAATGTCAGGTCTTTTCACCTTCTCAACCCTGGCAGCTTGGATAGATCTCTGTGCCTGGTGGGTTGTGGCATGGGCGTTGAGGAGGGCTGCCCCGATCACTGCCTCTTGGTCGGGGGTGCTGTACTCGCAGCCATCCACAGGGCACCTGATCACTGGCATGATCTCGTGGTGGTGCTCTTCAATTGGAGTTTGTTGGATAGTCTTGCTTTCTCCTTGGATTCGGGTGATTGGTTCGGTGCCTCAGGGTCCCCTGGTCCTTAGCGAGATTGTCTGTCAATGACAGCATAAGCCACCCAATCGGCTTGGGTATCAGCTTTTATGAAGAGAGAACACTACCAGCCTTTACCCCTACTGGCCAAAGACTAGGGGGAAGTAGACAATAACCAACAGTAACTAACACGCACATGCATATGTATAGGTAGCTATTGACCCGTTACCTATACATATGCGTGTGCGTGTTAGTTACTGTTGGTTATTGTCTAGAAAGTAATATTCCTAGAGTGGGAAGAGGGTTCGCCTTTCTCACATACATCTCCAATCGTATCATGTGAGGCAGAGAGATGTTTCTCAGTAGTAAGACACCTCCAGATACATTTACGTTCTACTATGAGTGAAGAAAGGCTTGCAAACCTAGCACTGATGGCTAAGCATTATGATACATGTAAACAATTAGAAACTGAAAGTATTGTTCAGCGTTTTATTCAGGCTCATCCACGAAGAATGTTCTGTAACTCAATATTATTTGACTAATTGTCACTTGTATTATTGTCTTATTTTAATACTATAAATGTTTGTCACTGAAACTGTCAGCTTTTTTTATCACAATATTCCACTTGTTTGACTTACTAGTGTTACTTTTATAATATTGTCAGTTATCACATGTATTATTATTGTTATTAAAACTTGTCAATGAAACTATACAAGTGATACAATTACCATAAACATAAGCAGTCACGTGATAATCCTATACTAGATCGACTTTTAAAGACATAACAGGGAAGTGGGTTTTTTACCATAGACTTTGAACTTACAAAATATTGTAATGAAAGATACCAAATTTGGTTGTGTTCATTGTTATGGTGTTTCCAAGCAACTTAATAACAGGCCTTGTGTTTTTGTTGGAGCACCTGGTACAATGAAAATCTTATAATTTTTGTTAGTAGCTACTTATATTAGATACCTATCATTCTATCTACATAATATTTAATATTTGAAAAAATATATTTCAGAAAAATTATAAAAAATAAATGTCTTGAAACACTAATTACAATGAAAATGTTATATATACAAACGTTTCAAAAGAGAATGTCCAATAACAAAACATAGTTGATGCTTTTGATATTTAAAAATGCTAGCCATCACTTAATCTACAAATGAGGTAAATAAAAAATTTCACTAACGCTCCAGCCCAAATGTCCAAGAATAAACCCCCCCCCCCTTACTGATACTCTAGATCTGCCCCTGGATACGCCATGCGCGGCAATGCAAGCTTTCCCGTCGAACTCTCCAGTGGGTCGCCTCTCTCACCAATGATGTATTACATCTATGCATGTTATATATATGACATGTACATGTGCATTTCATATACATGACATGTACTTGTATACATGTCATATATGATGGGTACTTGCATACGTCATATATATAGACGTGTACCTGTCATATATGACATGTACTTGTATACATGTCATGATTTGTACATGTACACATATCATAAATATGTCATGTATACATGTCAGACATATGACATGTACTTGTATACATATCACATATAGGGAAATAGGTTCTAACTAATGTGAGTACTGGCAGAATGGTACTTGAATCTTGCATATTAAATATTCAGTTACGATGTATTCTGACATGCTCTAGCTGGGTTCTCACTGGCACCTTTAAAGCAGGTTTACTATACAACACTCGACGACCGTATTGTGTGCATTGAACCCTTGTATTGTTGTGTGGTGCACAATACTATGCTAAAGGAAGCAATATTGAACTTCAACCTCGACTCCAACATCGGTGGAGAGCAGTGACAGTAGTTCTAGCTGGAGTACATACGGGGCTGTGGATGAGGAGTTATTTTATTATAGCTATACACATGTAGCTTCTCTACTGTACACCAGCTAGCTAACAATCACTACCAAACAAGCTGCACTGATGGCATGGCTACCACTAGCTACTGTGCTCCAAGGTAATACAAAACATTGTGCTCGTAAATTTGGAGCTTCATAGATTCTGGACACATCACTGTATAAACTACATGTATACCTCAAAAGATAGATCTCTCTTGTGCTATCTTTCGTCACTAAAAATATTGCACAGCTATAATCATGCCAAAGTTAACTGTTGTAGGCCTGAGTTTGCTGCAAGTGTGGCTCCTGATTGGAAAGAGCCAGACAGTTGATACATGTATCTGTGGCTAGAGGATGTGAGTGCTTTCAAAGGGGATAAGTGGTCATGCAGTGGTCATGCTCCTAGGTTGGAAACTTCATGGATAATTTTTTTCAATCCAACATCTGCTTGACCATTTACTCACATTTTAACACGTAATGAAAACACTCATCCTGTAGAGCAGAGCTTCCTTGTTTGTCTAGTTATCGTATTGCGCAGCTGTTGGCAGAGCAATATGAAGTGCAGTAGACATGTTTTATAATTGCATTTCATGTTCACTTCCCTTTTGAGTTGTCTTCTTTCCCCCTACTACAGCTGTAGCAAGTAGGGCAGACGTTGGGAAGCTGGAATGTGTGATTGAGTGGATGGACCACAATAGTCTTGCACCATCCACACATATATTCATTACTAAGGGGAGCTGCACTAGGGGGTGGCATGCTTCAAGCATGTTGTTGTCATAAAACATGAATAAAAAAGGCAATGAATATGCACGTGACAGTGTTGGTTATCATTTTGGCCTGTTATTTCTCTCCTTGTTTATTCTCCATTTGGATACAGCATAGTGGTAATCAAAAGCATAGCAGGGCCTGCTATGTAGCTCCATCAATAGTTCTGTAGATGTTCAAGTCTACTAGATTGGAGGCAGCTGTATATATATTGATTATATTTTGAACATTGCTTTGCCAAGAATAAGCTGTCTTAATGGAGGCTACAACACTAGTCCCAGTAGCTGTGATGATACGGATGAATGCTGACCTGATACTCAAAGTCTTTGCTAGATTCTCCTTTTCCAGACTGATGTTTGAAGCTTGTGCCCCTTGCTTGAAGCTTGGCAGACTGGTGCTGCTTGCTTAAAGCATGGCAGACTGATGCCTCTTGCTTGAAGCTTGGCAGAGTGGTGACACTTGCTTGAAGCTTGACAGAGTGGTGCCTATTGCTTGAAGATCAACTAGATCTACAACTTCAAAGTTATTCATTCACCCACAGTATACTGCAATCCCCATGCCTAGCCCCATAGCCCTAGCTGCATACAGTATATACCATCATCTTGTCCCAGGACAGTCGTAGCCCTAGCCCAAACCACTACTGAGCCTGGCACTGCCAAACCTTTCCTAGTAGAGTCCAAAATGTTCGACTAAGGGTGCCAGACAAATAAACAGGTGACCTTGGAATCAGTGTTGGGATAGGGGTTGGCCGGGGACAGCAGAGCACCGCCTACCCCTGTACCATATTAGCCTCCAACCCTCACCCAGCACCATATCAGCCCCACCCCTTCCACAACACCATATCAACCCATAACGGCCCTCAGCCCTCCCCCGGCACCATATCAGACTCCACTCCTCCCCTAGAACCCAAACCATTACCAACAGGACCATACACTCTTTCTACCCACTTCCCATCCCATTATTCCAGTCACCCCCAAAGTTGTGGCTCAAGCTACCACCACAGTGAGAGTAGTCCATAATAAGTACAACCCAGCCATAATACACAGGACACACACACACATGGCTAATAACACACAGGACAAATACTCACATACATGGCTAATAACACACAGGACCAACAATCACATAGATACATGACTAGTACCACACAGGACCAATACTGGATAATAACATATGGGAACAATACTCACACACATGGCTAATAACACACAGGACCAATAGTCACACACACATGGCCAACACACAGGACCAATACTCACACACATGGCTAATACACAGGACAAATACTCACCATGGCTAATAACACACAGGACCAACAATCACATACATGGCTAATAACACACAGGACCAACAATCACATACATAGCTAATAACACACAGGACCAATACTCACATACATGGCTAATAACACACAGGACCAACAATCACATACATGGCTAATAACACACAGGACAAATACTCACATACATGGCTAATAACACACAGGACCAACAATCACATAGATACATGACTATATAGTACCACAAGGACCAATACTGGATAATAACATATTGGACCAATACTCACACACATGGCTAATTGCAGCAAACAAACAAACAGTTTGTTCAGGATCCCCAAGCAAGCACACATACACACAACATTCCTTTTAACAATTAGCATGATCAATCTTTAATGGTGACAAGACAATATATACAGCATCACTTGACATTCTTGTGTGTGTGATGTGTGTGTGGTGTGTGTGTGTGTGCTGATAAATTCTGTATAATATCACTTTAGTTAGCCCCCCCCCCCCCAATCAGGAAATTGGTGCTCTTGGAGTTTCTGGTTTGAATTCTTGTTAGAGGCCTACTGGCCCCAAATATGGATGGAAGCCGGCCACTAAGGACTCAGAATCCTGTGTTGGGTATTTGATCATCTCCATGTTGTCTTCGATGGACCCTGTTAGAGGAAGAGGGGAGAAGGAAGAGCGTAGATGAAAGGATGACGAGGAAAGGAAAAATGTGGAGGAGAGGGGAAGACAAAGGGAGAGAGAGAGGAGTGAAAGATGAGGTGTGTGCATGCATGTGTGTATGTGTGTGAATGCGAGAAAGATCGACAAAATCAAAGAATTTCTTGGAAAGCTAATAATAACTCAACATTTACACTGCATCCCTGACACAATGTCATTTAAACTTCACAACAGGAACAGTCCCATGATTATTGCACATCACATCATTAAATGTACATATGACATTGACCATGCACAGATCACAGTGACATGACCATGCACATATCACATGACCATGCACAATCACATGATCATGCACACGTGACATTACCTGTGCACACAGTCACCTGACATATTTACGTGTCACATGACTAATCTAAGGTCACATGATTAATACACATGCATACGAATATTCAAGTGCTGCAGACAGTGACAGCAGTTGTCCACACAACAACTGCTCTCTCCAGTGTGTGTACAACAAATATTGCCCTCTGGGTATTACCAAGAGTGATCTCTATTAGGACGGTCCGAGTCCCAACATGTGGACGACCCAAATGGCCCCTATCTGTGCACAAGCAACAACTACACACTACATCAGGACAAGCCAGAACTTGCTGCAACAACAGAGCACTCCAAAGGGTAGCCTGCAAGTGTCTATGAGACACACATAGCTCCACTTCTGGACAGGCTCGTTAGGTGCTTCATTTTTCATGTGCAGGAAGTCAAGCACCAATCAGAGAAATCCACCACTAGAAATAAACTGACTCAATCAGCATAGAAAACATGAATGATTAATTAATTATAACTAACAGCACCATGGGTACCAGCAGCCAAGCATGGGAACCAGCAGCAGAGCCTGGGTACCAGCAGCCAAGCATGGGAACCAGCAGCAGAGTCTGGGTACCAGCAGCCAAGCATGGGAACGAGCAGCAGAGCCTGGGTACTAGCAGTCAAGCATGGGAACTAGCAGCAGAGCTTGGGAATGCTCGCAACAGGCCACACACCTGTCGCATAAACCCATGGCAAAAATGATGGGGGTGCGACTAAAAAGAACATCTGCACCCAATAACAATTCGGCTTAACCGTAGTCTAAATGTCGACATACAAGGTACCAATTGTTGACATGTGAAAACTGGCTTAGAACATGGGTGTTTGCGTAAACATGAACAGAACTATACGAGACCCGAATGTCCCCGGATTTGGGCAGTGTTCCATCACAGAAATGCTTTTGGAAAGATCAGACTTCCACAGAGGAAAAACAATCCACACCTGAGCACTGTCTTGATTGCAAGAATGTTATCGTGGATGCAAGCCATGGGGCTTAAGCTTACATGGTGCCAGATTTCAACCTTACTTGGGACCCATGTCAACATTGTAGGAGTGGAAGTCCACAGCTGCAAAAGTACAACAAACTAATAACAACAAACATGTTGTGAGGTGAAAGTCAACAACATTCTAAACAAGCTGTTAATTACTCATTAGAACAGTAGGAATTTCCAGGTGCAAGAAAAACACAATAATCCTAGCGGCCATGATACCAGCTGTCCCCTCCTTCTGCCACTCATCTGCAGCAGAGCTGCAGACAAGATTGTGAGCTTGAGACACAGCCCAGACTCACTCACCACACTACTAGAAGATGACACACTACAACACTCAGGGAGTGACTTTGTTTATTAAGGAGCCACCACAATTCAACAGCCATCTCCTTGTCTATGACAATCATGGTGAAAGGATGCCACACAGACAGATCTGTTTATTTCTCTAGGACATTGGTTTAGAATACTTTTCTAGGATACTGTCCAAGGTATTTGTTTTAGAATTCTGTCTATGATACTGTGTAGGATATTGCAAAGGATACTCTCCAGGATATTATCTAGGATACTGTATAGAATATTACATAGAATACTATTTAGGACAGATATATGTATGTATGTCTAGAATATTTCTTCTACGATAATGTCTAGCGTATTGTCTAAATTACAGTCTAGGATACTGTTTATATATTATACCAATATAACACACTGTATTTTACTACTTACATTCACCCTTAGTCTTGCGGATGCAAAAGTAGACACAGACCAGGATAACGATGAGGAGGATGACAAATATAATTCCAATCACTGCACACATGACACCGATGATGATATTGCGAATGGTTCCTAGAGAGGGAGAAGGGGCAGAAAATAAACAGCATGTGTATGTGTAACGTGTGTGTGTGTGTAATGTGTATGTGGTGTGTGCAATGTGTATGTAACGTGTGTGTATAATGTGTATGTGTTACGTGTAACTTCGGTGGTGTGTGCTGTGTATGTGGTGTGTGTAATGATGTGTTATGTGTAATGTGGGTGGTGTGTGTGAAATGTGTGTGTTGTGTGCGACATGTGTGGCATGTGTATAATGTTGTGTAACATTGGTGCCGTGGTCTGTGTGTTGGTGTGTATGTGTTGTGGTGTGTTTGATGTATAATGTGGGTGGGTGTGTAGGTGTTACGTATATTATGTATGTAATGTGTGTGTTGTGGAATGTGGGTGCGTGTAATGGGTGTGTTGTGTAATCTGATTGAGTGTAATGTGTGTGTTGTGTATGTGGTGTGTGTAATGTGTGTGTGGTATGAGTGGTGTGTGTGGTGTGTGTGTGTAATGGTGTGGTGGTGTGTGTAATGGTGACAAGTCAAATTAATAACTCACTGTTATCTTCGGAGCAAACAGTCGGACAAACATAACCATGGAGTAGAGGTGTGCACAACAACAACAAGACAAAACAGATTCAAAATATGCACCACAAACAAAATACTTGAGTATCTCTCTCTCTTATTATAGGATGACCCAGGTAGTCCTCCCCTCCTACCCAGGACTTTTCCGCTATTTGTGGAGTAACATGCTTTTAAAGCAAGTGGGCATCTAGTATACTATGGAAGTGCTGTGATAAGGTGTATTATGATTTGTAGTTTGCCTAACACAGAGAGTGCTGATGAGAGTGGAGTGCGGCTCTCTTCTGGTGCTGAGATAGAAGCTTATGGTGATCAAGCAGCAGCTGAAAGAATCAATTTTGCTGGAGACTAAAAGGAGGGGAGGAGCAGGAAACCTTGTGAAGCACCAGCATAGAGTGCATGTGATGATGAACATTTGGCACAGTCAGGAAGAGGTCACTTGACCTTCAGCAACTACTTCTCAAAATTAAGTTTTTTATACGAACAGTACGCAATATCTCTGTTAAAAACACACTTTCTTTCTACATTTTCCCTCGCTAAAAGACCAAACCTGAATCAACATAAAGTCATCACAGCATTCCAATGAAGACATGATGGCAACACAAATATTGTGTTATTATCAGTCTTGGTGGATGCAATGGATCTTGACAGAGCATGCTAATGTGTGGGTCGATCTTTCAAGGATCAGCACGGT
This sequence comes from Cladorhizidae sp. MBARI D1340-BT2, assembly GCA_028752905.1. Classification (NCBI taxonomy): domain Eukaryota; kingdom Metazoa; phylum Porifera; class Demospongiae; order Poecilosclerida; family Cladorhizidae; species Cladorhizidae sp. MBARI D1340-BT2. The sequence goes on from JAQNBH010000006.1 coordinate 9,148,607, forward strand.
TGCCTAGTGTATTACAGGAAGTATCTAGTACATTACAGGAAGCAATAGATCCTATGCAGACCAAAGTGTGGGTCGATTCAAGGAGCTATCAGCATGGAGGCCTAGTATATTACAGGCAGTATCTAGTGAACTACAGGAAGCCCTATAATGAGATTCATAAAGTAATAATCCCACAAACTCTAGACCCAATGGTAGTTTTCCTATTGTCTTTAGACAACCCACCCAGAGCATGCTGGTGAGTATGGAGTGCAGTTTTCTGCTGGTGCAGAGATGGAAGCTATGGTGATCAAGTAAACAGCTGCAATTCTTGCTGCAAGTCTAGGGAGGAGTCAAGCAGGAACCCCTACAATCACCAACATAGAGTGGCCACTTGATTTCTAGTAACCACTTATCAACTAAGTACACGGCTGGCATATGACGCATAAAGCGAGCCACCCCATGCCAACCTATACTCACCCGATTGCACCTTGATGGTTTTGGTCGATTGCACCTTGATGGTTTGGGTCTCGCTAATGGAGGCAGCAGCATTTTGAGCTACACAGGTGTAGCGGCCACTGTTCTCCAGAGAGGCTATGGCAATGGTGACAATGGCAGTCTTGCTATCCTGGCTATTAGTAATTTGGAGGTTGTTGGTGCTGGAGAGTGCCACGTCATCCTTCAGCCATGTGACAGTGGGCAGAGGAGTTCCAGTGATATTGCACTGTATTTCCAACTGCTCTCCCTCTATGGGGTCCATGGTGCTGGATATTGACTCGATAATAGGCTTGGCTACACGGATGGGGGGATATATCCAACCAGTCTTACACACTCGATGTCTCAGATAGTACGTCTGTATTTGTATGTACTTACTACAAAAGATGAAATCCTTGGCACGTGTCAGTTGTATGACCATTTCATTCTCTGGTCTAGCCTCACAACTGTAGAGAGCTTCATCTCCTTCCACTACATCAGAAATAATGATCTACAAAGATGAGTGATTGGAAGAAGAACAACAACTACCATAATCACAAAATACCTCTCTCCGATTGCTTATTAGAGAGCAGTATGCATATACTCTATACCTGGTCCACACTTGTACTTGCGATTCTACTATTCATAGAAGGATCAATATCAATGGAAGCAATACTGAATACAATTGGTGGCCGGGGGTAGCCCACAATGTCACAGGTCAGAATTACGTTACTTCTATTTAGTAGGCAAGAAGCACTTGGTTCATCCACCACCACCAAGCTTATCCCCAGCACTTCAACATCAACTGCAAGATAGACAGGAAGATCACAAAATAACATGACGTATTGAGTAACTGTGACAAGACAAAGAGAAAACTAAACACTCGGTAAAGGATGCAGGAACGTACGTACCAGGGACAGTGACATAAAACTGTGTGCGGACAATCGGAGAAAATCCATTGTCGAATGCTGCAAAGTAAAATCCAGAGTTGCTCATGGTGAGGACTGAAATAGTAAAGGTGAAGTTGTAAGGAGAGACAGCGTCGACAACTGAACAAGCATTGTTGAAGGAGTAGGCCGAGTCTGAGCTGTTGATGTAGGAATCATTCAACCACCACTGCACGGTAGGACAAGGGTCAGAGTTCACTTCAGCTGTGAGCACAATATCAGTTGCGTTGATATCGAGGACAATCAGAGTCCCCACGAGTTTGTCTCTGACGGCCAGTGGGTTGATTTCGGTAGGCATCCGCACAATTGGGGTTCCTAATGAGTGAAAAACAAGAGGAAAAGCAAGTGAGTGTAACAGTTTTTAATCAGAGGCAGTACGTGATTATTATTACTCCCGCACGTGGTGCTCGGACTTCCAGTATCCATGCTCTCTGCGCAGTTATCACCTCCCCTTCCAAAATGTTGGTCGCAAAGCATTGGTAGATCCCGGAGTTGCTGATGGCTGGCGTTGGGATCGTCAGCACCTTTCCATTCTCGACGACCCCAGAACTGACAGAGATGAGATCTCCGTTGTAATACCAGCTCAGGGTTGGGGTGGGTGAGCCTTTACTTTCACAAGTGTACGTCACCAGGGACCCACCGACAATTACATCTCTATCTTCAAGTGATGGATCGCCAGTTGGGGGAGAGGTAATAGCAGCGGGCTCTACAGAGGGTGGTTAACATAGCGGCACACTGTCACATCACTAAGAGCATGTAATAGACAACATGTATTGATAGTGATGGTCTGTATATATCCAAACAGTACAGGTGCAGCTGATAATATTATACAAGACATGCCAGCTGTATGGAATACTCTTTGTATCTGGTCAAAGAACAACTCTAACTTGATTCAGCTCCTAAATTCATTTCAAACAAGAGGGTAGGAAAGCTTAGAAGCAGAGGCCAAGCATCAGTTACTGGCTAGTGAAAGGATAGGAAAGCCTGGAAGCAGGGGCTAGTGTAAAGCAAGACTAGAAAACTTATTATGCAATCATCTCCTCCTGTCAGACATAGTCACATATTTCCTACTGACTACATATAACATAGAGCCCACTAAGCTTTTAGACATACATGGTGCATATGTACAAATAATTGCCCTTGGTATGTATGTCTGTCATAAAACTAGTATAGTATCCTCCCACTACTGACAGTCACCAATGCATTATGTTGGACTACACTGCTAGTCTGATTAACTGTAGGCAGGTAACACAACCATATAACTATGACGATGGATAGCATGGCAGCAGATATCCAGTACACATACACAAAGTCATAGGGGAAGTGGTAGCACAGTATCAACTTTTAGGCTTTATGATACATTTCACATCTTATTCTTATGTGTCCTATGTGAGTGAGCTTTCATAGGATACTTACCAACTATGGTGAGAGTGCCCATAACAGCTGATCGAGCACCATCGGAAGTACTTCTACCACAAGTGATATTGAATACATTGCTGTCATCCACAGGTTGAGGTACATCGTCGATGCTTATTCTATTATTGGAACTACTGTATGTTAATGGAGGAGCATTAGTGCACTGTAGGGTCACTCCATCTTCGCCATCAACAGACATCTTTTTGTAGCCAGCCACATAAACAAAGTTCACACTCTCTCCAACTCTGCCAACCAGATCTCCAATGGGCTTGTACGTCACCAGCATTGAAACATTCAGTGTGTTGCTCAATGTGTAGGTAATCGGTGACTGAGCAATCTCAGTAATCCGCACATTGGTTACTTCACAATGATATTCTGTGTCCAAACGTGACATGTCTAGTTCAGTCAAGTACAAATATCGACCATTTTCTTCCAGAGAAGCTAAACTAGTGCCAGAGTTGGCGATCATTATTCCACTCTTATCTGCCCACCGTATCACAGGTTTAGGGTTTGCATTGGGAACCGTACACTCCAATGCCACTACACTGCCCTGCACCACTTCTGTGTTCACTGTGGACGTTGCTCCTAGAAACCCTTCAAAATCTGAGATACAAAAGAAACATATTATAACTCACATTCTGAATTATGGGAACAAGCACGTGCACAACTGTGATTAGCAGTGGCTCACATGCATAGGTGACTCTGGCATCTCTGCTCCTGACAGTAGAAGTAATAGTAGCACCCTTAGGGCCAATGCTGTTGGTAGCCCTACAATGATAGAGGACACCATCTCTAGATGCTCCATTGCCCTCTGTTACATTCAGTGCCAAGGTATTATTGGTCTGGATTCCTTCCTCAGTTATATCAATGAGCTCTCGGTACCATGTAACTGTAGGGGTAGGATGCCCAGTTGCCGGACAGGTCAGCACCAGGTTTGCCATAGTGCCACTAGCATCATGCAAAGTATTCTCATGAATGATCTTGTCTTCAGGTTCTGTATCAGATAGAAAGCTTGGTGGTGTACCAACAACTGCAGAAAGAAGAGTCACAAAGATTGCATCACAACTATCTGTGTACATGCTAACTCAGTTATTTTAGCAATTTGTACATCATCGTCATAGAATTTGTTGCAGTAACACAATATATTTTTAACTAAATATTTAGCTATGCAAATATTAATATTCACCATTATTAACATAAGCCAGTGTTCCTCCGAGACAGGTTCTTCCTCAGGAAGATATTACTATATAGTGTGTGCTACCTTTTCTTCTTAGTTCACTTCAGCGAGTAGACTTTAGTTGCCATAGTGACATATATTAACAAGTAACACATGATGATAACTAGAATTTGTTGTAGGCAGAAACTTATTTTGATTTGTGTAGAAAAATCTGAATACACTTAGATATTCAATGCTACAAAATGATATTATGCCGGTGTCATGGAGAGTACCAGGACCACTCCCTGACCTGACAGGAAGGGATAGGAGCTCACTGCAACCACAACCACCTAAGCGTTACACAACCACAAAGCAGAACAAAGGACATAACCTCATACAATGTTCTACAGCTGATTGGCCATATACATATGTGACTGAGAGCAAATAGCTATAAGGATGTATGTTGGGTGCTACGGCGCCATGCCGCCACTCTGAGCTTTTGACTATTTTGTGAGTATCTATTAAGGCATAATGCTTACCTCCCAGATAGGTGGAGAGAGTCAATAAGGGTGATGCATGAGTAGGGTTCCAGAGCAAGGGAATTAAGACCAGGATCACCTTATCAGCGGTCTAGGTAGAGGACCAACTGGGTTAGGTTGGACTTGGCAGACCTAGGCGTCACGGGGTTATTTTACCCAGCGGTAGCTATCTGCTCGGGCTACTACAGTATTTTTAATAGTTTCTTATAGAGGAAGAAAGAGGGTTGACAGAGGAGGTGGGTATACTGTAGAGCAAGATAATTTGGTCAGCAAGTTTAATTTGGCAGTTTAGCAGATTATTATTTGTTGGATGGAGCATGCAAAATGTTTCATGCTGCAATATGCACTATTGCTAGAGAGAGTCTTCCAAAAAGCATTTCATTATTGTTTGGATAAACAACAGGCAGATGATATCTTCTGAAGTATATGGTCGATAATGGTGATACTTTGCAACACTGCCACCATCTATTCATTGCTACTGCAATTGAGAAACAGAGTAGCTGTAAACATTTGGAGACTTCTGCTACTAAGTATTTTAAGCTGAGATACAAACATGCATATAGCTATCAGAGATAAACAATTCTTGAGAATGGCTTTTCCACACTTTCGATGGGTTTTTTGTGCTGCTGGTTAAATACATTAGCAAAGGCTACGAGTCTTTTGAAGCTCACTACTTACGCAGCTAAGAAGCTGACAATGTGATATGTGAACTTCAGTTATGGGGAGTTTTTTTTCATCTGTCATTTTAAAGTAGGCACCAAACCAAAACAGAGAGTCTACGTACTGCACTCCCCAATAGATAGAACCTTGAAGATGAATTTCTAGGCTTTTCACACCTTTTATGGTTTGTTGGATTGCTGGATAACTACCATAATGAACGATTGCTCACTGTGAGTCTTTCGGGAGTTATTATCAACCAAAACTATCATCTACGCAGCTATGAAGCTGCTGGTATGAGTATTATTTGATATATGATCTCGTGTCTGACGAGCCAGAGAGTGCAGTAGCTTCTCATTCCATGCACATGCACCATGGATAGGAGAGTATCAGGTTAATGCTGCTTCAGTATACTTGCTCTTAAAGCATGAAGATCTGTGCACGTCGACTCTTTCATTAAGTCCATCTTTGTGTGGTTATAAAAACTATAATGAGTATGCATCAATGCCTTGCAAATCTGTTCTGCCCCATACTACTACATAAGAAAGTTTTAAGGTTTTTAAGACTATTGGCCCTCTCGTTCTCACATGATGTGACTGGAATAGTGCATGTGTCCAGTAATGTGCAGCAGTACATGGAAGTAATCCTTGTCACACTCTTTCAGAGCTGATTGAAGGGTGGGATGGCCACTTGTTAGCATCTTGACTCTGCACCTCCACACCTCAGTAGACACAAGTGCAGTACTTGGCAAGTCATCATATATAAAGAAATCAAGTTCTCTAAAGATATATCATCACGAGTAGTGATTACAGAAGGTACAAGATTCATTAAATTGGCTGCTACTGTTTGAGTCTTACCAAACCTACTAGTCCGGCGCCATTAGAGAAGTACCTGGAATAAATTTGTATCAAGCTGGATTTTTTACTGCAAGTATCCTTTATAACATATCAAAAGTTCATAAAAATCCAAGGATAATATTTTTCGCAATTTTGATTTTTTTGGAACACCCCATTTGCACCCAGGGCAAACCACATATTAGTGATAGAAACTTGATTATTGTCCCACCCCCACATTTTCACCCTGCTAAGTACTTTCTTTAGCACTTTTAAGCTCCTACAGGAATTATTTCATTGATTGTTTTCTCTATGGGCCAAAAAATGGTTCCAAAAAATGGCTCAAGTACCAAAAAAAAAGCTTTTGATCTTAGACACCTGCTATGGTGACTTACTATATCATGCTCTGGATGTTGCCAAACTCATTTTAAAGCCTCTCCAACACAGTTCCTGATCTGAGTGATGGATTGTAAGTTGTGTGTATTTTCTCATGATGAGGGCCTGCCCTGTCTGGAGTAAAGAATGTGGCTTATTTAATCAAAATCAACACATACGAATCATCCTTTACGATCTGCAATCAGAAATTTACACTTTTATACTTGCCAGTATAATTGGCTACTCAGTTGATCAACACACAAGAATCATCTCTATATAAGCTGCAATCAGAATGAAAATGTTCTCTTGTTGGAAATAATGACTGATCCATTCTTCAAGTGCATCCTTTGCCCATACAGTGAAATTACAGAAGCTGAAGGGGTGAGACAGCAAATGTAAAGAAGGGAATCAAGAGGATCATTGACTCAAATAAGGAACGTGGAGATGGCTTGCATGTTGAGCTGGAGATGTCCACCTTGCCTTTGAAAGTTCATATTAAGTGCAGGCAATATTACACAGAGCAGAACTGGATTGATACTGTTAAGCGCAAAGCCTCAGAGCTTTCTCCACACCCTCTGGAAGCTCCAGCTGTTAGGCTATGCTCTACTGATGCTGACTTCAATGTCAGAAGAGACTGTGTGCTGTGTGGTCAGATGCAATCTAAGTTCCTCACTCCACTGGGGATATACTGATACAAGAAGTGGAAGCTTAAAGAGGTGATATCCATTTAGTGGAAAAGAAACATAGAAAGCATAGCACTTAACAGGGGAGATGAGTCAAGTACATGTCAGAGTGGCTGCCTGGAGTGACTTGGTTGCCAAGTATCACAGGGACTGTTATTCCCTTTTCGAGAGAGGAGATCGTAGTCCTGCTGATAAGTATGGCAAGAAGCTAACTGGTGGGAGGAAACCTGAGAAAAAGAAGCAGCATGCATTTCAGGAGTTCTGCAGCTACCTAGAGGAGACTGATGAGTGCCAGTACATCTGTGGGGGAACTGCACGATATCATGAAGGGATTAGTGGAGGAGGGGGAGGAGGTGGTACGACCGAAAGTGGTTAAAATGGAAGCTGCAGGAACATTATAAAGACCAGATCATCATAGCAGATGCTCATGGGCAAGCTGAGTTCTTTAGTTTTAAGTGCTTTGCTCGCAAGGTGCTCCGTGAGAGGTGGGCTGAGGACAAGGTTGATCCTAGGATGAAGAATTTATCATTGATATGACTGGGGCTATATTGCGAGATGCTATCAGAACCAAGGTATATGACTCCATCACCTACCCCTCATTCTCAAATCCTGATGACATCAGTTCTTTTGTTCAATTTGCTACTCCGTCTCCTCTGCAGCATAATCAAATCCAAAGCCAAAGATCAAGAGGCAGTCGATCAAAAATGTTCTTCAATAGCACACTCTATCATTTCTGCTGTGAGACCACACTCCTTTGTATCACCTTTCCTTCTATTTCAGTTTATATCCATCGCAGGTTAGTGTCAGTATACTCAAGTGTAGAATTTACCTTCAGTGCTTTATATTAGGTATGCATCCAAGGAACTAACTGATATCCTGAGCAAACACTGCTTCGCAGATGGGTATAATGAGATCCAAAAGCTAAATGCAGCCTTCTTAGATGCAGGTGATCCTTCCTACAACTTCAAGAATTTCACACAAGTTGCCTGGGATAATGCTGACAAGAACATAAGGCCTACTACTGGGCATGGAACATTTCACTCCCTCGGTGGTATAGCGGTTGTTACACCTAAGAGTTGCCCTGAAGAGGAAGTGATTAAAAGATCTACAAGGATTCCATCCTTAGAAGAGCAGGGAAGATTTGGATCCATCAATGTTATGGATTAACCCAAACCAGCCCTCTCCTTTAAGGTGTTTTCTCCTCTGCAGTTAACCGACTCTTCCCCTTCTATTTTTAGGATGGCTAAGACTGTCTCTGGAGGGTTATCTTCAGCGCCCCTACACCCTTCTACAATGGCTATATTGCCTTTTATTTAGGAGAATCCCACAGATCCCAGCACTCTCTACACTGCACTCCGCTTCACACAGCAGCAGTGCAAGGATAATAATCTGAAGTGCTGCCCTGTCATATTTGATAAGCCGCTATACATGAAGGCAACGGAGATCCTAGCAGCCAAGCCAGATGAGCTGAATTCTCTTTTCACCAAGCTAGGGGTTTTTCACACAGTCATGTCATTCATGGGTGCTATAGGCAATATCATGGCTGGATCTGGGTTGGAGGAGCTGTGGGAGACTGTGTATGCTCATAACACTGTAGTACATATGCTGACTGGGCATGATTATGCTAGAGCACTCAGACTCACCTCTGCTGCTATAACGAAGCATATACTGGAGCATGCTTCTGAAGCAGAGGGTATAGGTATAGAGGAGCAGATGAAGACAGTACAGGACATATTGGAAGGGCATGTTGAAGGTGAGAATTGTTTTAAGTCTCGCTGCTGTAAATGTTCATCTTAGGATGTATCATAACACATGTATTATGGATGGAGCACATTTGTGGATTAGCTCAGCAATCTCACTGAAGTTAAGGCCACTGACAGGAGAACTCTCAAGCTCTGGAAATCCTACTTGTACCAGACCTACCTACTGCGCATGTTCATTTTTTCTGAAAGAGCAGGTGATTTTGATTTGCACCTATTCTTCCTGAGAAGGATGATACCTTACTTCCATGCTGCTGGGCATTTAGTATATGCTAAGAGTGTGAGGATTTACATGCAACAGATGGAAGAATTAAAGGAGAAGATGCCTATGGAAGAGTATGAGATGTATAACACCAAGGGTTATTTCACCATCAGTGACCAGACCATTGAACAAGACCTTATGAGGCTCCTTAAATCAGCTGGGGGGTTAACACGTGGAAGGCAAATAACAGACAGCAGCTTCTCCTGCTTTATGAACTCCCTGCCTCACTTCATACCTATCTGGAGAAGGTTTCTGGGGTCTATACAGTGAGCTCAACCCAGCACAAGGATATGCGGCCATCCAGAAGGACACAAGATGCAGAACATCTGGCTAGTTTTCTCCAATTGGTTATCTGCTCATAATTACTATTCTCAGTATTTAACATTTACATTCACTTTCAACTGTTAAACAGGTAATGTAGTAATTACTATAATTCTTAGTATTTAACATTTACAAACAAGTGATGTAGTAATTACTATATAATTAACATTTACATTCACTTTCAACTATCAAACATTAGCATATGTTAAAAATAACCTAAAAGAAAAGACGAAATTGAGCCCATGTGAACCACAATAGTTAAATGACACGATTAAATTATAAACACCAATCACTAAACAATATTGTTGTTTATGATTTTAATGGTAAAGGGTCATGGAAAAAACTATCTCTCTGCTGAAGCGAAAGTATCAGGAAAAGTGAAGGAAATGTTCAAAAGTTTATTGACTTCGCTAATCATACCTCTGTATATTTAACTTTCATTCATTAATTAGCAGTTGTCCTCACATTGGTCACTTTTGTGATAACCATACTCAAGGTTTTGATTGGATCCTTGACCGGATAGAAGTCTTTAAAAAAATTGAGATCAACATATCCATTCAAAACAGAATGCAAGTCTTCTTGAATTGACTGTACAGATTTTTCATTTGCAGCATCAAGCTCATTGTGTTTTATCACTTTGCTTGAACTTCTTCTCCACCTCCCCAGAAGTTAACTTGCTTCAAGGTATGCACGTTGATATCGTTCTTTAGTACTTCCATACACATGCCTGCTTGATCTATCATCTAGTCTTCATGGTATCCTCTTTCATCATGGACTTGGTTTGTCAGTTGGGTTACTCGATTCATGAAGAGTATGATCATAAAAGGCACATAACTTGTCCTCGGTTTTCTCATTGATTTCAAGTGGAGAGAAGGGTAGCCCCTTTTATTGCCTCTTGAATGATGATCTCAGGGTCTGCTCTTATTCTTCTTGATTCATAATCGGTGGCATTCTGGAGTATATGAACGGAGAGAGTGCTAGCATACTCTGGTGCAGGAGCTGACCTCATACCCGGAACTTGGTGCCACAAGGAAGTGTTGACATCCTTCGATTGCAGATTGAAGGAAAGCTATTCAGCTGCAGAATAGATCAGATTTTCAAGCTGAAGAAGGTGTCAACATTTTCCATCTTGCTGAGTGTTCCATTATTCTTTGCAGCATTCATCATGACCCATTTGAACTTCCTCCAAAGTCAATGGCAAGGTTTGATAATTTCTTAATTAATACACCATGTACAGATGTAAGTCGAACTGTCTAATGTGTTGGACATAGCACTCTCAATGGAGATGCTATTCCCCCACTTACCTCCTTAAAATAAACTCTCAATGAACTCTCAGTTGACTTAACAAAAGTACAATGACCTCAATAATCAACTTCAATTTTACTCTCTATATGTTTAGAATTCCTGATGAAGGCTCGAGCATCTAGCCAAAATACCGAGAGAATAAAATTCAAATTGATTATTGAGGAGGTCATTGTAACTTATCTTCTTGCTCAAATTATCAAATAGAGTAAGTCTCTTTGGAGATTCATGATGAAGCTAGTTGAAACATCGAGTGAATACAATTTGAAGTTGATTTTTAAGAAGGTTATTTTAATGTTATAATGTCAACTGAAAGTCCATTGAGAACTACATATATTAGCTTGTAATACGTCACAGAAGGTCACATTTATTTGTTACTTCATTCAAGCATAAATTCACCCTGTTGACTAAACAGTGTATATAGAATGCCTACTATTTACTCCTTTAACTAAGGCTTGGACACCTTTCTAATGCCACTCATGTTAGTGGCACCATCAAAGGCCTGACTCCGGCACTTAGTAATAAGTAAAGAACACTAATTTAAAATATCCCTGATGGCATCAAATATTGTTTCAGCTTTTCTATTTGGTAGCCCAGGTTTTTCTTCGTGAATGTTGTTGTCAAAATAAGTGGCACCTATAACTGTGTCAAATTATTAAAATAGTGATCAAACATCTAGCTAGCTAGTACATTACTATGTACCTTGAAAAGATTCTTGTACTGATACCTGATGATATTCTGGGCCTAAGCTTGAACAATTACTGAAAAAGCTAGTTAGATTATTTTGGGTGGTCTAGAAAAACAGTTGCTGCTATATGACCATGTGCTCAGTAACTATAATTACGCCATTATATCATCTACTTTTATACAGTAGAAGTATAACTAGAGCCACAAGGGTAACAATGGTTTAGAGATGCCTATTCAAACTTTCGCCAATAATTTGGGGTGGCCATGTCCTCCCGGGCCACCCATGTTCATATACCCCTGTTTTTACTTCAATATTGTTGCAAACCAAACAGTAGCTAACCAGCGGAAATGAACCACTCATATGCAATACTTTATCTCACATTATACTACACAAGTCCGCACATACCATACCTTGTTGTTTATAGCATTTAGCGAGGGATCAGTTATAGCCCCTACAAGGACTCGGAAAGAACTTTCAGAGGATAAACTCTAGATCCTTCAGGACTTGGCGAGAGATACACATGAGAATTCTAGCAAATGTAGCAGATGTTTTTCTTATACCAGCAAATACACACACATCTTGGACTAAAGCTAGTTGCGTGCTTTTGCCTAGTTTTGATTGTCAGTAAACCAACTGACTTCTCATTCAGTTGCATAGAATAGAGCATAGCCTAAGTCATGTTAGCATAGCCGTATGTCATGTTTTCAAGAACTTGGCAATAGTCACTCAGGAGAAATCAAGAACTAACAAACATAGCAGATGCTATTCTATACCATGTTTATTGCTAAAATGCACACACATGTATATAATACTTCCTTTTACTTAGTTTCTGTTAGTTATTCGTCAGTAAACCAACTGACCACACATTTCAAATTCACCAAGCATAGCTTGAGTCATATTTTGGAGAATGACCAAATTCTAGATATAAAACTGCACTCGAATTGGTCATTGACTGCAAGTCTTATCCATGTCTTTCATTCATTGAAGGCATTGGAATATTTGGAGCCTTATGGTAATAAGGATGGAACTATTGTGCGCATAAGTTACGTGAGGGAAAGTCAAGACATAAAGCCAAAAAAAATCATTGATTATTATTTTGGTCTACTGGCTTACTACCTCACTAAGGATTCAAGATAGGCTTGGACTGTTTTGAGAGCTAATTGCAGCCCAAACCACCATTTTATAAGCAGGCAATGAGAATTTTAGCTGTAGCTATATATATATATGTGAGTGTGTGTGTGTATATATATATACCATAAAGTGCTGTGAGTGCCATTCACTTCCCCAAGAGAGGGAGTCGATGCTTACCTTGTGAATGTCACCACCATCCCAGAACTTTATATATAATGCAGAACAAAACATTATGTCAGCATATTAACACACACAAAGAGTATTTCAAAACAAACACTTTTATGCTTCTATCTAGCTTGCTTGAGTTTGTAAAAGTTAAATTTTAGTCCCCAGGGTCATCACTAATGGGGAGATGCCATCAGCATCCTCTCATCGTCCAAATTCTGGAAGGGACCTACGATGTCACTATAATCTTTTTCCGCATCAAGTTCTCTAATGCATCTCTGATGAGCACATCTTCAGTACCATTATGATTGTTGGAGACTACAAGTAAGGAATGAGCCAGCCAACAACTCCTCTGAGATGATTTTGTGTCATTCTTATGCTGCTACAATATTATCCGTTGATTCTGGCAAGTCAGCTGCTTGTGTGGCTACCACACTGCCCATGCATAGGGGTAGGAAGGGGGGGGGGGGGCTGGGGGGGCTGGAGCCCCCCCAATAATCCTCAAGAAGGGACAGAGCCCCCTCAATATTTGTGCTTCACTATTATGATTTTGGATCACTCATTAGCTGTTAATTGCATAGTTAACACCCATGGGACCCACTGATCATAATCAAAGTCTGAATGCACTCTGAAGTCAGTAGCTCTAGGCTAGCTAAATGGCCAATAGACTGAGACAAACAAGTATTTTTTATGCTTTTTCGAAGAGGCATGCAACTGGTGAAGATGTACAAGACTCAGAGGGAAGTACAGCAGGCATCTTGTCAGAGCCAGAAGTTGAATTCACTGGTGGTCAGGATGATGATCAACAGCCACAAACACAGGAAAGTGAGTGCATTTCTTCATGCTGTACAGATATGACAAAAGCCTATCAACCAACCAATAAAGCAATACTTTCTAGCATGGCAAGTGGTGGGAGAAATTTTATGGAAAAGTGGTACACAACTTACCCCTGGTTAACTCTATGTACAGCCAGAAAGAAGGTGTTTTGCTTCTATTGCAGGAATGCACAATGCCAAGGAATGCTCTCATTCAGTACTAAAGCTGAGTCAACCTTTACAAAAACAGGTTATAATAATTGGAAAAAGGCTTTAGAAAAGTTTAAAAATCACACTCATTGCTGTGCTCATGGAGAAGCTGTTCTAAAATGGCGAAATGCTTCAGACAGCGCCAGTAAGTGAGCTATTAAGCACTCAAGCTAACAAAGATCAAAATGAAAGAAGACAAGCTTTGCTTAAGCAGCTCCATTCTCTTCGATTTCTCCTTCGCCAGGGATTGGCAATTCGTGGACACAATATTGAGGGAAATCTGCAACAGATGCTAATAATGTGGTCCAATTATGATTCTGGCTTAAAAATTTGGCTGAAGGAAAACAAGTACTTATCTCCTGTGATAGTTAATGAGCAGATTACTACCTTGGGGTTAAGTGTGTTGCGTTCATTATTGATTAATATTAAGCACTGCTCTCCTGCTTGGTATGCAATAATTGCTGATGAAGCAACAGATGTTGCAAACAAGGAGCAATTGAATTTGTCCATTAGAGGGGTAAACAATGATTATGAAATTAGTGAAGACTCTGTTGGGCTTTATTGTCTCCCTAATACTAAATCTGACACCCTCTATACTGTGATAATGGATATACTTACTCGGTGCAATATTCCATTTGCACTATGTAGGGGACAGGCATATGATGGGGCTGGAAAACGAAATGGTCTTGCCACCAAAATAAGGAATGAAGTTCCTGCTGCCCTTCCAGTGCATTGTTTGGCTCACTGTCTAAATTTATGCTTGCAAGATGCAGGGCGTAAACTCCCATTCTTATGAGATGCACTGGATACAGTCAGGGAAATAGCCAAGTTAATAAAGTTTTCCCCCAAAAGAGCACATTTATTTTCAGAGAAATTGACCCAATCCGAAGACCCTGGTGTAACCATCAAATTGCTCTGTCCTACCAGATGGACAGCTAGAACAGGAGCAATATGTGCCATTTTAACTGACTACACTGTTTTAATGGACACCTTAGATGAAGTGCACCAGACCACAAGAGATGAGTACGGACTAAAAGCTGCTGGACTTTTAACTGCTTTAGAGAAGTTTTCAGCTTTGTTTGGACTGAAATTAGGATATCTTATCTTTGGAGCTTCAGAAACATTGTCTAAATCATTGCAGGGTAAAGACACAACCATCCAAGAATCACTTTCAGCTGTAAACCTAGCTAAAGCTTTCTACAAAAGGCAACGGAAAGATGAAGCTTTTCATCACTTCTATGATGATGTGGTTGATACTGCACAGAAATTGAATATAACTGGACCCCAATTACCTCGTTACAGGGGAGTACCAAGGAGACTGGATGATGGAAGCAAGTCACATAGGTATGATACGCCAAAAGATTACTTCCGCCATCAGTATTTTGAAGTTTGTGATTTACTTATTCAAGAATTGGATGACAGGTTTGATCAAAGTGGATTATTACCACCTGTCCTCTCTGTTGAAAATCTTCTGATAAAAGCTGCAAATGGAGTGAATTATGAAGAGGATCTTCAGGTGGTAAAAACCTCCTGTTACAAAAATGATCTTGATTTTGATCACCTGCAAAATCAGCTTCCAATGTCTGCTGATTTAGTTCGACAAGCTCTTCCTAGTGTGAAACAGGTTACATCAGTACGTACCATATGTGAAGCAATGAACACACACACAGTGTACAAATCTATGCTGTTCGAGGTACACAAACTTCTACGGTTATACCTTACAGTTCCGATAACATCAGCCACATCCGAGCGAACATTTTCAGCTTTGCGAAGAGTACTTACTTATATACAGTGATCTATGTCTGAACAACGACTGAACAGCTGCATGACACTTCACATTCACAAACACTTAACTGACTCTTGTGATCTAGTACAAATTGCAAAGGAATTTATTGCTGCTAACAATGAAAGAAGAAATTATTTCGGCACATTTAGAAACACTGCACCTTCATGAACATAATTACATCAATGATGTATTCCTTTTCTTTAAATTAAGTGACATTATTTGTATTGCATTAAACACCAGCTGATAAAAATCACAGCCAGCCCCCCCAATATTTCCAGCCCTGATACACCTATGCCATGTTCTTGCAATTATATGTAGAAAACATGAGGGGGAAGGCATTCACATATTGATTGTTAGAGGGTGAGTTCTTGCTTACGCATATCCCTGAATCATCAGAGTTCGATAAAAGCATATGGTGGGCACTTGCTCTGCAGTGGGTACTTATCAGGCACATAATGGAATATGAACACGATTTTGGGGAGAAGGGCTGTCAGCTGCCATAAGTTGCTCAAACGAATACAGGGAGTGCTAGCACACTCCCAGATATCAAACTTGCGCAATTATACTTCTTTTGAATACTGACTGGAGCAACCCCTGTTTCTCATTAGTTTGTCCTTCCCACCACCACTCCATTAATGAGCCACTCCACTAGCCATTATTTGTGCTGCACTGGTACTAGTTACCACCTTCAACCCACAATCAAACTACAACTGACTTATTATTTATCACTGCAATATGGAATTCATTTATCTAGTAAACAACAATGGTAAAACCTTCTACTCATGGGCGTACGCAGGGGGGGGGGGGTTCTGGGCGTTCTGCAGAACCCCCCTTTCATTTTAATGATATTCATTGGAATGTGTTTGTGTGTGTGCTTTCCCCTCCCTCAGATTTCATTTCAGGCACTGGCACATTTCATTAATATAATTTTAATTATTATTAATAATTGATAGTGTTAAATAATGCGGAAACAAAATTACTATTACTTAATGAGCCACAGTTACACATGATGCACATGTATATAGTCAGCATTAATAGTACTTGTGGAACTAGTGAGCTACAACTCAACCATGAAGACAATGACAATCTATGGACATCAGGTCATTTTTCAAAATAACAGCCATTGAGGATGAAGATAGAGAAATTATTGCTAGCTATTTAGCTTGAAGCCTGTACACTTATATATAATTATAAACCAATCTCATTTATTCAGATTCTAGCGAACTTCAGTCTGATCTGGATCATTCTGAAATCAGTACCACTCTGGAAACCTCTCATGAAGATGAAGTTCTTGTACTTAATGAAGGCTCAAGTGGAATTGCCGAAGGACCAGAATCGTATGATATTGTTTCTCCCAATAGGTCTATTGATGGTGCTGCTTGTTTAATAAATGAGCTTTCTAGTGGTGCTAGATACTCTTTCTTATGTCACCACGATGTACCATTGCCTAGTGTCCTTCCTGGCACCTTATCACATGGCTATCACCGAAAGTTTAACGTATCGTGGCTCAGTAAATATCCTTGGCTAGTCTACAATTCTAAGGTAGATCGTGTCTTTTGTGCGCCTTGTGCTCTGTTTCTTCCATCCAGCCAACGTAAAGATAAAGGTTATCTGGTAATTAAGCCTTTTTCTAACTGGATCAAGATGAGTTGTACTACTTTGAGTAATCATGCGAAGCTTCAATACCATCGTGATTGTTTGCAGCAAGCAGATGCATTTAAATGTACAATTGAAAATCCAGCATCACGAGTAGATGTAATGACAAGCACTGCTGTTCAAAAGAAAATAAGTGAAAACAGGCAATACTGAAGCAAATTGTACGAGCAATTGTTTTCTTAGGCAAACAGGGTATCGCATTTCGTGGAAAGTTAGAGGATGTTGCATCGTCAAAGAATCCTGGCAACTTTTTAGCACTGCTAAAATCTTTTGCTGAGACAGACAGTATTTTATATGAGCATCTTTATTGTACCAAGGCAAAAAATGCAACACACTTATCACCAAGGACTCAAAATGAAATTATTAATATTATAGGCTATGATATGATTCTTGCCAAAACAATATCAATATCTGAGATATAAAAGAAGCAAAATATTTTTCCGTTCTAGCTGATGAGGTTTCATGCCACAATGTAGAGCATTTGCCCATATGCCTTCATTTTGTTGATGGCCATGGTGACATTCGAGAAGAGTTTGTTTCATTTGTAAAACTTGAGAGAGTCCGAGCAGCTGATATAGCAAATGCCATTATAGAGACCTTGGAGGGGCTTGGCTTATCACTGAGTGAATTGCGAGGGCACGGGTATGATGGGGCCTCAACGATGAGTGGAGAGATAGCTGGTGTGCAGGCATTACTTCGAGAGAAGCAGCTCAAGGTATTGTACACCCATTGTGCAAGTCATTCCATTAATCTGGCTATATTAAGTTCCTGTTCTGTTCCGCCTATAAGGAACTGTGTAGATCAGATAAAAGGTTTCACATTATGGATTAAGTATTAAGCTAAAAGGGAGGGCCTCCTTAAAGTAATCATTCAGAAGAGGTCTCAGATTGGCGCAAAGCAGTCTTCAATAATCAACGTTTGCATTACTCGATGGGTAGAGAACATCAATGGCTGGGAGTGTTTCATCCTTTTCTAATTGAAATGTGTCTATGGAAATGTTAACTTTAATGATGGTTGGACTGCTGATGATAAGATAAATGCTCTTGCATACATGAAAACATTGGAGTCCTTTGCATTTTTGTATTTCCTAGTCAATCTCTTTAGGTCTCTCTTTATATTAAAGAAGCTGTTATTAAATTACAAGGAAAGTGCCAAGACCTTATCTCTGGAGTGACAATAGTACAAGACTGTTGCAATGAATAGAGAGCAGATGTTGATAATTTTTCACAGCATATCTTTCGGCATAGTTCTAGATTGGCAGTTCAGTCCAATATAACTATTTCGATGTCACACACAACTCAGCAACAGCAGCATCGTCTGAATACACAAACTAATTCAGTTGAGGATTACTTTAAATTGGCTGACCTACCACATTATTAATGATATTACATCAAGATTTACCAAGCATACCAAAACCAGGCAAGCCATATCACTACTTCGTCCTTTGTTAATATTGAACCTTCTGTTACTTTCTATTCTGAAGATCTACCAAATGTGAGTACACTTGATGAAGAATTACATCGCTGGAATACCAGATGAGCATCCTCAAACTCTGAGTGAATCGCTTAAACTCTGCTGTCCCAAAACCCTTCCAAATGTTTATACCCTTTTGAAGCTTTTTGCTACACTCCCACTCAGTTCCTGTACTTGTGAATGATCTGCTTCCGCCCTTCGACGTTTAAACAACTACTTGAGATCCGCACAGAGTGAGGAAAGACTCGGTGCCTTATTAATACACATTAATTATGGAATGGATATTAATATCGGTACAGTTTGCAAACTTTGCATAGAACAACATCCGTGAAGAATTCAATGTGCTAGCTTATTATTTCAGTAATTTTGTCTGTATTTTTGTATTTTTGTATTTTTGAAGGTTGATGGTTGATTAATAAATATCATCTCTGTATATATTTTTGGAGTTTTCGGGATTTGTGCTGGATGGGGCATATATATTTCCCTCTTGCACTATCCTCACCATGGCTTTTGGCCACATGATCACATCCAACATATACATAACACCCCTTTTCAAAAGTCTGCATACGCCCCTGCTACTTACTTAAATGTCCAGCAGAGGATGGCCCAGCTGTTATTACCAGTAGTAATACAGCAACTTGTAACGTATGGAGTCCCATGCTGCTGTCCCAGCAGCTGTAGCGGCGGTTTACGGTGTTTCCACTGTTTCCAGAAACTATCTGTCCATCCACGTGCTTGTTAGTATTTATTTACAGGTGTCTCGCCAGGAGACTCGAGCATCCGCAGCAACTGACAGCAGTGCGAAGAGCAGTTGAATGATTAGTTTCTGGAAAGTACAACTATTATTCTTGTCAAACAAATTTGGGCACGTTTTATCTAGCTAGACTACGGTAACTATCCCAAAATCTGCATTTAGCATATGGGAGCGAGATATCATTACATCATCATGCTGAAATTATGAACAGTGCTGATTAGGGCTTGCATGCTTTTAGCGAACGCCGACGGAAACTGAACTTGGGTCGCTCCAAGCAAGCGGCGACCACTCACAAGCTTGTCTCTTACAACCTGAGCTGAAATCTAACAACGTGCGTAATGCTAGGATTTTTGTCATCTCCAGTGGCATCAAATTTTAGTGACAGTTAAAATTTTATTACGATGACCTCTGATGACCTCAATAATCAACTTCATTTTACTTTCTCGATGTTTTGGTTAGATGCCCTAGCCTTCACCAGGAATAATGAGATGCTAAGACTCTTGTGAGCTTGTTATATACCAGTGGCCACAGCTGTCTACGCTGGGGACTTGCCATGCATAGCCGTGGTGTGTCCATAATTGAGAATACCAGTTCCTATTCGTGAGTCCAGAGTTTCTACTGCCTAATCTTAAATGGAGGGAACCACTCTGTTCTGTGCCCCCGCCCCATGTCTACTGGAAAATGGACTGGGATTGTCTCGTGTTAATCAGATAGTTGACCAAAATAAGTTCATGACATCATCCTTAAAACTTCTTCTCTTATTTGTGCCCAAGAGGTAAGTTTATTTATGATGATTGAATGTTAGTATTTAGAAGAGCCTGCCTAGCAAATGGAAATAGAAATATAGTGCAAACTTCAATGAATATTTATGGTGCTCGGACACAAATTTAAACATTTACATGATGTTGAATACCATGTGAGTTATGTGACATCAGTGTATGATGAAATATGGTTCACGCTTACTCTCCCCAGATGCAGTAAAAATCCAGATGCAGTATCTCTGAAGTGAATTTTACCAATTTGAAAATTCTTAGTTCTCAACAAACTCTCAGTTGATATAATGAAATTACAATGACCTTCTCAATAATCAACTTGAATTTTACTCCCTCAGCTAGATGCTCTAACCTTCATCAGGAACCAATATTCATGTGAGCTTGCTATATATATACCAGTAGCTAGCTATTTACCACGTGATACAAGCCACATTTAGTTCTAATGACAGAAACAATAGTTTGTTTCTCTTTGTTTCATTTTTCCACATCTGGATCACATGCTGGACATGTGCAGGGTGCAGTTTGTATCACATGAATAGCTAGCATCCTTATTGATCAGCTTTGCAACTTGTTCCTTCATTAGAGCTATAAGGGGAGAAATTATTGCAATAGAATAAGTGTAGCATCTCAAATCATTGATGTTCATAGGGTGGGAAGAGGAGGTGAGAGAGCTTGAGCAAGATTTGGGAGGAAACATAGTTAAAGAGATGTGGAGTAGGTCGAGGATAAAGCTTTGGCTGCAGTGGAGGAAAGGAATTGGAAGGAAGAAGATTACGGACAGGTCTAACAGGATGTGGAGAGGTTAATTGGTGCTAGGAAGAAGAAATGTAGGAGGTTAAGGGAAGCAAGGAAGAGAGGGGAGGGGAGGCTACATTGAGACAATTATGAGATGACTAGTGAAAAAGACTATTAGGAAAGAGAAGAAGGAATTGAGGAAAAGAACCATGAAGAAGATTAGCGAGCAGGGTGGGACTAGTTGTAAGCTGTTTTGGAATGATTTAAGAATAAAGAGGAAGAAAAGAAGGATAAAAGGTAAGATGGTGAGGGATGGTGGAGAAGGAAGATGAGTTGTTGGAGGTGATGGCAAAACACTGGGAAGAGCTGGGGAAGAAAAAAGACGATGCCAGAGTACCAGAATTAGAGATAGGAGATGTGAGTGGGCATGAGTTGGGTATGTGTGAAGAAGTAAGTAAGGCTGAGTAATCAAGATTAGATATCCAGCAAATTAGTTGCTTTCTTAACAAGTTCTTTTTTCATTCCATGTAAAAGACTTGGATATAGTTGATGTGGGTATAAAATACTGGCAGAGTATCATCTTGATGTAGAGCCATATGCCGAGATTAAATACCCCAAAATACCGACCATACAATTCACCAAAAATTCCAGCAAGTTGACCAGAACTACTATCCCTATTGGTGTGAGGGTGTGGTTTCAAGGTTATATGAGACCCTGAAGAATGGCATAGAGTAGCTCCAGGTAAGTAGTAAATTGTTAAATTATGCAAAATTTAAGAGCTAGCCACCAACTACTCATTGCAACACTTAATACCGAGTGACCCTCTTACTCTCCATAAGCTCCCTCTCCAAGCATCTGCATGAATTCCCACCCTTCCACGAACAGCTCCACTACTCGCTCCTTCTCCAGATTACGCGCCCATATTATTGTGTGCAGTTCAAAGTACTCTACCAGAAATTTCTGTACTGCATTGCAACACATGCACACCGTAAATAAACACAATGCTATGTTATCTAGACACATCTTTGCATCCTGCTTATGTCCAACAGGCGAGTATTCCTTTATTTGAGCAAAGTAAACAATAAGTTCTGATACAGATAGTTTATCAGAAAATGGATGTATATATTATACTACAAGACAGGAGAACTACATTGATTTTCTTAGCCGTGAAGATGGGTATCATGGGAGGGATGAATACAAACAATGAATAACCCAATGGTTGTACAGAAAAGGGTGGAAGTAAGGCTAAAATTGATGTGTATGACATATGGTCCTCAATATCCAGGTGGGCTAATAGGACGTATAAGATTGCTGCAAAGATGCTTATGAATGACAGCAAATATACAAAGACATGAAGAGATGAAGTTTGAAAATATGAAATTGCTACTCCTCTAAGCACAGAAAATATTGCCACTAGCATTAAGACTCCGATGATAACCTTCCAATATGTCAAGTACATACATGTGTATTCCAAATGCACCTGCCTTGTATCCATTA
Organism: Cladorhizidae sp. MBARI D1340-BT2; assembly: GCA_028752905.1. Classification (NCBI taxonomy): domain Eukaryota; kingdom Metazoa; phylum Porifera; class Demospongiae; order Poecilosclerida; family Cladorhizidae; species Cladorhizidae sp. MBARI D1340-BT2. Next base: position 9,170,991 of record JAQNBH010000006.1, read on the forward strand.
AAGGCTCTCTCTCAACCAGAAAAAATCGGACATATGATGTACAGACAATTGCCACAATTAGATTCAACACAGTCAAGAACAATACTGCACTGACCAGAACACCATTTGAGATGAAGTGCCCTGGGTTGAGGTAAGTTTGAAGATACGATAAATCCTCCAAATTGTCATGGCCACAGGACTGAACGACAATGTAAATCCCACACGATGGTCCAAGCCCACACCACCTGGCAGAAATAGTGCCTGTAATGGATTTCTTTTTGAGCAGCTGAATTGAAGGCCCATAGGAAGTTCCCTGCAACCAAAATGTAGACACCCACATAGGATATGTGCAACAGTTTCGGACTGGAGGCCTTGAGGGAAGGAGAGTTTGAGTGCTTTGCAGTGATTATGTCTAGCGTTACTGCGAAACTCAAGAAGTATCACCAAGATTAAAAAATGTCGCTAATCCCTCAATCTTCTTGTAAGTACTCAGTGGAGAATGAGTCGTTGATAAAAATTGCGTTTGTGGCATTCAAACGACTGAAGTTTCCATCAACATCTACAAATGTTATGAAACTTGGCTGGAAATTTGTCTATTGGAAATATTACCACATCTCTCCTAATGCAGCCTGTCTGGCTAGAAAAGGTTATTTGTCCTGATACTCTTAAGGAAGTCTTATAGAACTGCTTCACTATCATTTCAAATTTGTTGATGTCTCCACACACACTGCAAATATTAAACCCCTTGTGAGTCTTTTTAAACTGTCCAGAACAACTGCCCATTCAACTACCACATCATAAAAACATGCTGCACAGTAAGTATAGGTTGAATGTATGCCAGGAGATTAGTTATACATTTCTCTGTAATTGTCAGAATTGGTACGATATTCTTGGTATGTCTGGTTTGATAGGAGATCCACATTTTCTCTAGGCAGAAGGTTATAATAGAGTAAAAATGCTTGCTCAATACCACTTTTAATTGCTCCATCGAACAAGTGTAATAATCTCCATTGAACCTAAATTTGATTGGTTGAGTAAGTTCTTCAAGCATGTGTGACATAATGATCCACTGGTAGTTTCTGTAGTACATATATATTCATACTCTTGGAGAGGCATGTTATGTACTGTTTCATTTCTAGAGGGCACATTACAAACACAACTCGCAGCATTCTTTCTTTAATTATCTTCAAGGGGATAAAAGTCGAAGTTGCAGGCAAAATATCCACAGCCACTTCAGGAGACAACTCCTCAATTTCCATACAAAATTGCTATCCTTGACCAATTCCCTCTTTTCAGCAAATAGTAAAATGCTTGTGCTCTGCAACTACGCGTTATGAAGATTATGACAACAGCAGTTGGAAGGAATGACCGCATCATCTTTCATAGGAGCTAGCTAACAGGTTCCCTTGAACAGGTCTACTAGTAATATAGGAAGTGCTGTAATGAATTTGCCCATTTTACAGCTGTCTGGGATGAAGATAAATGTAATTCAAGTGGCAGCAAAAGCAAGTCTAGATAGAAGCCATGCAGGAAACCTACAACCGCAAAGGTAGGCAATTGGTAAGGTCGGAGGATATAGACTATTGTCCAAGTCATCACTTGACAATGTGCTTAGTGGCTCTTTAAAGCTAGCTGGTTTTATTTGAGTCTATGAGTTCTCCAAGTTTTGATGCGTTTGTACCGTATTTGACCAGATCTTTCAATTATCATGCATCTTCTGATCAAAACATGGAGAAAAAAGTCTGAGGAACAGACAACCATTTATTTTTAAAGCACTAATATGATTGATAAGAATGTTATAATTCTAGGAACAATTATTTAACTGATGTTTAGTTCACCATGCTTTCGCTTTCTTCAGGATGATAGTGAATTGAAACCATAAGCTTGCCTTTATAAACTAGATAGCTAACATGTGTCCAAACTAAGTCGTGAGATACAGTTGATATTCCATGACATATCTGTGCCATGTAGGAATACTGCCCAGATCAGACAGATGTGCGTGGTTTCATGTGCAGT